>CM022297.1:10660599-10772165 GCA_011799875.1 Thinopyrum elongatum | reverse complement strand
TGAACCACAAAAAGTCTGGAGTTCAAATAAGTTAAAAAAATGAATCCCTTTGTAACAGACGAGTTTCCGTATGAAACCCTGATACTTCGAAAGAGATTGTCCGTTTTGTACACGAAGTGCATCCAGTTTTTGCCGTAACCCTCTCAACTTTTTAGCACATGCTATGTGGGTGAAATGATGATACCATGCCAACTTTCAACCTTTTCAGAGTTCATTTGAAGTGCTTTTCAATTTCAGGGTCATATAGTTCAAAAAAATCAGTAAATGCATGAAAAATAACAAATGAAGTCAGAAAGGATTGAAAATTGATGATGTGGCTTTGAATGGTGTATTTTGAACCACACAAAAGTCTGGAGTTCAAATAAGTTAAAAAATGAAATCCCTTTGTAACAGACGAGTTTCGTTCGAAACCCTGATACTTCGAAGAGATTGCCCGTTTAGTACACGAAGTGCATCCAGTTTTCGCCGTAACCCTCTCAACTTTTTAGCACATGCTATGGGGTGAAAATGATGATACCATGCCGACTTTCAACCTTTTCAGAGTTCATTTGTATTGCTTTTCAATTTTAGGTCATTTAGCGCAAAAGAATGAATTAATGCAAAAAGAATGAACTTAAAATAATCAATTAAAATATTCTGTTATGATCAACTAAAACAAAACTATAATATTCTCAATAGCAAAAAGAACCAACTAAAAAGCTTTTTAAAACTCTAATAGCAAAGGAATCAACTAAAAAGCTTTTATACCTCTAGTATTTTTTAAACTAAAATTATATACAATTTATGCAACTAAAATTATCAAAGTATTTTCTGTTGAAAACATCAATTGCAAAAAGAATTTTCATAAAGAAATTTTTTGTTACAAACTTTAATAGCAAACTAAATAAAAAAACCTGTTCTTGATTAAAACAAGCATTAAAATAACCTAAAAATTACCAAATTTAATTAATGAAAGACTGTAATATAAATAGCAGGAAAAGAATCACCTCCAAAATCTATTTTTATAGTAAGTTAATCACAAACTGTGATTCACCAAATTTTAAAGAATTAAAATTTAAACTATTCAAATTTAAAATAATGGCACTAACAGACAGTTTATAATTTTTGTGACCTAAAAGCAAAAAGAATTAAAGAAATAAAGAAAAAATAAAAGAAAAAATAAAGCAAAAAACAAAAAAAATGGAAAAAATTAGAAAAAAAATGCCACCTACTAGGCCACCACGGCCTGAATACGACTAGAAACTAACCATAGGCCAGGATTCAGGCCCGCAGAAGGCCCAGTAGGCCCACAGGCAGCGGATTGTGAGGTTAGGCCGTAAGCCTGCATTTGAGAGGAGCTCGAGAGGGCAGTGGTTGGTAGCACCAATCGGGACGAAAGGGGGGAATTGGTACCGGTTCTGCACGAACTGGGACCAATGCTTCGTGTATATAAGAAAACACTTAGCAGTTTCTGCAAAAATCACTTCTCTCAGCCCCGACGCCCCCAGCTGCTCCCTCGTCGCCGTCGCCGCCGAGCCCTGCCCCGACGATGTCAGGCTGCTCCACCGTGTCGTCGCCGACGCCAGTCGGGCTGCTCCAACTCCCCGTCGCCGGCCTGGCCCCGCCTCCTCCCTCTGCCCCACCCCCCCCACCGCCGCCACCACCCCTCCCCACCTGTCCCACCCCCCCATCCCCCCCTACCCAGCCCCCTCTCCCTCCCCCCTCTCCTCCCCGCCTCGCCCTCCCTTCCCCCCTCCTCCTCTCTCCACCCTCCCCCTCCTCCCCACCCCGCCGTGTTATTTTTTTCTTATATATGCTATTTTTTGTTACATGTTTTAGATGTTCATATATGTATGTAGGTATTTTTTAGGTAGATGTATGTGGAGATGAGATGAGATGGAACAGAACTTTTTAGAGAAATTTTCATGAGAAATTTTTTCAGAGAAATGGTGGAGTTCACATATAATGTATATATGTTGATATTTTTTATATGATGAAAATTGTCTTGTTCATGTATAATGTATATATATGTATGTGGCTATGTATGTATGATGTTCATAAATTGTTTTGTTCATATAGGTATTAATTGTTTGTTCATAGCTTTTTTTTTTTATGATGATTTTTTTTTTCATAGCCATATATATGTATGTGGCTATATGTATGTATATTGGATGTTCATAGAATTTTTTTTATATGTATGGCTATATGTATATGTCGTTGTCGATATAGCCCCTCCCCAATAACTTTGACATGAGGGGGGGGGGTCGATATACCCCCTCCCCGATAACATTTTTTTTATATGATGAATTTTTTTTCATAGCCATATATATGTATGTGGCTATATGTATGTATGGATGTTCATAGGATTTTTTTATATGTATGTGGCTATATGTATGTCGTTGCCGATATAGCCCCTCCCCGATAACTTTGACATGATCGGGGGGGGGGGTCGATATACCCCCTCCCCGATAACATTTTTTTCTAAGTTACCAAGGTAAAATGTTCACACCCCTCCTGATATACCAGCGACCAACTCTCGAGGCCACCCAAACCCTAGAAAAAAGCGTTGTGGATCTCCTACCCCCCCGCCCCTCACACGACAAACTCTCGAGGCCACCCAAACCACTAGAAGAAAACTCCGGTAACTTCGACATGAGGGGGGGCGTCGATCAACCCCCTCTCGCCCGAACCAGTCTATGTATCATTTTATATCGTGGTGGACATATATCAAAGTTTGATCATATGTCCCCCCCCCCCCCCCCCCCCCCCCCCCCCAATTGAAAAGCACTACAAATGAACTCTGAAAAGGTTGAAAGTTGGCATGGTATCATCATTTCATCCACATAGCATGTGCTAAAAAGTTGAGTGGGTTACGGCAAAAACTGGATGCACTTCATGTACAAAACGGACAATCTCTTTCGAAGTATCAGGGTTTCATACGGAAACTCGTCTGTTACAAAGGGATTTTATTTTTTTGAACTTATTTGAACTACTGACTTTTTGTGTGTTCAAAATGCACCATTCAAAGCCACATCATCAATTTTCAACTCTTTCTGACTTCATTTGTTATTTTTCATCATAATAGTTGTGGAGAGAAAGTCTTCACTTTCTCTTTGCTTGTGTCCTTTGCTTATTGCGCCGTAACCATGTATATTCTTCATCGCTTAACAGGGTGCTTGGGTCAGCCTTGACTTTGAAGGGAGGAATGTCATGAAACTTTTCATAATCTTCAGACATGTCTGTCTTGCCCTCCAATCCCACGATGTCTCTTTTTCCTGAAAGAACTATCTGGCGCTTTGGCTCATCGTATGATGTATTCGCTTCCTTATCTTTTCATTTTCTCGGTTTGGTAGACATGTCCTTCATATAGAGAACCTGCGCCACATCATTGGCTAGGACGAATGGTTCATCTGTGTACCCAAGATTGTTCAGATCCACTGTTGTCATTCCGTACTGTGGGTCTACCTGTACCCCGCCTCCTGACATTTTGAACCATTTGCACTTAAACAAAGGGACCTTAAAATCATGTCCGTAGTCAAGTTCCCATATGTCCACTATGTAACCATAATATGTGTCCTTTCCCCTCTTGGTTGCTGCATCAAAGCGAACACCGCTGTTTTGGTTGGTGCTCTTTTGATCTTGGGCGATCGTGTAAAATGTATTCCCATTTATCTTGTATCCCTTGTAAGTCAATACAGTCGAAGATGGTCCCCTGGACAACGAGTACAGCTCATCAGAAACAGTGTTGTCACCTTTGAGACGTGTTTCCAACCAACTGCCGAAAGTCCTGATGTGTTCACATGTAATCCAGTCGTCACACTGCTCCGGGTGTTTGGAGCGCAAAATGTTCTTGTGTTCATCGACATATGGGGTCACCAAGGTAGAGTTCTGTAGAACTGTGTAGTGTGTTTGAGACCAAGAATGCCCGTCCCTACATATTATTGAGTCCCCTCCTAGCGTGCCTTTTCCAGTCAGTCTCCCCTCATACCGTGATTGAATGAGGCCAATCTTCTTAAGGCCCGGAATGAAGTCAACACAAAACCGAATGACATCCTCTGTTTGATGGCCCATGGAGATGCTTCCTTCTGGCCTAGTGCGGTTACGGACATATTTCTTTAGGACTCCCATGAACCTCTCAAAGGGGAACATATTGTGTAGAAATACAGGGCACAGAACGACAATCTCGTCGACTAGATGAACTAGGACGTGCGTCATGATATTGAAGAAGGATGGTGGGCACACCAGCTCGAAACTGACAAGACATTGCGCCACATCACTCCTTAGCCTTGGTAGGATTTGTGGAACGATCACCTTCTGAGAGATTACATTGAGGAATGCACATAGCTTCACAATGGCTAATCGAATGTTTTCTGGTAGAAGCCCCCTCAATGCAACCGAAAGCAGTTGCGTCATAATCACGTGGCAGTCATGAGACTTTAGGTTCTGGAACTTTTTCTCTGGGATATTTATTATTCCCTTTATATTGGACGAAAAGCCAGACGGGACCTTCATACTGAGCAGGCATTCAAAGAAGATTTCCTTCTCTTCTTTGGTAAGAGCGTAGCTGGCAGGACCTTCATACTGCTTTGGAGGCATGCCGTCTTTTTCGTGCAAAGGTTGCAGGTCCTCCCATGCCTCCGGTGTATCTTTTGTCTTCCAATACACGCCCAAGAAGTCTAGCAGGTTCACGCAAAGGTTCTTTGTCACATTCATCATGTCGATTGAAGAGCGAACCTCTAGGTCTATCCAGTAGGGTAGGTCCCAAAATATAGATTTCTTCTTGCACATGGGTGCGCGTCCCTGAGCGTCATTCGGAACAGATAGTCTGTCGGGACCCTTTCCAAAGATTACGTGTAAATCATTGACCATAGCAAGTACGTGATCACCGGTACGCATGACGGCCTTCTTCCGGTGATCTGCCTCGCCTTTCAAATGCTTGCCTTTCTTTCGACATTGATGGTTGGTCAGAAGAAATCGATGATGCCCCAGGTACACATTCTTCCTGCATTTGTCTAGGTATATACTTTCAGTCTCAGCTAAACAGTGCGTGCATGCGTGGTATCCCTTGTTTGTCTGTCCTGAAAGGTTACTGAGAGCAAGCCAATCATTGATGGTTACAAATAGCAACGCATGCAAGTCAAATTCCTCCTGTCTGTGCTCATCCCACACACGTACACCGTTTCCATTCCACAGCTGTAAAAGTTATTCAACTAATGGCCTTAGGTACACATCAATGTCGTTGCCGGGTTGCTTAGGGCCTTGGATGAGTACTGGCATCATAATGAACTTCCGCTTCATGCACAGCCAAGGAGGAAGGTTATAGATACATAGAGTCACGGGCCAGGTGCTGTGATTGCTGCTCTGCTCCCCAAAAGGATTTGTGCCATCCATGCTTAAACCAAACCATACATTCCTTGCGTCACCTGCAAACTCCTCCCAGTACTTTCTCTCGATTTTTCTCTACTTCGACCCATCAGCGGGTGCTCTCAACTTCTCGTCTTTCTTACGGTCCTCTCTGTGCCATCGCATCAACTTGGCATGCTCTTTGTTTCTGAATAGATGTTTCAACCGTGGTATTATAGGAGCATACCACATCACCTTCGCAGGAACCCTCTTCCTGTGGGGCCCGTCGTCAACATCACCAGGGTCATCTCGTCTGATCTTATACCGTAATGCACCGCATACCGGGCATGCGTTCAAATCCTCGTACGCACCGTGGTACAGGATGCAGTCATTAGTGCATGCATGTATCTTCTGCACCTCCAATCCTAGAGGGCATACGACCTTCTTTGCTGCGTACATACTGTCGGGCAATTCGTTATCCTTTGGAAGCTTCTTCTTCAATATTTTCAGTACCTTCTCAAATCCTTTGTCAGAAACAGCATTCTCTGCCTTCCACTGCAGCAATTCCAGTACGATACCGAGCTTTGTGTTGCCATCTTCGTAATTGGGGTACAACCCTTTTTGGTGATCCTCTAACATGCGATCGAACTTCAGCTTCTCCTTTTCACTTTCGCACTGTCTCTTTGCATCAACAATGACCCGGTGGAGATCATCATCGGGCACATCGTCTGGTTCCTCTTGATCTTCAGCTTCCCCCGTTGCAGCATCACCGTATTCAGGGGGCACATAGTTGTCATCATCCTCTTCTTCTTCACTGTCTTCCATCATAACCCCTCTTTCTCCGTGCTTGGTCCAAACATTATAGTGTGGCATGAAACCCATATAAAGCAGGTGGGTGTGAAGGATTTTCCGGTCAGAGTAAGACTTCGTATTCCCACATATAGGGCATGTACAACACATAAAACCATTCTGCTTGTTTGCCTCAGCCACTTCGAGAAAATTATGCACGCCCTTAATGTACTCGGAGGTGCGTCTGTCACCGTACATCCATTGCCGGTTCATCTGCATGCATTATATATAATTAAGTCTGTCAAAAACCATTACAGAACATCATGAATAGGTAAGTGACCAAATTAATAGAAGTTCATCATCACATTAAAACCAAAGTACATACATAGTTCTCATTGAACAACATATAGCTCTCCAGAGCATCTAATTAAACCATACATTGAAACTATGTAAAACATTTCAATGCAACAACAAATGCGATCATAATCGCAACCAAGGTAACAATTGATCCAACGGCATAATGATACCAAGCCTTGGTATGAATGGCATATTTTCTATACTTTCTAATCTTGAAGCGCATTGCATCCATCTTGATCTTGTGACCATCGACGACATCCGCAACATGCAACTCCAATATCATCTTCTCCTCCTCAATTTTTTTCAATTTTTCCTTCAAGTAATTATTTTCTTCTTCAACTAAATTTAGCCTCACGACAATAGGGTCGGTTGGAATTTATGGTTCACATACCTCCTAGACAAAAAAATCTATGTCACGTTGGTCGGCATAATTTTCATAAACAATAAATGAACCAAATAGTTATAAAATATAATATATACCACATCCGAATCATAGACAGGACGAGGGCCGACGGGGGCGGATACCAAAACCATCAAACTATATAATAACAAACAATAATAAAAGTAAGAAAATTATACAAGTATCTATCTAAATCATACAAGTAAGAAATTTTCTCTAATAGAAAGAAGATAAGAACAAGAGGCTCACCACGGTGGTGCCGGCAACGAGATCGGCGCAGGTGATCGACGGTGGTGAAGACGGGGACGGGACGTGATGGACCGCTAAACCTAGACAAATCTTGAGCAAAATGGAGCTTGGAGGTCGAGATTGGAGAGAAGAAAGCTTAAGTAGTGTGGCTCGGGCATTTCATCGAACACCTCATGTGCATAGGAGGTGAGCTAGAGCACCACAAAGCCCTCCCCTAGCCGGCCAGAAAAAATAGAGCAGTGGAGTGCTCTGCTTGCGGGCGAGGGGGTATATGTAGGCACCTCATTGGTCCCGGTTGGTGGTTGGAACCGGGACTAAAGGACCTCCTTTGGTCCCGGTTCCAGCCATGAACCGGGACCAATGGATGTGGGCCAGGAGCGAGGCCCATTGGTCCCGGTTCGTGTCTGGAACCGGGACCAAAGGGTCCAGACGAACCGGGACCAATGCCCCACGAGGCCCGGCTGGCCCCCTGGGCGCACGAACCGGGACGTATGCCCCCATGGGTCCCGGTTCGTCACTGAACCGGGATAATGGGCTGGCCAGGCCTGGACCAAAGCCCTGTTTTCTACTAGTGTTACGTCAATCACACACGGTTGGCTCTAGCAAAGCATTGCCTCCGAAACTCTTTGTGGGACAGAAAACCCTCACCACTCAATTCAAAAAAGAAAAAAGAAAACCCTCACCATCCCCACATCACAAAAACCCTCACCCCGCTCGCCACCCCCTTCGGTCCCCATTCACACCTGCACAAGCTCCTCCGCATCTTTGCATGGCACCGCCTATCACGACGGCAACCACTTAGCTCGACGCCTGCTGCCGCCACCAGGCTGCCGGCAAACCCCACCGCATTTCGCCACTTCCGCTTGCCGCCGCCTATCGCCATCGACTTTCTCGACGCTGCTCGTGGTTGACCCAGCTCCGCCCGGTTGGGGTATCCGCCGTACTGAGGGGGTTTTCTCATGGACAACAAGGTAACTAATTTAATGAGATATTATCTCATCTCTTATCCCAGTTCATCTGCCTCCTTTAATCACCCGGCCGAAATCGCCATGAATTCATTTTTATTCGAACTGATTTGAAGGTTTTATTTCATTCATAGGTTGTACAGTGCGCTTACATGGCCTACTTTCCTGCACATATACTAAATATTGCTACATTTGGATAAAAGGTGCCACATGCACCATATACGTCAAAGGTGATTTTTTCCCTCTTCTTTCTATATTAGGCAAATTAATGATGTATTGTTCTGTCGATTACTCTCATATTTCCATGACATCATGTTTACCCTATTTGTTTAATTATAGATTTTTGTCCTTGGATTTCAACTGCTGTACAGTTCTTTCAATTTGGGCCCATATTTGCATGTTACCATATTTTCTTTAACAACCCTACCATTTTCTGCAGCGCGTCCCTTGCTGTGCAACAGAATCTGTAGTACACAATCTTTCCCTTTACATAAATCAAGACTGCAGGGATGTCATACTGAACACAAACCATGGATTTACAATTGTTGCTACTGTAAGACTTGATGAACGTGGTGACTCCTATATTGGCACTGGCCTTTGGAAAGAAATTTCTAAATTTTATGTACTGAAAGCTGGCACTAAAATTGCACTGCACATAAAAGAGCCTAGTCATGAGATATATGCTAACTTCCCCGACGATATCATCCGTCCAGACTTTATTCGAAGTATGTGTTCTTTTCAAGTATCTGCATGTTGACATACCCAGCAATATCAAATGAATTGTGTTGTATTTAAGCAACCAATTGTTATTCCATTTTCTTACTCTATTCCTACCTACTAACTTCTAGTTACCAATACGCTTTTCTATTGCCCTGTTTTAACTAAATATTCCCTGTACTCTCACTTCTATCAGAAAGCGCCGCTGACAAGGAGACTCCGGAGGTGGAGAACGGGGCTGCCAACAAGCTGGGGCGGGTCGAGCAAGAACCGCAAGCGACTCCAGCAGGCCTAGACTTCATCAGCAGCCTCCCCGATGATATGTTGACAGTCATCATCTCCCTCCTATCAATCAAATATGGGGCACGGACAACCGTCCTTTCCCGGCGGTGGTGCCCCCTATGGAACTCCACCCCTCTCGACTTCATCGACACCCACGAGCTCTGCCATGGCTATCGCAAAAGCTTGGATGCGTTCTCCAAGATCCTCGGCAGTCACCCTGGCCCAACCAGAGGCATTAGCATGGGCAAGTTCCGTTCCAACGGCAAGGACCGAGCCAAGCTTGACGACTGATTCCGATCCCCCGCCCTAGATCAGCTCGAGGAGCTCACTTTTGATGATGCGCATATGCGCTCGCTGCCAACGTCCGCGCTCCGCCTCGCGCCCACGCTGCGTGTCGCCAATTTCAGGAACTACCATTCCCCCCCCCCCTTAATGACATGCCCGCTCTTATTCTACCATGACTGAAGCATCTCGAGCTCGTCGCCGTCTGCCTCCCAAACGGTGACATGGAGCGCCTGCTCCGTGGTTGTACTGCACTCGAGTACCTTCGTCTCCATGCGATCAATGGGTTGAGTAGCTTCCACATCACCTCCATGACTCTCTGGACTATTTATGTGTGTTGCTGGTGTGGCAAGAAGACATCACAAGATGTGTACCACGGTATCGTCATTGAGGACACACCTTCACTTGAGAGATTACTTGTAGTTGATCAAGAAGGTCCAACAAGAATCAATGTCATTTCCGCGCCGAAATTGACAGTGGTGGGCTACTCGTCTGACAAATACTCTGAACTTGTTATTGGATCCACACCCGTTCAGGTAACAGCCGCCTTCTACCTCTCCTTCTAGAAATTAACATTATTTCTAATTTTGAAGATGTATGTTCGTCTGTCATCCATAAAATGCCCATGTGAAGAAGGCTACATTTTTCTAGATTGTAAACAAATGCCCATGTTAATTGTGTCGGATCGAAGATGGCATGTTAGTGCATTTTACAAATCCTGCAAACCAAATATGCCTGTAGTATTGTTCAAAACTGCATGTAGGCACTAACACGTTTTCTTCTTTTGCGGATAAGATTAGGCCCGGTGGTGGATAATGTGATACAATATAACAATCACATCGAATGCCTAGATCTGCATCTCTCAGAAATTACTTTGAACTCCTACCGAGGGACATTACCAGAGATTATATTCGCCAGGTTCTTTGTTGTTGGAGCAAGGGTGCTGAAGGTAATGAGATTTGCCCTACATTTATTTCGCAAAAATGAATGGTTTGTTGATCAGCACCGGCGGCAGCAGCAGAATGGAATTGGCTCCGAAAATGCTGAATTTCATTTTGGAACTTCAGATGACAGAGTAATCGGAAGTCATCGTGTCAACCCCATACATGACTTCTCAGTGGCTAACGCCTTTGCAAAAATTATGAGGTTTCGAAACCAGACTTACTAGTGGTAATATTAGTTTGAACCTCTCTAATATCCATGTTCAGCGGATCAGCGTGAGCGTTTGCAGCTGATGAGCTGAATTTCATTTCTAATATCAGTTTGAACCTTGTAATCTTCGAATTTGAGTGATATAACTCTGGAATTTGAACCTTGTAATATTTCGAGCTTTTATGGTACAACCATTGAAATGGCATCGTATGAGACTCGTATATTCGTAGCACTATTTTGACCTTAATATGCAATGGACTTAGATTTTATTAACCATTCTCGAATCTGTTTACCTTGTCGATCTCATAGCACATGATCTGTGTAGCTAACTCGACTGCGATCTTCGACATTATTGCACACAGTTGGTTTCTTCAACAGTATGCCTTGTAGAGCGCAGAATTAATTATCACACTCGAGTGTCCATCATCACCCTTCTATGTAACTTTGACCTCATCACCCACGGGTAAACTTATGACCGAAGTCATTCCACACACTTAGTTTTTACAAAGCTTTTTGCCAATAAACACCCATGATTTGTCCCACTTCTAGCCGATCCGTGGCCAAACTAGCCGGGCGGGAAGCTTGCACAGTAAACTACGCGGTAGCGTGGGAACAGGCTCACCGACAATACATTTGGCGCCGATTCGAGCCCACGCATGGTCAAACGAAACACGTGCGGTGCGGTGTTGTCAAGCGTGCACTGGAATCTGATGTTTGCTTGAACTACGTCGGTATTTCCCCAAAGAGGAAGGGATGATGCAGCACAGCAATGGTAGGTATTTCCCTCAGTGATGAGACCAAGGTTATCGAACCAGTAGGAGAACCAAGCAACACTACGCAAACAACACCTGCACACAAAGAACAAATACTTGCAACCCGACGTGTTAAAGGGGTTGTCAATCCCTTTCGGGTAACGGCGCCAGAAATTGGCAAACAGACGGGAGATGAATTGTAGTAGATTGGATAAATAGATTGCGAATAAAATAACGTGAAGCAAAATATTTTTGGGTTTTTACAAATATAGATCTGAAAATAAAAGTGGCAAATAAATAAAAAGGAAAATAGCAAAATAGATCTGAAAATATATGATGAGAAAATAGACACGGGGGCCGTAGATTTCACTAGTGGCTTCTCTCGACAAAAATAGCATACGGTTGGTAAACAAATTACTGTTGGGCAATTGATAGAACTTCAAATAATTATGACGATATCCACGCAATGATCATTATATAGGCATCACGTCCAACATTAGTAGACCGACTCCTAGCTGCGTCTACTACAATTACTCCACACATCGACCGCTATCCAGCATGCATCTAGTGTATTAAGTTCATGGAGAAACGGAGTAATGCAATAAGAATGATGACATGATTTAGACAAGATCTATTTATGTAGAAATAGACCCCATCTTGTTATCCTTAATAGCAACGATAAATACGTGTTGGTTCCCCTTCTGTCACTAGGATCAAGCACCGTAAGATCGAACCCATCACAAAGCAACTCTTCCCATGGCAAGAAAAATAGATCTAGTTGGCCTAACTAAACCAAAGATTCGAAGATGAAATACGAGGCTATAAGTAATCGTGCATATAAGAGATCAAAAGACTCAAATAACTTTCATGGATAAAAACATAGATCTGATCATAAACTCAAAGTTCATCGGATCCCAACAAACACACCGCAATAAGAGTTACATCAAATAGATCTCCAAGAGACCATTGTATTGAGAATCAAAGAGAGAAAGGAATCCATCTAGCTACTGCCTACGGATCCGTAGGTCTACAATGAACTACTCACGCATCATCGGAGAGGCACCAATGAGGATGATGAACCCCTCCGTGATGGTGTCTAGATTGGATTTGTGGTTTCTGGAACTTGCGGCGGCTGGAATTGATTTTCGTCGACTCCCGTAGGGTTTCTGGAATATTGGGGTATTTATAGAGCAAAGAGGCGGTGCGGGAGGTGGCCGAGGTGGGCACAACCCACCTGGGCACGCCTGGGCCCCCAGGCGCGCCCTGGTGGGTTGTGCTCCCCTCGGAGCCCCACTCAGGTACTTTCTTGGCCCAACTTGTGTCTTCTGGTCCAGAAAAAATCACCAAAAAGTTTAGCTACGTTTGGACTCCGTTTGGTATTGATTTCCTGCGAAGTAAAAAACAAGCAAAAAATAGCAACTGGCACTGGGCACTATGTCAATAGGTTAGTCCCAAAAAATGATATAAAGTTGCTATAAAATGATTGTAAAACATCCAAGAATGATAATATAATAGCATGGAACAATCAAAAATTATAGATACGTTGGAAACATATCAGAATCCTCCGCTATGAATGCGAAGACAAGACATGACGATTACAGGCCGGCCGGCCGCCATTTATTACAGTGACCATTCAACCCTTGTGTCTCTTCAACCTTTCGATTGTGCCCCACCATTGCAAGAAGGACACCCACCATGACAAATTCTTAGAGAGTATCCTGCGCGGTTCCAATCGCGCTCCGAGCGGCTGCCCATGACGAGAAGCAATTCACCATGCATGCTGTGGTGGACACCCACAGAAGGTTCACGGAGCTCTCGGCGGTGTACACCAACAACCCGGTCTGGGTGGAGCACTCTATCCACATCGTGGAGTTGTTGCTTGCCGAGGAGAAGTACAAGGTGTTCGGGTTCGACCTCGAGTACACCCGCACTCGTGTCAGGTCTCGTCCCAAGGTCGCCATCGCCCAGATGTGCATGCGCAACCACGTCCTCTTCTACCACTACTGCCTGGCCATAAGGCCTTGTGAGCATTTCGCCAGGTTTGTCAACAGCCCCCACTACATGTTCGCTACGGTGGACATCACCAACGATGTAAAGATGCTCAAGAATTTAGGCATCTCCTGCCAGAATCTTGTCGACATCCAGGGCCAATACAAGATCTGGGGCAACAACGAGCATGAGAAGGACTCGCTGGTTCACATCGCTGAGGCCATCATCGACCGCTACTACAGAGACATGAAGGATTCCTGCAACAAGGACAAGCATGCCTGGCACTCGGCCTGGATGGAGAAACTCGACAAAGCTCATGTCGTGTACGCGGCCAAGGAGGCGTACACGAGCTACGAGATGTACAGGCGGATCGTTGACATGAGGAAGTACCTCCTTCCGCAAAACGGCTAGGGATCCAGCCGGAAGCAGAGGAATGGCAAGCGTCGTCGCAACAATAAGTAGATGATTAGATCCTCATTTCTCCTAGTTTAGTATGCATGTAATGGCTTACTTTGGTGTGTGGAAATGTTATGTGTGTAGTCACTTGTGTAATTGTAGGCTTAATTGGTTTTGCAATGCTGTCTTTTTAAGTATATATGTTGATGCTCTGTAGACAGAGCAAATCACATCGCATAGGGACTAAACAATGGAACCCGTCGGTGATGATTTCATCAATCATTGACAATTGTATACCAGCAATCGTTTGCTCACAACACACATGGCTTGTTAACAAGAATCATCTGTGTTGTTATCGGTCTTCCCACACATTTACGATTACAGACCTGTTTGCCGCGTATCACACACATCTTGTTAAGTTGAACCATTTCTGTTCTCTTGGCTCAACGCAAACAGTTCATCCGAGTGAACTGTATGCCGTATATCGCACACACCTTCATCTGGCTGCACGTTTCTGTTGTTCCGCCTCATCACAAATAGTTTATCCGAGTGAACTGTATGCCATATATAGCTCTGACACAATTTCAAAGGGAAGGAGCTCTATGGCACATTTGGCAATGCGGCCTGTAGTGTCCCTATTGTTGATAATGTCATTCTAGGGTACCTCGGATGCCACTGTCACCGAACACTCTTCAAAGAAGTGTCAGAGCTTTCGGGATGCCATGAAAACTGTATAGGCTATCTTCTGATAATGTGGATACCGGGATTTGCACGGGGTAAGCACCTCTGATACATAGTAGACTAGCTTCTGCACCCAGAACTTGTGGCCCTCCGCTTCTTGTTCTACCATGAGTACCGCGCTCACCACTCGATTTGCGGCCGAGATGTACAATAACATGGGTTTGCCTACGCTGGGTGCTGCTAGTATAGGGTTGCCTACTAGTAGTGTTTTTATTTCCTCCAGTGCAGCAGTTGCTTCACCGGTCCACTTGAAATTTTTGGTCTTCTTGAGAAATCTGTAGAGCGGCAATGCCTTTTCACCACGGCGGGAGATAAAGCGGCTTCAGGCTGCCACACAGCCCGCCAACTTCTGGACGTGTTTCAGCTCCGTGGGTATTGCTAGCTGGGATAAAGCTCGGATTTTAGCCGAATTGGCCTCTATCCCCAGTGGGAAACAATAAATCTGAGTAGTTTTCTAGCAGGAACCCCGAAGTCGCATTTGTCCGGGTTGAGCCGTATATCGTAAGCCCGCAAATTTTTGAAGGTCTCGTGGAGGTCGTCCATCAACTGGCTGACGTGTTTGGTTTTAATGACCACGTCGTCTACATATGCTTCGACTGTTTTGCCGATTTGGTTTTCTAGGTATGTTTGAATCATGCGTGTGGCACCCCGGCTCAGAGTAAACCGGAATGCCCTGTATTCCAGCCCAGGGACAAGTCCTCTGGAAT
Organism: Thinopyrum elongatum; assembly: GCA_011799875.1. Classification (NCBI taxonomy): domain Eukaryota; kingdom Viridiplantae; phylum Streptophyta; class Magnoliopsida; order Poales; family Poaceae; genus Thinopyrum; species Thinopyrum elongatum. Next base: position 10,757,065 of record CM022297.1, on the reverse strand, counting down.
ACGACACTGTTGGCATAGAACAAATCAGCTCAATGGATATGGTTACAAAAGGGTACAAGGAATTACATCGGCACGGCGACACTACACCTGCCTGGGGTAGCTCTATGCTAACAGCGGAGTAACTCTCTCTCGGCAGTGAAACAGTGACGGCGGTGCTGGACTCCACTCTGCAAGGACTCTGGCTAGAACGTGTATCCTAGGTCACAAACTCGGGATCCTCGACAAGCAAGCAATCATGGCATGACCTGCAAACTGGCATGACACGCCAGGTGAGTACTTTGAATGTACTCGCATGCTCACAACAAACATCAGCATTAAGGCAAGACAACATCATAGCAAATAGCTACTCAAATAGATGCAGCAAGGTAAAGCCTATTAAGTAGTTTAATCCATACTCCGAATAACCTCAGGATCCAATCTAAATCTGTTCCAAATCCAATCCAAATCATGTGGTCATCCGACCACTCATCTCATAGCCATCCCAAGGCTAACATATCATACTACTGATACCGTCTGCACGACAAGTCTGACAAACTTACTCTCTTCTGGGTTGTCTCACAACCTTCAGAATACTCACGATCCACCGAGTACTGCTGATCTTACAACGAGTTCTTCCATCATTATCATCACTACCATGGTTGACCGCCTAGTGAGGTCTGGTCAGACTGTCCAATACCATGGACATGGCTATTCGAATAGATTTTACACTCTGCAGAGGTTGCGCACTTTACCCACACCATGGAGCACTGACCTCGTGATCCCATTCGGGTGGACCAGTGTTGCTCCAACGACACCTGCCTGACCCGTGACTCTCCCATCGTACCACCGGCAATCACACTCCTCCGGAGTCCTGCCTGGGTGGCCCCTATGTCACCGCGTGACACCTGCCACCGTCGTGGCCAAACTAAACTGTCCCAAACGGGGACCTGGATCCAAATAACTCAACTGGGCTCACAAGGTTATCGCCGCCTACCGGGCCAGGGTAGCGCGCACGCATAACCTTCCCTGTCGGGCGGTACCGGTGAAAGAGCACATGATCAGACCAAGTCAAGGCCGTCCCATACCGGCAAATGTGGTTGCATGGATAAGTCCGGACAGGTGACTCAAGGTCAACCGACTAAATATCACATCTCCGAATAATATTTCCGTCATGGTTGACACTCCGATAACCAGTATGCTTAAGTCACTGCTACTAATTCATCTCTACGAACTGCCAGACAAAATCCAAAATAATCATAGACAGTGATCTCAACATCATAGCATCAACGAGTGGGTAAACGACTAGTCATCAATAATCCGGTATTCAACACGGTAGTCACCTATCAAGAAATAACTTCGACATTGCATAATCCAATTCGTTTCACAGATACTTCATGCTTGCTATTAAAATAAATAGTTAAACTATGATATTGCAATGCGATGATGCATATGAGAGTTGTGGCTTGCCTGGAGATGAAGGGACCATTGGGAAGAAGTGCGGAGAGTCCACAGAAGTGATTGCCCGAAATAGTTCTCTCCCGGAGCGGCTATTTATGGGCAAGGGCAAAAAGGTCATTTTTACAGTGGGACCACATAATAAAAATGACACCAACACGACGGGCTCGACGAGACGAAGACGTGGGCTTTGGATTCACCTCGATCGGAACTACGGATAAAACGATGCAATAGTTTTTTTGCCAAGGACCTATCTGTAAAATAATCTTCACAAACAGACCCTCAGCTGGAGAAACAGAACGCGCACTCGAGAAAATGTGCTTTCAGATAAGTGCAAGCGTATTTCTTGCCGAAGAGCAGCAGAGCACGCTTTCTCCAGTGGAAAACGCATTTCGCGACATGCGTGTCCACTTATCCGAGCTGGCGGGTGGGCCTCCCTCTTCGGTCGCCGACAGGTGGGGTCCATGGGCAGGGGGGTTGGCGCTCGTCTCCTTCCTCCTCCCGCTGCTCCCTCCTGACGAAGCAGCGCAAACAGGGGAGCAGCGCGCTGCCGGCGATGGGCCGGGCGGCTCCGGCCAGCTCCAGCCGAGTGAAGAGCACCGGCCGGCGCGGGGAGGAATGGCACGTCCACCTGGACGGCCTGCGGGCGCCGGGGAGAGGCATGGCCGTGGCACCACGCGGAAGCAAAGAGGAGGCCGACGCGCGCCGGCGACGACCCCCAGCGGCATAGGCCACCTCCGGCCGAGGTGAGGGCACCGAAGGCTCCGGGGATGTGCGCCGCGTCCAACCAAAGGTGGAGCAAGTGCCGGGGAGAGGCTAGGACGGCGGCAGCTTGCGGCACCAAGGAGCATGGGTGGCGGCGACTGGACAAAGGGACGGCAGCCACAGCAGCTCCGATGGCTCGCTGAGGTGCTGGGGAAGACCACCGGCGTGTGGGGAAGCTCGCGGGGAGTGCTAAGGGAAGAGAAGGGGTTCGGGTGGCTCTAATTTAAGCGAGCTCCGTGGCGGGTATGGCGGCAAAGGGCGGCGAGGAGAGCTCCTGGAGCTTGGGCGAGTGGACAGGGAGGACCAGCAGAACGAGGAGAGGAGGATGGCGTGCTAGGGAGAGGCTCGGGTGGCTTTTATAGCCGCGGCGGCGCGGGTGGCCGAGCACTGCCGCGGTGATGCGGGCGCCGCGTCCTGGAGCTTCAGGAACTCGCTGTGAAGAGGGGGGAAGCGTCCAGGGAGGTCAAGGAGGAGTAGAGGTAGCTCGGGCGTGCTCGGGAAGGTTCGAGGAGGAGGGGGCAAAGGGAAACGACGATGGGATCACGTGCCGAACAGTGGCGGCGATCGCCATGGCGTTAGGAGGAAGAAACTGGAGGGGAAGAGGGTTCCAGGAGATGGGCGACGATGAGGGGAAGCCCCTGGACATAGCTAGGTGGCAAGGGAGAGAAGGAATGGACGGAACCAAGGACTCCAATGCACAGAGCGCGTGCATTGGCTTGCCAAACGCGTGGTCACCACGTGCACTAGCTCATGTGTTGCACTCTGGTGTGTAAAAAGTTGTCAAACATGTGAACCCTACATGACAGAGACCCCCTATGTGCTTGGTTTGCTCAAATCCCCACTGTGATGATGGGACGAATCACCTGAAGTTTGCTGCAGCAAACTTGAGCATGAATCTGTGGTCAGAATAAGGGGGATAGGAGCTAACCAGGTTGTCATAGAGGTTTAGGGTAGGAAGGACTATGATCCTGTAATATTTGGAGGGAAAGGGACCAAGATTTAGTATAGTTGCTTTGCAACTGACCAATCTGGTCCAGAAGCTAAATCCTGATGTGCCACTCACATGGAGTATCAACTTGATCTGAAATTGGGCATAGGATGATGATTTGGTCATATGAGAGTGCCATAAAAATTTCGTGCCATTTGGACAAGCCAAAATGGTACTTCCTTCACAGCTATCCTCTCTGACCAGAATCTTAGAGAAATTCTAGGGAATTATTGGGAAGATGAAATGAGCCCAAATTTTGTGGAGAAGTGTTATATGGGTAGGAGAATACTCTGGTAAATTTTCAGCATTTATGGAGCAATATAAAATATAGTTGCTTCACAATGTGAAAATCTGACCAAAAACCAAGATTTAATGTTGTGGTCACATAGTTGATTGGATAGGGTTGAAACTTGGTGGAGAGTCATGATTTGAGCATAGGAAGATGCTTGCAAAATTTCAACTTATTTGGATACACCTAGCTAGCACTTGCTTCCCAAAGATTCCAGTTGCCCAGAAACTTTGGAAATTAGCCAAGAGAGATTTAATATCCAAATAAAGTTGAATTTCGGCATGGGGTAATGATATGGATAGTAAAGAGTTCACAAAAAGTTTGAGAGCAAGCAAAAAAATATAAAGGGTACTTGCTTCTCAATTGGCCAGCTGGGGCAGAATCAGAAAATGAATATTTGGGAAATATTTTTGAATGTGACAAGGAAGGGTTTGACATATTTGAGGAAGATCTGACCCAAACAATTTATGAGAATTATTTGGGAATTTTGGGAATGATGGAAATGTGGGTTGCTTCACAGCTTAGGGCAGACAGGGTTATTCCTTTAATAGAAAAAGGAATATTCCCAAGAAAAAGAATATTGAGATTGGTCCAAGATGGAAATGGCAAGGTCTTGGGTTGGTTTTGAGGTTGGCAAGCCACTTGGGAAGAGGAATCAAGGGTGATCCCTCCAGGTTGCAAGACTACTAAGTCACAAAAAGCGAATCCGGACGAAAATCAAAAGAAAAAGAAAATGGGCAAAATCCAGGGTGTTACAATGCGCTGATATGTGGCGCCTTCGTTCTTCAACCCGAAGGGCATTGTGTTGAAGCAGAATGGCCCATAGGGGGTGATACGTCTCCAACGTATCTATAATTTTTGATTATTCCATGCTATTATATTATCTGTTTTGGATGTTTTATATGCATTAATATGCTATTTTATATTATTTTTGGGACTAACCTATTAACCTAGAGCCCAGTGCTAGTTTCTATTTTTTCCTTGTTTTTGAGTTTTACAGAAAAGGAATATCAAACGGAGTCCAACCGAGCTGAAATTTTACGGTGATTTTTTATGGACCAGAAGAGACCCACGGAGCATCGGAGTTGTTCCAGGAGGTAACCGAGGAGGCCACAAGCCTAGGGCCCCCCCCCTAGGGCGTCCCCCTGGTTTGTGGGCCCCTTGGGAACCCCCTTGACTTGTTCTCGACGCCAAAAATTCCTATAAATATAGAAACCCCCGAAAACAAACCTAGATTGGAAGTTGTGCCGCCGCAAGCCTCTGTAGCCACAAAAAACCAATCGGGAGCCAATTCCGGCATCCTGTCGGAGGGGGAAACCATCACCGGTGGCCATATTCATCATCCCGGCGGTCTCCATGACGAGGAGTGAGTAGTTCACCCTCGTGGCTGAGGGTATGTACCAGTAGCTATGTGTTTGATCGCTCTCCCTCGTGTTCTTGATATGGCACAATCTTGATGTACCGTGAGCTTTGTTATTATAGTTGAATCATATGGTGTTTCTCCCCCTCTACCTTCTTGTGATGAATTGAGTTTTACCTTTGAGGTTTCACTATTATCGGATTGAATACTATTATGGATTTGAGAACACTTGATGTATGTCTTGCGTGGGATACACGTGGTGACAATGGGGTGTTCTATTGATTCACTTGATGTATGTTTTGGCACTCAACTCGCAGATTCCCGAGGTGACATTGGGGTAATCTATGCCTAGGGGGTTGATGCACGTTTTCGTCCTTGTTTCTCCGGTAGGAATCTTGGGGCACTCTTTGTGGTTCTTTATGTTGGATTGAATATTATGAATCAGAAGTTGTTTGATGCATATCATATAATTGACCCACGGATACTTGTGGTGACATTGGAGTATCTAGGTGACATTAGGGTCGATTGATGTGTGTCATATGGTGTTATTTTACTACGAACTCTAGGGCTGTTTGTGACACTTACAGGAATAGCTCAATGGATTGATCGGAAAGAATAACTTTGAGGTGGTTTCGTACCCTACAAGCAATTTCATCTTATGTTCTCGGCGATAGGAACTTTGGAGTGACTCTTTGTCACACATTGAGGGATTGCCATATGATTTAATTATGTTATCATTGTTGAGAGAGCTTGCACTAGTGAAAGTATGAACCCTAGGCCTTGTTTTCAAGCATTGCAATACCGTTTTGCTCACTTTTGTTACTCGTTACCTTGCTGTTTTTATATTCTCAGATTAGAAAAACCTATATCTACTATCCATATTACACTTGTATCACCATCTCTTCGCCGAACTAGTGCACCTATACAGTTTACCATTGTATTGGGTGTGTTAGGGACACAAGAGACTCTTTGTTATTTGTTTGCAGGGTTGTTTGAGAGAGACCATCTTCATCCTACGCCTCCCACGGATTGATAAACCTTAGGTCATCCACTTGAGGGAAATTTGCTACTGTCCTACAAAACTCTGCGCTTGGAGGCCCAACACGAGTCTACAAGAAGAAGGTTGCGTAGTAGAGATCAGGGGGTGATGAAGGCGGTTGTGGCTTGGTCGGACTCCTTCATCTTAATTTGATGGTATCTGGAGTAGGCATTGAGGAAGCATAGTGATTGCTTGTATCTGCGTTGGTATTTCTCCGAAGAGGAGAGGATGATGCAGCACAACAACGGTAAATATTTCCCTCAGTTATGAAACCAAGGTTATCAATCCAGTAGGAGGATCCACCGAAACTATGTAAACAGTACCTACACACAAATAACAAATACTTGCAACCCAACACGTTAGAGGGGTTGTCAATACCTCCTTGGTATTGAGATAGATTAAATTGTATGAGATTGGATAAATAGATCTAACAGAAACACAAAATAAAAGAAATAAAAGAAAATTTCAGCAAGGTATTTTTGGTTTTAATATGATAGGAAATAGACCAGGGGTCGTAGATTTCACTACAGGCTTCTCTCGAGAAAATAGCATACGATGGGTAAACAAAATACTGTTGGGCAATTGATAGAAGAGCAAATAATTATGACGATATCCAAGGCAATGATCATGTATATAGGCATCACGTCCAAGATTAGTAGACCGACTCCTGCCTTCATCTACTACTATTACTCCACACATCGACCGCTATCCAGCATGCATCTAGTGTATTAAGTTCATGAAGAAACAGAGTAATGCAATAAGAATGATGAAATGATGTAGACAAGATCTATTCATGTAGGAATAGACCCCATCGTTTTATCCTTAATGGCAACGATACATGCGTGTCATGTCTCCTTCTGTCATTGAGATTGAGCACCGCAAGATCGAACCCATCACAAAGCACCTCTTCCCATGGCAAGAAAAATCAATCTAGTTGGCCAAACCAAACCAAAGTTTCAGAGAAGAAATACGAGGCTATAACAATCATGCATAAAAAAGTTCAGCAAAGACTCAAATAATATTCATAGATAGATCTGATCATAAACTCACAATTCATCGGATCCCAACAAGCACACCACAAAAAGTCATTACATCAAATAGATCTCCAAGAACATCGAGGATAACTTTGTATTGAAGATCAAAAAGAGAGAAGGAGCCATCTAGCTACTACCTACGGACCCGTAGGTGTGTGGTAAACTACTCATGGATCATCAGAGGGGCAAGGGTGATGATGAAGAACCCCTCCGTGATCGTTGACCCCTTCGGCAAAGTGCCGGAAAAGGCCTCTAGATTGGATCTCATGGTTCTGGAACTTGCGGCGGCGGAAACCCGGATCTCTCTGCTCCCCTAGTGTTTTTGGTATTTTAGAGTATTTATAGAGCTGATAGTCGGTGGAGAAGCCTCCCGTGGGCCCCACTACCCACGATGGCGCGCTAGGGGCCTCCGGCGTGCCCTTTTGCCTAGTGGACCCCACGGGCCTCCTCCCGTGCACTTCTTTGGCTCCCAGGGTGTCTGCTGGTCAGAAAAAATTCTCCAAAAAGTTTCGTGGCATTTGGAATTCGTTTGGTATGGATTTTCTGTGAGTAAAAAACAAGCAAAAAACATCAACTGGCACTGGGCACTTTGTCAATAGTTTAGTCCCAAAAAATGATATAAAAGTTGCTATAAAATGAATATAAAACATCCAAGATTGATAATATAACACCTTGGAACAATAAAAAATTATAGAGAAGTTGGAGACGTATCAGCACCCCAAAGCTTAATTCCTGATCGTCCTCGAGTAAGTAAATGATAAAAACATAGTTTTTGCTATGGAATGCTGCCTAACATGTTTATCTCATAATCTTTTCTTTTGTAGCATGGAAATTTGGACTTTTAGATGATTCAAAGCAATAGTCTATATTTGACATGAAGACATCAATACTCAAGCATATCAACAAGCAACCATGTCTTTCAAAATATCAACACTAAAGAATGCTATCCCTAGCCCATCATGCTCAATCATTGATCCATTCATGAAACACACTCTAATATTAACTATGCCCAATGCCCAAGTATGATAATAGTGTTCCCTAGTTGGTGCTTTATAAGAGAAGATGGAGACTCAATTAAAAAAATTGCGTGAAAGTAAATAGATAGGCCCTTCGCAGAGGGAAGAAGAGATTTGTAGAGGTGCCAGAGCTCAAAGCTTAAATTGAGAGATAAAATTATTTTGAGAGGCATGCTTTTCCTGCCAATGAAAACGACCGAGAATTCACAATACTTTCCATGCTAGATAAATCTTAGGCGGCTGCCAAATAGAAAATAAAGTTTATTCCTTTTTCCACCATTCTTTCACAATCCATGGCTAGCCGTATCCACGGGTGCCTTCCATACCAACACTTTCCAAGGAATTTATTATTTGACAACATAAATTTTTTTTTTCATTTCGGGACTGGGCATCCCTATTACCTTGCCACACTCTCGTGCAATGACAAGTGAATAAACACTCATCTTGAGAATAAAATATCTAGCATGGAAAATATTGGCCACCCCCTGCCGCTTCATGAGCGGTACGGGCACACAAAAAGGAAATTCATTTTGAAAATTAGAGTTGTCACACACAAATTTACTTGGAACGACATGGAAATACCGCATATAGGTAGGTATGGAGGACTCATTTGGCACAACTTGGGTTTAAGGATTGGGATGCACAAGCAGTATTCCCGCTTAGTACAAATGAAGGCTAGCAAATAGATTGAGAAGCGACCAACCAAGAAACGAAAACGATCATAAAAGAGCATTAAACATAACTAACACCAAATAATGCACCACAAGTAGGATGTAACTTCATTGCATAACTACTAACTTTCGTGCTTGTATAGGGAATCACAAACCTTAACACCAACATTCTTACTAAAGCTTAATTACTCACCAACATGACTCACATATTACTATCACCATATATCAAAAATATTACAAGGAATCAAGTTTTTAATATCCAATGATCTCCATGAAAGTTTTTATTATATCCCTCTTGAATATCTATCACTTTGGGACTAATTTCATATATACCATTGCTACTAACAAAGCTCTCAAACAAATCTAAGTGAAGATCAAGAGCATAGATATTTCTTCTAAATAATTTTCATCTCTCAAAATAATATAAGTGAAGCAATGAGAGGATATTTCTTTAAAATTTTACTAACTCTCAAAATAATCTAAGTGAAGCATGAGAGCATTTCTTCAAAATTAAAGCACCACTGTGCTAAAAAATATATAAGTGAAGTACTAGAGCAATTCCATAGCTCAAAAAATTTAAGTGAAGCACATAGCGCAATTCTACAAGTCATAGCATGATTATGGCTCTCTCAAATAGGTGTGCCCCACAAGGATGATTGTGACAAACTAAAAGGCAAAACAAGCAAAGACTCATATAATATAAGCTACTCCAAGCAAAACTCATGATATGTGACGAATAAAAATATAGCTCCAAGTAAAATTACCGATGGTCGTTAGAAGAAAGAGGGGACGCCTTCCGGGGCATCCCCAATCTTAGTTACTTGGTACTCCTTGAATATTACCTTGGGGTGCCATGGGAATCCCCATGCTTGGGCTCTTTTCACTCCTTATTCCTTCATCCATCGTGATCTCACCCAAAACTTGAAAACTTCAATCACACAAAACTTAACAAAAACCTTCGTGAGACCCGTTACTATAAGAAAATCAATCTTTACTTTAATTACTGTTGCAAACCCATTCATATTTTTTATTGCATTATACCTACTTTATTCTAACTTTACCATGGCTTGTACCCTCCGATACAATCCATAGATTCATCAAAATAAGCACACAATGCAACGAAAAAATAATCTGTCAAAAACAGAATAGTATATAAAGATGTGAATTTTCTCATTCTTCTGTAACGTCAAAACTTCTGAATAATTAGGAAAATGTAGGAAATTTATATATCAATCTTTTGTAAAAAATTCAGAATTTTTCGTCGCTTCTGTGAATTTTCAAAATACAGGTACTGGACACAATAGTTTCTGTTTTCCAACAAGATCAAATCAACTATCACCCAAGATGATCCTAAAGGCTTTACTTGGCACAAACACTAATTAAAACATAAAAACACAATCATAACAGTAGCATAATTGTGTAAACACACAAGAACATAAATAAAAAGAGAAAAATTTAATTGATTCATTGGGTTGCCTCCCAACAAGCGCTATTGTTTTATGCCCCTAGCTAGGCATGATGCATAGATTCAAGTATTGTCCTCTTTAGTTTCCAGCTCCTTAATCTCATAACCAAAATTCCTCGGAGATCTAGTATGCAAATTTTCAATAATCATGCTCCTAGGAATAAAATTGAAGAAGCCACTCTTGTAAATAGGACTTTTTATTACTTCAACAAAGTTGGGGTGAATACTAATCATTTTAAGATCTTCATTGTTACTACTAGAGGTGGCACCCTTGTTCTTAGGAACATGCGTAGACTTGCAATTTTCTGTGGGAGTTTTTTCAATAGTTTTAATGGAAGAAAAAGCTGAGCTCAAGTTACTAAAAATTTCTTCCAATTTATCAATCCGAGCAGGGCTCTCTTCTACCCTTTCGTTAGCTACGGGGTTTTTCTCTTTTAGCAATTTAAGGGTGTCTCCTACTTTCGACCCAATTTTGATAGCAAGGTAATGGATCCTTTTATCCAAATTTTCAATATGTTTTTCGGTGAGAATTTTCTTTTCGATAGCATCTAGCCTTTGCATAACATGCTCAAGAGTTAAAACTGTTTCATCGATAATGACAGGTGGTGATCCCACTAAATTTCCCATAGCATTAAAAGCATCCAAAGGGGGGCACATCAGGAAATTTCCTCCGGTTATGGTATCAAGAACAAATCTATACCAAGTAGTAATGCCCACAAAAAAATTGCGAATAAGAATAATAGTGGATTGCTTTCGAATAGATCTATTATGAGCATCACAAATTCTATACCAAGCATCTTTTAAATTCTCTCCTACCCTTTGCTTAAAATTGAGAACTTCATTCTCAGGGGTACATGTTGTAGGGGAAGAACTAGTCATAGAGATAAAGTAGGCAAGCAAGATCGCGACCAAACAAAAGATCAAACAAGAAAAGGGCAAATGAAAAGAAGGCAAATATTTTTGTGCTTTTCTAAAAATGTTTAAGAAGTGGGGGAAATGAAAATGAGAGGCAAATGGAAAATAAAGTAAATTGCAAGGAGATGAGATTTATGATTGGGTACTTGATAGATTTGGACTTGATCCTCCCCTGCAACGGCGCCAAAAATTCTTCCTGATTGCTTGTATCTGCGTTGGTATTTCCCCGAAGAGGAGAGGATGATGCAGCACAGCAACGGTAAGTATTTCCCTCATTTATGAAACCAAGGTTATCAAGCCAGGAGGAGAACCAAGCAACACGATGACATGATGTAGACAAGATTTATTCATATAGGAATAGACCCCATCGTTTTTATCCTTAATGGCAAAGATACGTGCGTGTCATGTCTCCTTCTGTCACTGAGATTGATCACTGCAAGATCGAACCCATCACAAAGCACCACTTCCCATGGCAAGAAAAATCAATCTAGTTGGCCAAACCAAACCAAAGTTTCGGAGAAGAAATACGAGGCTATAACAATCATGCATAAAAGAGTTCAACAAAGACTCAAATAATATTCATAGATAGATCTGATCATAAACTCACAATTCTTTGGATCCCAACAAACACACGGCAGAAAGTCATTACATCAAATAGATCACAAAGAACATCGAGGAGAACTTTGTATTGAAGATCAATAAGAGAGAAGAAGCCATCTAGCTACTATCTACGGACCCGTAGGTCTGTGGTAAACCCCTCACGGATCATTGGAGGGGCAAGGGTGATGATGACGAACCCCTCCGTGATCGTTTACCCCTCCGACAGAGTGCCGAAAAAGATCTCTAGATTGGATCTCGTGGTTATGAAACTTGCGGCGGCGGAAACCCTGATCTCTCTGCTCCCCTAGGGTTTTGGGTATTTTAGAGTATTTATAGAGCTGATAGTCGGTGGAGAAGCCTCACCTGGGCCCCACTATCCACCAAGATGCGCCTGGGGCCTCTGGCACGCCCTGGTGCCTAGTGGGCCACATGGGCCTCCTCCTATGCACTTCTTTGGCTCCCTGGGTGTCTTATGGGCAGAAAAAAATTCTCTAAAAAGTTTCATGGCATTTGGACTTTGTTTGTATGGATTTTCTGTGAAGTAAAAACAAGCAAAAAACAACAACTGGCACTGGGCACTATGCCAATAGGTTAGTCCCAAAAAATGATAGAAAGTTGCTATAAAATGAATATAAAACATCCAAGATTGATAATATAACAGCATGGAACAATAAAAAATTATAGATTCGTTGGAGACATATCACATAGTGAGTCGTGTCCGGCGATGGCGTCGATGATCTGGTCTATTCGGGGTAAGGGGAAGGGATCCTTAGGGCAGGCTTTATTTAGGTCTTTAAAATCAACGCATAGCCACCAGGATTTGTCCTTCTTGGGCACCATGACCAGATTTGCCAACCACTCGGGGTGTTTTATTTCTCGGATAAATCCGGCTACAAGTAATTTTGCCAATTCTTCCCCCATGGCTTGACGCTTGCGTAGCGCCTGTTTAACTGGCTTGAAGCCCTTGATTATGTTCAGGCTATGCTCCGCTAGTCTTCGTGGGATTCCTGGCATATCCGAAGGGTGCCAGGCAAATATGTCCCAGTTCTCACGTAGGAATGCCCGCAATGCTTCATCAACTACGGGGTCCAGCTAGGCTCCAATGGACACTGTTTTTATTGGGATCCGTTGGATGCACCTGGAATTTGATTATTTCGTCAGCTGGTTTGAACGATGTGGATTTGGACCTTTTACTGAGGACCACGTCATCCCTGTCCACCATTGCCTGGAGTGTAGTTAGTTCCTTGGCTGCGAGAGCCTCGGATAATGCTTGGAGGGCAAGCGATGATGTTTCGTTTTCGGCTCTAAGGGCTCTATCTGTATCGCTTGCGATCATGATCACGCCATTGGGCCCTGGCATTTTGAGTTTCATATACCCGTAATGTGGTATGGCCTGAAACCTTGAGAGTGCGTCACGCCCCAATAGGGCGTGGTATCCGCTATGGTAGGGCACAATGTGGAAGAGTAGTTCTTCAGACCTGTAGTTCTCGGGAGTGCCTCCAGAGTGACTCGTCCAGAGCAACGCGCCTCTCTGCCGGGTATAATTCCTCGAAAGCTAGTATCGTCTGTTCGACACGAGATCTATCGAACTGCATTTTGCCAAGGGTATCCTCGTAAATGAGGTTTAGACCGCTGCCTCCGTCCATAAGCACCTTGGTTAGTCTAAAGCCGTCCATTATAGGGTCGAGGACTAGTGCAGCGGGTGCTTGGATGGGGCGGGCCCTTGGTTCCTCCTCTTCATCGAAGGTGATTGGTGTATCCGTCCATGAATTTGTGGTTGTAACCTGGTGGACTTGGCCGAGCTCTCAATGGGCTCTCTTCCTCTGATTGTTTGAGGAGAAAGTCTCGTAGATCGTTAGAACATCATTGCCGTTGTATGGGGGTGTTGCTGATCGTCTACTAGGGGGTGTGAGTCCGAGGATAGCTTCACAACTCTTGGCCACCTGCCTGACCAACCAACAAGCTCGAAGCCTATGGGTTGGATTTGTGTTTAACAAGACCGAGTGTATGGGGCATGGTTTGTCCAGTAGCTCATCCAGGACTGTTCTGGGTCCGGCGAGGGATCTATTCTTCGTTTCAGCGGGCTCATGTTCGGGCGACCACTGTGGGTATACGCATTTTGCCTGAGCTTTTCTGGGTTGCTCGGCATGGGTTGATTCCACGCGCATTTGTTGTGCTTTCTAGGCGCTTTCCATGGCACAACATTTGCGTACCAGGTCCGATAATTCGGTGAAGCTTTGCATGTGGCGATGGGCGAGGGCATTCAAGACTCCTTCGTCTCGGCAGTTAACCAAAAGGTCGCTATTATTTCTTGGTCGCGGCAATCCGTCATCCTGTCTTTGACCAGGAGGAATCTAGCCCAGTAGTGATGGACTGTTTCTCCGGGCTGCTGCTTTACGCATATCAAATCCCATACGTTAGGATTTCCCGAGTTACTTGGGGAGTACTCGACGTGGGGGTGGGTGGGAAAAAACATCGCATTCCACCGGATTGCGTATCCAGAACTTCGGTGGCGGTGTCCAGCACCCCCGGAATATCCGGTACGCCATGTTTGGAATCCGGACTGTCTGCATACTATGGCACAAATTCAAGGTCATGTTTCAAGTCGAGGCTTGGTTTCGGGCTCTCTTCGGGGCGAATATCGGACTCCGGGCCAGAAGCCTAGGCGAGAAAATCGCAAACCCGAACACAACTTGTTTTTAGCTTTGGTGACTGTGATCCCTCGGCCAATTCCTCGATGGTGGCGACGAGGTGTGTGATGGGTGGGATGTAAATTTCCCTGTTATTGGGCTTGAACCCAATCTGTTCGTAGACCGAGGATTGGCCGTCAGATATTCCTAAGGCTAGGATTCGGTCTAGCAGATTATTCAATGATGAATGGTTTGCTGGGTCAATGCCGTTCGAATATTCGGGACTAACCCATAGTGTAGCCACTCCAGGGACATTCGAGGTTGCAACCAGGCGGTGTTCGGCCGGAACTAGCTCGCTCGGACTGACGGGGTCGGGCTTTAAGGCCGTGCTCCTTATGACATCAGTCCTTGCTCGGTTTATCACTCCTGAAGTTAAATCATTGGGATCGGTAGGTTTCTTAAGGGGAGCTGAAAATTTTGCTGGAATAGGATCTCCCCGGGAGTCAGCGGTGAACTCTAGGTTCCCGAACCTGATCTCCTGACCGAGGGTGAAATTTCCAACCTGGCCGAGGCGGCCGGTCAGATCGGCGCGCACTATGACACCGTTGAACGTGAAAATCTGGCGGGGGACGAAGATGTCCCCGGTATGGATTGCGTCGTTAATGACTAGGCAAGCCATCGATCCCTTTGGCGATCCAACAGCAGAACTCTCAATGAAAGCACCAATGTCTTTGTCAAAACCGGCGGATCTCGGGTAGGGGGTCTTGGCTCAATGGGGAACAAGGGGCGAAGGATGCAATGTTTACCCAGGTTCGGGCCCTCTCTAAGAGGCAAAACCCTACGTCCTGCTTGATTATATTGAAGTGTATAGGATGATTATAGAGTCGATCTACCATGAGATCAGCTAAACTAAACCCTAGGCTAGTAGGATGATGGTTGTTGTTCTAGCCTCTACGGACTAAACCCTCTGGTTTATATAGACACCAGTGGTACTAGGGTTACACATGATCGATTACAACAAGGGAATAAACATGCCGAATCTTCTATCTTGACTTGGAGTACACACCAAGGTACCAAAGATCTCCTGTCCGGATACGACACCACGTAATTGTCCGGCCTTCCAACAGTTGCAGCGCGGACCACCTGTCCGGCCCACAAGAGATAAGTCAGCGGCCCGAGAACCCCCTAGTCTAGGTCTCCCTCAACCGGCCCGGACCCAGCTCTCACCGAGGGTGGCCTGACGAGGAAGGATTGGCCCGACCTCCACTTCGACCGTTGAATTTCAGTAGTTTTTGGTGTAGTTTAGTTTAAGTTTAAATTTTTGTTTAATGTTCGGTTGTCAAGACTATCTATGTTGAACTTATGTTTAAATGCATACAAATTTCCGTTGATAGATTGAATTTATGCAAATTCATGTTTTAATCCGATAAGTTTAGGGGATCGGCTAGAACCGACCAAAATTACTAAGGTTTACTAGGCTAGATACTCCACTATTTTTTAGGGGATCGATTAGAAATGCCCTTAGCCAAGCATATTCGGGTTTGTTTTGAAGACAAATAGAGATCAAGCTCCTAACTAACAGATCGTAACACTCCTGTAAACTTCGGAAAGGTGCCTATATAAACATTTCCACCGAATTTACATGGCAATTAGACTAAGGGCATTAATCAGGCGCCTAAAAAATTGTATCCACCGGTCAATTTTTTGGGTGGCACATTTGAGATCGGATGGCTGAGGTCCACGCTCAATATCCAGCCCACATATGGTTCATTGTCTTCCCAAGAATCAACACACAATCCACCCCACGTACCCTCGGCTTACCCTCCTCCGCCACCCATGGGCAATCCCTCTAAATCTCACCGGCAACCAAATTTCTTCAACAACCCTCACTCCCGGACCTCAACCTGCTTCCTCGCCTTGTCCTTGGACGCCACAATATGCTGCCACTCGCAATGTCGTCCTCATCTCTGGCAAGGTCTAGCCTCGGCCTCGCTGTGGTAGACGCTCATCTCTCCTCGTGTCGCCCAGCCTTCGGCCTTGCTATGAATTTGTGTGACGCTCAAAAATTTCGAGGCACCTAAGATTTAGCAAGATGGTTCCCTAAACAAAATAGGCCAGGCTCTAGCTTTAGGAGCAGTTCAGATGAACTTGTCCCTATGCAAAAGCAATCCATGAATGCTTTTCTAAATGTGATAGAGAAGAGGCAGAGCAGAAGGAAATATGATCTATCATGCATGGATTTGTTGTAGCTCTGAGTGCTTCAATGTGGTATATATCTGTAGGTCTTAATTAGTCATTAATTGCTGGCATAAGCAAAGTACTCCACTTATACACTGCCCTATCCCTATATATCAATGAACAAAATGCAACACAACTATTCCTAAATTCATCATTACGTGAAAACGTTGGTCCAATATCTGAGGAAAATAGGTCAGAGCTCTAACTCTGGGAGCATTTCAGATGAACCAGCCCCAAAGCCAAAGCCAAAGCCAATCCATGATGGCAGAGTGGAAGGAAGAAGGATCTATCATGGATGGATTTGTGCTAGCTATAAATGCTTAAAGGTGGTATACATCTTTAGGTCTTAATTAGTAATATGCTAATTAAGGTGTTATTCTTGGATCGACACAATTCCTCATGAAAGTTACTACTTACATGCAACTCGCGTTGACAAACTAGTTCAAAGTAATGATACTTGATCATTAGAAAATGAGCTAGCAATATATCGGTGGCTACCATGAGAGTGCCATAAAGTATCCCTAAATTGCATGCTCAATTAGTTCCATATATATTGGTTTACTTTGCAGGCCTACGGTATTTATTCTTTCTTATTCTGAGCCAAAGGGTGTGATACCTTCTGCATGTAATTGACATGGTGATGCATGATCAACAAAAAAATAGCGTTGCTAATACCACGCTATAGCATTCTGATCAATGTCTTGCTAAAAACCTCAGCGTACAATGTCTTGCTAATAGCACGCTATAGCGCGATATATCACGCTAATAGAATATTTTAAGGGCCACACTATTTTGTCATACCACACTATTTTTTCATTTTGCATGATACCTGAAGATTTAGCCCAGAAGACCATAAGTTGCGAAGAAATAAGATGCGAGCTCTACGCCGTCAGATGAGCCGCTGAGAGAAAGGCAAACCCCTAGCATGAGGGAGCTGAACAATGTATTTTGTAACTGTGTTCTTGAGATAAGGATTTATCCCTATATAAGCACTGTATGAGCACGTCAGACACATGATAGAAAGAAGCACAAAGCATATATACATGACTTGCATACATGCATGTATATTTACTGATGGTGGAAACAAAGGGGAACAATAAAATGGAGATGAACAATAAAATGTAGTATTGACACAAATGTCAACACAGTCACCCACACAATCCTTGCATTCCGTGGCGGCCACAGGCTGGCTCATGTCCAGCACAAGCACAATGCAAACGGCGATGGCGATGGCACCAGCCAACTTCAGAGATGAAGCCATTGATGAATTGGGTGGGTGGTTCTAGTGGAGGATTGAGGAAAACAGATGCAATGGATGGAGATGAGCTAGCTAGCTGCTTAAATCGTGCATTCCCATATGATGGAGCTGGATGGTATTTATAGGAAGCCAAGGTGAGGTCAACCCAGTACTAGCTAGCTAGCTGGCTAGTACTACATCTCCACCTCGCAAAAAATAGAGAACTAACTAATTTACTGATCTGTATGCTTAAATATTTTTTGAGTACGTTGCATACTATTTAATTTAGCTGTTGTTGACTTCAGTATCATATATACCGTGTGCACCAATGATTGAATGCTTGCATATTGACATGAGAAGGATAATATGCAGCAAAGTGACCTATACGTTTGCGCGGTTTGTGTATTGTTAGTCTTTGCCATTTGCTAACCCTGGTAGTACATGATTTCAATTTAATATTGTTAAACAATGCATCATCTGTATGTACCGTTGTGCCCGTTGTACCAAACCTGCTAGAACTACGTAATGCATCTTATGTACCCTACGTAACTTCATTCTGAACTAATCAACCCCCCCCCCCCCCCCGAATTTCAGGATGGGCCCCACGTCTCCACTAATGACCAATTAGAATGTGACAAATCATTACGTAACCCCCTCCCCACGTAAGCCCCCGTAGGTGTAGCAAAGCTAGTGTTGTACCATAGTCCTTAGAGGTTAGTATCTAAGATCTCTCGTACACCTGTGCGCGCATTTCCATACGTTACAGTTAGGTAGGGCTCTCTCTGTATTTCTTCTCTGATGTGTTGTATATCGACACTTGTAAACCTTGATGCAAGCATTACGTAATTCAGATTTGTAATCAGAGCCATCTGCTTGCCATTGAGCAACATCCGGACCAATTCCAGCGTCACTTTCCTTTCGCCGCAAACCTTTCACGCCTCTCCTTGTTTCTCTGTCGGCGCCATGGTGCAGCGCCCATCATCACCACTGCTTCAACTCTCTCTTCTTACCCTCCCAATTAATTTTTCAAACTTCACCATTGTTGTGCATAATACCAACATCCACTCTTACATCCCTTTCAAACTAGACCCACAACTATCATAAATATCAGATTTCTTGTTGTTCGTCCTCTCCACCCACGTTGCGGTGTTGTACTCGACCACAATAAAAAGACGTTTGAACTTGACGTCGATGATCCTGAGTTGTGACGTACCGACATCAGGATCTTCGGGTGCATCTACACCACGATCGGCGGTGTCTTCTGGACCTTGCAATGTCCTCCGACGGCACTGTCATGTCAGCATGGACTCGCCTCGACCAGTACTTCCTCAACAACAATGCCACCCACACCATTCATCTTAACAGGAAGTACCACATGCTCATGTAGGGCACTATGTCGGCCACGTACGCATGACAGTCCAAGTTCCTCACTGACTCCCTTGCTGAAGTTGATGAGGCCACGATTGATCGGAATCTCTTCCTCCAATCCCCTCCACACACCTTGTTGAATCGAAGATGGCTCAGTCATCAATTCCAGTAGGTAGTCCGGGTTCGACAATAGAGCATTCTGATCTAACTGAGTACCCTTACTCACCGGTAAAATGGGCTATACACACTTTGTATAACCGTAGGAAGATCATATTGTGTACTTCCAGAGTAAGTTCTCACGAAAACTTTGTTGTCCAATTATCTTATAATCTACGTCTACATACATAAAAAATATAACCCCACAGGTGTTCTTACTGCATGTGGGATCAAATTAGGATTCTAAAATAATATGTTCTAATTGAATGATTTTTTTATTAAAAAATTTAAAGTTCAGCTTTTAGTAGAACTGACTATTTCTTGGCACTCCTTGCTGATGACTTACTCATAGAAAACTAGGTAACTACAACAATATATATTTTCAAAGAAAAAATAAATATTTAATAATACCAAAATGTACTTTCAAAATATAAATTTGTCAACAGAAGTATAGCGGCGGAATTGAGCGGATAACAACACTACTTTTCATGATAGCAAGTATCCTTTAAATGTAATAAAAATGATGCATGTGGAAAACCGAAATATTGAATTATATTCATATTTTATGAAGTTATATTCAGTAACACTCCCCACTAGTTGCATGAGAAAAAAAAGAAAAAGAAATAACCACTCGTTGCATTAATTCATGGACACAAAATCATAGCTAAAGTGCATAAACGAGTGTACATTTTGACAGATATGTTTGAACTAACACTCATACTGATGACTGGGTTGCTTTAAAACATGGTGAACTACTGATGAGCACGATACATATAACTGAATTATAGGACACATCTGACTAGCGGCGCAATTGGCTTTGAAAATAGATACTATGCCCAGTCTTGAGTTCTTATCATTGGTTTGATATTGCTGACCAACTACTTAAAACGGCTTGGTTCCAGCAAGGGATTGTGTGCACTCGACATATAGAGTGATCCATTCCTATATATATCAATGAAAAAAATACAAAATAATTACTACTTAATTAATCCGTACGCGACAACATTGTCCCGATTGTAGGAAAAAAAAGGCAAAGCTCTAGCACTTAATGCTAATTAAGATGTTATCCTTTGCTGGACGCAATTTCTTACCAACGTCACCTATTAGACAACAATGCAACTTGTACCGAGCTTATTGAAAGGAATAATTCCTTTGCATTAGAAAACTAGTTAGCAATATTTTGATGGTGGTCACGGAGATTGCCCACTAAGTATTGTTAAATTGCTTCTTAACCACATCAACGATATGTTTTCCGGAATGTTGGAAGTATTTTAATATAAAGATGGAGCTTTCGCGGAAAAAAGAAAGATAACTCGGTTGCTTTAAAACATGGTGAACTGGTGACGAGCACGCATCAATATAACTGGATTGGAGTATAGTGTGACCAGCGGCACAGTTGACTATGAAAATAGATAGTACGCCTTGTCTTGTGATCTTATTTGGGGCTATGAAAATAAGGTCTCATGGGATTTTGGGGGCCTTTCTGCTGAGAGGCACAAGCCCAGCCTAGACATCGGCCAGTCAGGCGAAGCTTCCCATGCCCAGATTTAGAGCACGTACAATCGAAGCGCTCAGATCGTCCCAAACGTCTGTGCGGATGGTCCGGTGGCTGTCCAGACCCCAAATTGCCACCCAACTGGATCCCACATAATTAGCCCAAACAGCCGGGCTGACCAGCAGCCCCAAATCCAAACGATATTTGGGGCGGATATGGCCGGACTGGACGCAGCAGCCACGTCAGACTGGCACATGCTAGACCACCCCATTCCCTCCCGGACGCAAACATAGCTCACTCTTGGCCTCTCCGCTCCCCTTCCACTCTACTCCTGTTCGCTCCCATGCCTGTCGCTTCCCCTTTCCGAGCAACCATGGCTGGTTCTCACAGCAATTTCGGCGGCGGATCTGGCAACAAGGCAGATCCCATCGATTGAGACGCCTTGCCGTAGTCGGGTTGGGACAACGAGGACCTCGCCCTTCGCGGATGGACAGGGGCGGGAACTCGAGCTCTGCAATGTCCCCAGTAGCTCGACGAGGCAACGCAGCCGACTGTGCCGACCCATCGCGGTCCTCGCCGACCTAGATCTGTCACCCTCAATGGCCGTCCCGTAGCACTTCGGACCTAGGTTCTTCCGACCGACTGGGTGCTCATTCTCGCAACACCAAGCCCGCGGAGGAGGACGTATGAATCGAAGGCGTGAGCCGCTCGCCGTGCGAGGTAGTTGGTCCACTAGATAGCCGGTTCCTCGCGCATTGGCCGCGGGTCCTGCATGTCCACCCCGGTCGACGTAGAGGAATTCTCCCCGACGTCATCCTCCGGTCAATGACCTCGGCAGAGATGGATGCCCAGCACCACCGTTGCAAGGGGGTTGCCGCCGGGGCAAAATCCACTCGACTCGTAGAGGAGCAGGTTCGTAGCGCTCGGCATCTGGTCGGGATCATCTCTTTCTCATTGTTGTACGGCAGTAGCATGGCGAGCAATGACAAAGACTCCCCTCTGCCCGTCGATGCCTTCACCGAAGAATTTATTTATCGTTTAGGCTTACCGTATCTAGGTGATGATGGGCATTTTATGTCTTATTGTATGAAACTTGCTATCCCCTAGCGTTTGCTAGTGCTATGGTCAAATTGTTTCTTTTTTTGAACCCGTTCATATATTAAAACTTAAATTAGTTGAATACAATCATTCTTTATAGCATTCGTCACGCAGTGCGGAAAACTATTACACCTATTATCAAAACTAATCTTTGCTATTTGGTAAGCCACCACATTGGCTTGTCTATCAATCTTCACTAGTTTAAAATTTGATAGAAGCTTGGTGATGGCTACCGCTTCCTTCCTCAGATCCACAAGATGTTTCTACGTAAAATATTGATCACATTGCATGGGGAGCATGAATTTGAGGGGCCGGATTTGAGGGGGACGGCATGAATTTGAGGGGTCGGATTTGAGGGGGGCGGCTACGGACACGGAGAAACAAGGGGTGACCGGTCGCTGTCCGCAGACACGTCCACAGATGTATAGGGACTCGAGTCCCGCTTGGGTACAACCTTCCTCACAAAGCGTATAAAGGACAATATGGACCTTTCACCGTCCAGGACGTACGGCATACATTTGCCCCTGTAGCCCTTACCCCGTACCATAGCGCGCTTCTGATTTAAAAGAAATACCACATACCGTAGGACGCTCCTGATTTAGAAAAAAAAACATAGCGCAAAACCACACTTGCTGGGATTCGAAGTCCGGACATCCTATTACGGTGCGTTGAAGCTAACCAATCGCGCTTACAAGTGATTGTGAACAAAACGGAAAGCGGTTTAAGAACACCCCATCCACCCGGAATTTTAGGCCCCCGCCCGAACTATTAGGCCGTGACGTATTTTCCAATGCACGATTAATAGTACCTTCGTCTCTCCCATTGGCTAAGCCCGGTCACGCAGCTGCGATTTAGGCTGGTCATAATGAAAGTATCATAAGTAGTATCATGTATGCCAAATAGGCAAATTTGATGAGGTGGCATAAAATTAAATGAAGAAAGAGTGGGGTGAGTATCATATCATGATACCATATCATATTAAATGTTGTGCTAATATGTGTCATACATGACAATAAATAAAGTTATCTATGATACTAACAATTGATACTATGCACTACGGGTATAGTATCATACACTAGTATCATATACCTAACACGCTGGAGAGGCCGTATGGATGCGTGCGTGAGGCCAGCCAGTGCATGCGCAGGTAGTTATTGCCAATGAAATATATCCAGCCAACTACCGCTGAGCACGTAAACACAGCCACATAAATTGCTGTAATTAATTCTTATCTAAATGCATGCATGCAGTTAGAGCATATACAATGGTTGATAAGACAGTCTTCTATTAAGTCTTGCATGTAATTTAGAGATGACAAAAAAATATGTCTACAATGGGTTGTATCTTAGACTTATCTTTAAATTAGAGAACACAAGTCTTTTCTTATGATTTCTCTATCCTCCACGTCAACATTTATCCTACATGGCACTCTTAAGATAGCACCATCGTACATGCCCTTAACTGTGGCTGCCTTGTGCGGGACTAAAAATCCCCGACGGAGATAGTAAATAGAATGCAGAATCCGGACAGTTTAAAAAAATCAAAATTGTGAACAAACTTTTAATAAGTGAGCGACGTTTGAAAATCCGAAAAAAATTTGAACATCTTCAATTTTTTTTTTGAAATTTCATTTTTTTAATGTGTGAACAATTTTTGATAGAAACAATTTTTGAAAATCTTGAACATTCTCTGAAAAACGCAAGCATTTTTTGAATTTTGAGAACAAAATTTAATAAAGGCAACATTTTTAGAAATTTTAAACTATGTTGCAACATCATAAACAACTTCTAAAATAACCAAAGGTTTGTCTTTTCTTATTTAAGAGACGATATGTTAGCCGAATATGTGTCATCATGATTTTAGGAATATCTAGTTATCTTAGATAAGACTAATAGATAACACATTGTATAGATGTTTTATTGTCGACGAGGCGTACATGGAGGACCTTCGCCGCCAGCACCCAGAGCTCGTCGAGGCGGAGCGGGTGATATTCACCAAGAATGGGGGATGGGGGGAGGTCATCGTCATCTCCGATGACAAGGTGAAGGGCAGCGAGAAGGAGGGTGGCAAGGAGGAGGAAGGTGACGAGGAGGAGATGGACGTCGAAGAGTGGCGGAGCGTCTTCCCCGACGACCCCGAGGACAACACCGGCCCAGACCCAGCTCTCACGGAGGATGGCCTGACGAGGAATGCTTCGCTCGACCACCACTTCGACCGTTGAATTTCAGTAGTTTTTAGTGTAGTTTAATTTAAGTTTAAATTTATGTTGAACTTATGTTTAAATGCATGCAAGTTTCCGTTGATAGATTGAATGTATGCAAATTCACATTTTACTCCGCTAAGTTTAGGGGATCGGCTAGAACCGACCAAAATTTAGTGGAGTATCAATACTCCACTAAGGTTTACTAGGCCGGATACTTCGCTATTTTTTAGGGATCGATTAGAAATGCCCTTAGCCAAGTATATTCGCGTTAGTTTTGTAGACAAATAGAGATCAAGCTCCTAACTAACAGATCGTAACACTCCTGTAAACTTTGGCAAGGTGCCTATATAAATACTTCCACCGAATTTACATGGCAATTAGACTAAAGGCATAATCAGGCGCCTGAAAAATGGTAACCACCAGTCAATTTTGTGGGTGGCACAATTGAGGTCGGACGACTGAGATTCACCCTCAACCTCCAGCCCACATATGGTTCATTGTCTTCCCAAAAATCAACACGCAATCCACCCCATGTACCCTCGACTGACCCTCCTGTGCCACCCGTGGGCATCGCTCTAAATCTCACCGGCAACCAAATTTCTTCAATGACCCTCACCCTCCGCACTTGTCAGTCTGCTTCCTCGCCATCTCCTTGGACGCCACAACACGCTGCCACTCGCAATGTCGTCCCCATCTCTGGCGAGGTCTTGCCTCGGCCTCGCTATGGTAGATACTCATCGCTCCTCGTGTCACCCCGCCTTCTGCCTTGTTGTGAATTCGTGTGCTGCGCGAAAATTTTGAGGCACGTAAGATTTAGCAAGATGGTTCCCTAAACAAAATAGGCCTGGCTCTAGCCTTAGGAGCTGTTCAGATGAAATAGCCCCTATGAAAAAGCCAATCCATGAATGCTTTCTTAAATGTGGTAGAGAAGATTAAGAGCATAAGGAAATATCACTACTGCAGGATGGTCCAAACTGATAGTACAATCAGAGACCCTTCAACGAGACTGTGTGCGATGCATTAATCGCAAACAATGCTGTAAGAAAATCGTCAAAAATGATACAAACTGTTTGCGATGTCGGAGACATGAAACACAATCCAGATTATAGTTGCATGTGCGATGCTTGGCATACGGTTCTCTCCAATGAAACGTTTGCGATGAGCACAACAGTAGAAACGGTTAGACAGATGAAGGTGTGTGTGATATACATCATACAGTTCACTTGAAGGAACTGTTTGTGATTAGAGAACACAATAGAAATGGTCAGCTAAATCAATGTGTGTGTGATATACGGTATACAGTTCATTCGAATGAACTATCTTCGATGAGCCAACACAACAGAAACGGTTCAACTTAACAAGATTTGTGTTATACGCTGCAAATAGGCCAGTAATCAGAAATGTGTAGGAAGACCGATAACAACACAAACGATTCCTGTTAACAAGCCATGTGTGTTGTGAGCAAACGCTTGCTGGTATACACTTGTGAGCGATTGATGAAATCATCACTGACAGGTTCCCTTGTTTAGTCAGTATGCAATGTAATTTGCTCTGTCCGCACAACATCTACGCTCCGTGTACAGAACATCAACATATATACTTATAAGAACAACATTGCATAACCAAATTAGGCATACAATTAAATAAGTGACTATACACATAACATTTCTACACATTAAAGTAAGCAATTACGTGCATACTAAACTAGGAGAAACGAGCATCAAATAATCTACTTCTTGTTGTGACGACGCTTGCCATTGCTCTGCTTTCGGCTGGATCCCTCGCAGTTTTGTGGAAGGAGACACTTCCTCATGTCAACGATCCACCTGTCATCTCATAGCCCGTGTATGCCTCCTTGGCCGCGTACATGACGTGAGCTTTGTCAAGTTTCTCCATACAGGCCGAGTGCCAGGCACGCTTGTCCTTGTTGCAGGAATCCTTCATGTCTTTGTAGTAGGGGCCGATGATGGCCTCGGCGAGGTGAACCAGTGAGTCCTTCTCATGCTTCTTGCTGCCCCAGGTCTTGTGTTGGCCTTGGATGTCGACAAGATTATGGCAGGTGATGTCCGAATTCTTGAACACCTTTACATCGTTAGTGATATCCAACGTAGCGAACATGTAGTGGCGGTTGTTGACAAACCTGACAAAATGCTCGCAAGGCCTTGTGGCCAGGCAGTAGTGGTACACTAGGACGTGATTGTGCGCGCACATTTGGGCAACGACGACCGTGGGATGAGACACGGCACGAGTGCGGGTGTACTTGAGGTCGAACCCGACCACCTTGTACTTCTCCTCGGCAAGCAACAGCTCCACGCTGTGGATGGAGTGCTCCACCCAGACCGGGTTGTTGGTGTACACCACCGAGAGCTTCGTGAACCTTCTGCGGGTGTCCACCATGGCATGCATGGTGAACTGCTGCTCGTCGTCGGCAGCCGCTCGGAGCACCATTGGAGCCGCGCAGGATACCCTCTAAGAATTTGTTGTGGTGGGTGTGGTTCTTGCAATACTAGGGTGCGATCGAAAGGTTGAAGAGACACAAGGGTTAAATGGCCGCTGTAATAAATAGGGGCCGGGCAGCCTATAATCGTCACATCTTGTCACCGCATTCATAGCGGTGGTTTCCAGTGCATACTTGAGCACCTCACACGCAATTCGTTTGACCATACATGAGCTCGAAGAGGCGCCAAATGTAACGTTGATGAGTCTGTTCCCGCGCAACAGCACAGTTTACTGCACGCAACGGCGCAAGCTTCCCGCCCGGTGATAACCCACAAGTATAGGAGATCACAACAGTTTTCGAGGGTAGAGTATTCAACCCAAAGTTATTGATTCGACACAAGGGGAGCCAAAGAATATTCTCAAGTATTAGCAGCTGAGTTGTCAATTCAAGCACACCTGAAAGACTTAATATCTGTAGCAAAGTTTTTAGTAGCAAAGTAGTATGGAAGTAACGGTAACGGTGGCAAAAGTAACAGTAGCAGTTTTGTAGTGATCATTGGCAAAGCGAAAGTAACTTAGCAAAGATCAATATGTGAAAAGCTAGTAGGCAATGGATCGTCAATGATAATTATGTCGGATGATATTCATCATGTAGCAGTCATAACCTTGGGTGACACAGAACTAGCTCCAATTCATCAATATAATGTAGGCATGTATTCCGTATATAGTCATACATGCTTATGGAAAAGAACTTGCATGACATCTTTTGTCCTACCCTCCCGTGGCAGCGGGGTCCTAATGGAAACTAAGGGATATTAAGGCCTCCTTTTAATAGAGAACCGGACCAAAGCATTAGCACTTAGTGAATACATGAACTCCTCAAACTACGGTAATCACTGGAAAGAATCCCAATTATTGGCACCTTGGGGTATGCGGATCATAACTCATAATAGGTGTCTATAACTTGCAAGATAAGATCAAGAACACAAATATATTCATGAAAACATAATAGGTTCAGATCTGAAATCATGGCACTCGGGCCCTAGTGACAAGCATTAAGCATAGCAAAGTCATAGCAACATCAATCTCAGAACATAGTGGATACTAGGGATCAAACCCTAACAAAACTAACTCGATTACATGATAAATCTCATCCAACCCATCACCGTCCAGCAAGCCTATGATGGAATTACTCACGCATGGCGGTGAGCATCATGAAATTGGTGATGGAGGAAGGTTGGTGATGATGATGGCGATGAATCCCCTTCTCCGAAGCCCCGAACAGACTCCAGATCAGCCCTCCCAATGAAGAACGGGAGGCGGCGGCGGCTTCGTATCGTAAAACACGATGAGTCCTTCTCTCTGACTTTTTTCTCCCCGGATGTGAATATATAGAGTTTGAATTAGGGTCGGATGAGGTCCAGGGGGCCCACAAGCCACCTGGGCGCGCCCCGGGGGGGCGTCCCCCAGGCTTGTGGCCAATGGGTGGACCCCCTCTGGTTGATTTTTTCGCCAATATTTTTTATATATTCCAAAAATATTCTCCGTAAAATTTCAGGTCATTCCGAGAACTTTTATTTCTGCACAAAAATAACACCAAGGCAATTCTGCTGAAAACAACATCAGTCCAGGTTAGTTCCATTCAAATCATGCAAATTAGAGTCCAAAACAAGGGCAAAAGAGTTTGGAAAAGTAGATACGATGGAGACGTATCAACTCCCCGAAGCTTAACCTAGTGCTTGTCCTCAAGCAATTCAGTTGACAAACTGAAAGTGACAAAGAAAAACTTTTACAAACTCTGTTTGATCTTGTTGTTGCAAATATGTATAGCCAGCATTCAGGTTTTCAGCAAAGATTTTGAACTAACCATATTCACAATAAAATTTAGGTCTCACATATACTCATATCAATGGCATAATCAACTAGCAAGCAATAATAATAAATCTCGGATGACAACACTTTTTCAAAACAATCATGATATGATATAACAAAATAGTATCTCGCTAGCCCTTTCTGAGACCGCAAAACATAAATGCAGAGCACCCCTGAAGATTAAGGACTGACTAGACATTATAATTCATGGCAACAAAGATCCAGTCACACTCATACTCAATATCAATTAATAGCCAAGCATACAAATGACAGTGGTGCTCTCTAACGGGTGCTTTTTATAAGAGGATGATGACTCAGCAATAAAAGTAAATAGATAGGCCTTTCGCAGAGGGAAGCAGGGATTTGTAGAGGTGCCAGAGCTCGAGCTTTTGAAACAGAGATGAATATAATTTTGAGCGGTATGCTTTCATTGTCAACATGACAACCAAGAGATCTCACTATCTTCCATGCTAGATATATTATAGGCGGTTCCCAAACAGAATGGTAAAGTTTTTACTCCCCCTCCACCAACAAGCACACTCCACGGCTGATCCGAAACAATGGGTACCGTCCATACCAAGAATAGTCCTGGGGGAGTTTTGTTTTGAAGTTATATTTTGATTTGATTTCGAGCATGGAACTGGGCATCCCGATTACCAGCCACTTTCTCGTGAATGATAAGTGAATCAATACTCATCGTAAGAATAATACACCTAGCATGGAAGATACTGACAGCCCCCAGTCGCTACATGAACGATTCGGGCATACAAAACACATTATTATTTGTAGGTTTAGAGTTTGGCACATGCAAATTTACTTGGAACGGCAGGTAAATACCGCATATAGGTAGGTATGGTGGACTCATATGGAACAACTTTGGGTTTATGAAAGTGGATGCACAAGCAGTATTCCCGCTTAGTACAAGTGAAGGCTAGCAAAGATTGAGGAGCGACCAACTAGCGAGCGACAACAGTCATAAACATGCATTGAGATTAACCAACATTGAGTGCAAGTATGCACTACAAGGAAAAACATTACCAGTAGAGTGGGTTTTTTGCATATCAGTAGCATGGGTGCCCGTGCTACTGCTACGGCGCTACAGCTATTTTTTAGCAGTAGCGCATGTTTTACCCCACGCTACTGATAACCAGACATACCAGTAGTACGGGTG
The DNA here is from genome assembly GCA_011799875.1 of Thinopyrum elongatum. Taxonomy (NCBI): domain Eukaryota; kingdom Viridiplantae; phylum Streptophyta; class Magnoliopsida; order Poales; family Poaceae; genus Thinopyrum; species Thinopyrum elongatum. Next base: position 10,727,582 of record CM022297.1, on the reverse strand, counting down.
CCCTACGCTACTACTAGTTCATACCAGCGCTACTACTAATGGAATAGTGGTAGCACATATATGATACACCCACGCTACTAGTAACTAATTAGGATTTAAAAAAAAATAAAAATTTACCTATTTCAGTTTAGACATACATTTCATAGTACTCACATACATGCATTTAATAATACATACATTTTATGTGTACAGTCAATCATAGATATCTGATATAGATAATTAATACACACATATATATACACACACACACACACACAATATACGGACGCGTATAGGTCGTCGGCGTCGGCGACTCCACAAGCCCGTGTTTGATGGTGTTGATGTCGTCGTCGTCGCCGCCGCCGCCGCAGCACCATGACAATGCCGTCGTCGCCGCCGCCGCCGCAGCACTGTGACGATGTCGTCGTAGTCGCCTCCGCAGCCCCATGTCCATGTCGATGTCGTCGTCATCATCATCGTCACCACCGCAGCCCCATGTCGATACCGTCGTCATCGCCGCCACAGTTTCATTCCCACTACAAATATTACATATCAATATCATACCAAAATTATTTAATAAAATAGTAGCACAAACAAATCAGACCAATTTACTAAATTAGTATCACATCCTCGAGGACGCGCAACCTGAAACCAGCACCTTAACTCATTTACCCGCATTATGATGTTCATTGCTCTACCTACAGTAGCATAAAAAGGTTATTTCTAAGGCTTGCCTGCAAAGTAAAGCCTTCTTCGGGTTGATCGCACCGTGTATTACAATCATTACTTTCACTATTACAAAATGTGTGAAAAAAGGGCATGTGTGGACTCCCATATAAATGCAGTATACTTTGATGTTGCCTTTTCAATAAGCTCATGTTAACTGTTTGAACTCATGGCAAATGCAATATGTATTTTAAGGTAAAAATATATATGGAAGATATCTGCAATTAATCCTAATTTTAGTAACAGGAAACGTGACTCGCTAAGTCTAATTTTTAGTGCTATAGTGGATATATGGTTCACTAATATCCAGAAACCTTGCAATATATAATTATGGAGTAAAGGTTTGCAATCATAATTATGGAGTAGCAATCATAGAAAGGTAATCAAGGAAAATGGATGAAATGTTTAGGCAATACCGCAACAAACCATGACACCATGCAGATATGTGCATATTAGTTTGGTTTTCCTGAAAATACATGGATGAAAGGTGAAAGTACAGAGATATGCTTCCTCTCACACTGTTAGTCAATGGAACTAAGGTTTACCTTAGAGCGAATTGTAGAAAATATTGTTGCAGCTAGTCATAGTAGACTTGTAGGTGATAACAAACTTACTGAAAATGTAATAATCAGGAACCCGTAAATAGAAAGGATTTAGAATTATTGGTACAGGCTTTAATTAAGGAAATAGCCTAAAGCAAATTGTCAGGTCTACAGCAAAAATGAAGCTGTACATGACTTACAATATCCATCAATGCAAAACGGTTGCTAGAACTGAAGCCTGAAATACAAAATGCAGATAAGTTACATGATAGAACTGCATAAACTTGGACCCTGAACCACTAACTGTCTACCAAGCTAATTTGCCATATATCATCCATGGGTGGATGGATCTGAAATAGAACATGGCACAGCTCAAAGCAGAGGAGAGGGGGGCAGAGGTAGGGGGTGGGGCCTGAGAAGAAGTCACCGGAGAAGGAGGGAGGCTCCATGGGGCCTCTGCATTGTGGAGAGAAGGAGCTCCATCTCCATGGCGGCGTCCTGCCCCACGGATGTGCGCCCCTCCTGCCGTCGTCGCCGTCCACGCCATGGTGACATGCAGAAAAAGGAAGACAAGATGAGGTGAGGAGGAGAGGGTGGGCGAAGAAGGAGGGGAGAGACCAACCTGTGCCGGATCCGGCCACCTCTCACCTCGCCGTTGCTGGTTGTGGCGGATCCCGATGATGTTTTGGGCGTAGCAGAGAGAGAGGGAGAGGAGGGGGGATTTTCTCCGAGTGGTGCGAGATAACGAATGGGTGTGCCCGTGAGTGGTAGCGTGGCTTAGCAAACACCCCCTACTACTAAGTAGGGTCAACCAGTGGATTTCGTCTACCGATAGTAGTAGCGCATTTTGCACACCAGGCGCTACAGCTATATCTTTAGCAGTAGCGCTGGGTTGATCACCCATGCTGCTACTATGTCTTAACCTGGGGATGTGGTGTGGCACACTTACTAGTAGCGCTGCCCAAAAAAACCCACGCTGCTGCTAAGTAATACCAGCAGCGCATTTTGTACCAAGCGCTACTGGTATTTACCAGTAGCGTGGGGTCCCAAACAGGCGCTACTGGTAAAGTTCTATGTATAAGCATTTTCCTAGTAGTGATGAGTAGGATATAAATCACCATGAACATAAATATTGTGGAGGCTATGTTGTTTTTGTTTCAACTACATGCGTGAACATGTGCCGAGTCAAGCCACTCGAATCATTCAAAGGAGGATACAATCCTATCATACTACAACACAACCATTTTAATTTTCATGTTGGCACACAAGGTAAATCATTATCAACTCCTAGCTAATTAAGCACGGCATGAGTAACGATAATCTCTAATTGTCATTACAAACATGTTTCATTCATAATGCGCTGAATCACGAACGATCAACTAATCATATTTACAAAAACAAAATAAGTTGAGTTCGTACCAGCTTTTCTCCATCTCAATCATTCCATCATATATCGTCATTATTGCCTTTCACTTGCATGACCAAACGGTGTGGATAATAATAATAGTGCACGTGCATTGGACTAAGCTAGAATCTGCAAACATTTATTCAAAGGAGAAGACAAGGTAATATGGGCTCTTTGTTAGATCAACAATAATGCATATGAGCGCCACTCATCATTTTCATCGTGGTCTTCTCCTTACGACCCAAAGAAAGGAAAAATAATTTCAAAGAAACTCACTGAAAGATTTTTTATTTAGTTTTTATTTTTCTAAAGAAAGTAAAACAAGAACGAGAAAAACTATTTACGTGGGAAAGCTCCCAACAAGCAAAAGAAGAACGCGAAATCTTTTTGGGTTTTCTTTAATACTACTACTAAATAAACTAGAAAGAAAACTAAAAAGAAGCGAGAACTAATTTTTTGGATTTTCTCAAAGTTTTTCAAATACTCAAGAAGAAATCAAGAACAGAAAATAAACTAGCATGGATAATACAATGAAAAAGTATGAACACCGTCAACTGGAATGAGTGTGTGATCATGAATGTAATGTCGGTTAGAAATACGTACTCCCCCAAGCTTAGGATTTTGGCCTAAGTTGGTCTATGGCCACGGCTAGCCTGGATAGTATCCAAAATCGTAGTTGGGGTCATACTGTGCAGCGGCAGCTACGGATTGGCGACCTGCCTCATGGAGGCGAGCGGCCTCCTCTGCTCTCTCATACTCATTTGCCTCTGCCCTGGTTATGAAATATCTTCGCTTCACCTGAAAGTCAACGAAGGCAGGAGTGGGAAGTGTAATACGGAAGGCGCGCTCCCTGTCAAAGATTAGTCTATACACGAGGGACTGTTCGTTCTTCTCAAGAAACTGGTAGCATACCATAGCATTATAATCATGGAAAGCAGGTGGTAACTCAATGTCATCCTCCCTTATGGGTACCCCAAGATAATTAGCTAAACGGGTGGCATAAATCCCACCAAAGAAATCTCCATCTTTAGCATTATGATGTAGCCTCCTTGCAATAATAGCCCCCAAGTTATAGCGTTTATCACCCATTACTGCACACTTGAGGACACTAAGATCTGATGCACACAGGTGGCTATGATCATGTTTACCGTTAATGCATCTACCTATGAAGAGAGCAAAATAATGTATGGCAGGAAAGTGAATGCTCCCTATAGTAGCTTGTGTAATATTTCTAGTGTTGGAAATATGCCCTAGAGGCAATAATAAAATGGTTATTATTATATTTCCTTGTTCATGATAATTGTCTATTGTTCATGCTATAATTGTATTAACCGGAAACCGTAATACATGTGTGAATACATAGATCACAACATGTCCCTAGTAAGCCTCTAGTTGACTAGCTCGTTGATCAATAGGTGGTTATGGTTTCCTAACCATGGACATTGGATGTCATTGATAACGGGATCACATCATTAGGAGAATGATGTGATGGACAAGACCCAATCCTAAGCATAGCACAAGATCATGTAGTTCGTTTGCTAGAGCTTTTCTAATGTCAAGTATCATTTCCTTAGACCATGAGATTGTGCAACTCCCGGATACCGTAGGAATGCTTTGGGTGTATCAAACGTCACAACGTAACTGGGTGACCATAAAGGTGCACTACAGGTATCTCCGAAAGTGTCTGTTGGGTTGGCACGAATCGAGACTGGGATTTGTCACTCCGTATGACGGAGAGGTATCTCTAGGCCCACTCGGTAATGCATCATCATAATGAGCTCAATTTGACTAAAGAGTTAGCCACGGGATCATGCGTTATGGAAGGAGTAAAGAGACTTGCCGGTAATGAGGTTGAACGAGGTATGGTGATACCGACGATCGAATCTCGGGCAAGTAACATACCAATGGACAAAGGGAATTGTATACGGGATTGATTGAATCCTCGACATCGTGGTTCATCCGATGAGATCATCGTGGAACATGTGGGAGCCAACATGGGTATCCAGATCCCGCTGTTAGTTATTGGCTGGAGAGATGTCTCGGTCATGTCTGCATGGTTCCCGAACCCGTAGGTTCTACACACTTAAGGTTCGGTGACGCTAGAGTTGTTATGGGAAATTGTATGTGGTTACCGAAGGTTGTTTGGAGTCCCGGATGATATCTCGGACGTCACGAGGAGTTCCAGAATGGTCCGGAGGTGAAGAATTATATATGGGAAGTCCAGTTTCAGTCACCGGAATGGTTTCGGGGGTTATTGGTATTGTACTGGGACCACCGAAAGGTGTCCGGGGGTCCATCGGGTGGGGCCACCTGCCCCGGTGGGCCAAGTGGGCTCAGCAAGGGAGGGAACCAGCCCCTGGTGGGCTGGTGCGCCCCCCTCCAAGGGGCCCAAGGCGCCTAGGGTTGAAAACCCTAGGGGGTGGGGGCGCCTCCCACCAAACTTGGGGGGCAAGTCCCCCCCTTGGCCGCCGCCCCCCTTAGATGGGATCTAAGGGGGCCGGCCCCCTCTCGCCTTCACCCTATAAATAGAGGGGGGGTGCGAGGGCAGCAGCACCCTTCCCTGGCGCAGCCCTCCCCCTCTCCAACACCTCCTCCTCCTCCGTAGTGCTTGGCGAAGCCCTGTCAGAGAACCACGAGCTCCTCCACCACCACGCCGTTGTGCTGCCGGAGCTCTTCCTCAACTTCTCCTCTTCCCTGGCTGGATCAAGATGGAGGAGACGTCCCCGGGCTGTACGTGTGTTGAACGCGGAGGCGCCGTCCGTTCGGCGCTAGATCGGATCTTCCGCGAGTACGACTCCATCATCCGCGTTCCTTGTAACGCTTCCGCTTAGCGATCTTCAAGGGTATGAAGATGCACTCCCTCTCTCTTGTTGCTAGCATCTCCTAGATTGATCTTGGTGATACGTAGGAAATTTTTTTGATTTACTACTACGTTCCCCAACAGTGGTATCAGAGCTAGGTCTATGCGTAGATTCTTTGCACGAGTAGAACACAAGTAGTTGTGGGCGATGATTTGTTCAATTTGCTTACCGTTACTAGTCCTATCTTGATTCGGCGGCATTGTGGGATGAAGCGGCCCGGACCGACCTTACACGTATGCTTACGTGAGACAGGTTCCACCGACTGACATGCACTTGATGCATAAGGTGGCTAGTGGGTGTCTGTCTCTCCCACTTTAGTCGGATCGGATTCGATGAATAGGGTCCTTATGAAGGGTAAATAGCAATTGGCATATCACCGTTGTGGCTTTTGCGTAGGTAAGAAACGTTCTTGCTAGAAACCCATAGCAGCCACGTAAAACATGCAACAACAATTAGAGGACGTCTAACTTGTTTTTGCAGGGTATGCTATGTGATGTGATATGGCCAAAAAGGATGTGATGAATTATATATGTGATGTATGAGATTGATCATGTTCTTGTAATAGGAATCACGACTTGCATGTCGATGAATATGACAACCGGCAGGAGCCATAGGAGTTGTCTCAATTTATTGTATGACCTGCGTGTCAATGTAAAGGCCATGTAATTACTTTACTTTATTGCTAACCGTTAGCCATAGTAGTAGAAGTAATAGTTGGCGAGACAACTTCATGAAGACACGATGATGGAGATCATGGTGTCATGCCGGTGACGATGGTGACCATGCCGCGCCTCGAAGATGGAGATCAAAAGCGCAAGATGATATTGGCCATATCATGTCACTTTATGATTTGCATGTGATGTTTGTCATGTTTACATCTTATTTGCTTAGAACGATGGTAGCATAAATAAGATGATCCCTCACTAAAATTTCAAGAAATGTGTTCCCCCTAACTGTGCACCGTTGTGAAGGTTCGTTGTTTCGAAGCACCACGTGATGATCGGGTGTGATAGATTCTAACATTCGCATACAACGGGTGTAAGCCAGATTTACACATGCGAAACACTTAGGTTGACTTGACGAGCCTAGCATGTACAGACATGGCCTCGGAACACGAGAGACCGAAAGGTCGAACATGAGTCGTATAGTAGATGCGATCAACATGGAGATGTTCGCCGTTGATGACTAATCCGTCTCACGTGATGATCGGACACGGCCTAGTCGATTCGGATCATGTATAACTTGGATGACTAGAGGGATGTCTATCTGAGTGGGAGTTCATTAAATAATTTGATTAGATGAACTTGATTATCATGAACTTAGTCTAAAAATTGTCTTTACAATCTATCTTGTAGATCAAATGGCCCACGCTAATGTTGCCCTCAACTTCAACACATTCCTAGAGAAAACCAAGCTGAAAGACGATGGTAGCAACTATACGGACTGGGTCCGTAACTTGAGGATCATCCTCATAGCTGCCAAGAAAGCATATGTCCTTGAAGCACCGCTAGGTGACGCACCCATTTTCCCAGCAACTCAAGACGTTATGAACGCCTGGCAGTCGCGTAGTGATGATTACTCCCTGGTTCAGTGCGGCATGCTTTACAGCTTAGAATCGGGGCTCCAAAAGCGTTTTGAGCAGCACGGAGCATATGAGATGTTCCAAGAGCTGAAAATGGTTTTCCAAGCTCATGCCCGAGTCGAGAGATATGAAGTCTCTGACAAGTTCTACAGTTGTAAGATGGAGGAAAACAGTTCTGTTAGCGAGCATATACTCAAAATGTCTGGGTTGCACAACCGCTTGTCTCAGCTGGGAGTTAATCTTCCAGATGATTCGGTCATTGACAGGATCCTCCAGTCGCTTCCACCTAGCTACAAGAGCTTTGTGATGAACTACAATATGCAAGGGATGGAGAAGTCCATTCCCGAGTTATATTCAATGCTGAAATCAGCGGAGGTGGAGATCAAGAAGGAACATCAAGTGTTGATGGTGAATAAGACCACTAGTTTCAAGAAAGGCAAGGGTAAGAAGAACTTCAAGAAGGACGGCAAGGGAGTTGCCGCCCCCGGCAAGCCAGTTGCCGGGAAGAAGCCAAAGAATGGACCCAAGCCTGAGACTGAGTGCTTTTATTGCAAGGGAAATGGTCACTGGAAGCAGAACTGCCCCAAGTACTTGGCGGATAAGAGGGCCGGCAATACCAAAGGTATATACGATATACATGTTATTGATGTGTACCTTACCAGCGCTCGTAGTAGCTCCTGGGTATTTGATACCGGTGCGGTTGCTCACATTTGTAACTCAAAACAGGAGCTGCGGAATAAGCGGAGACTGGCGAAGGACGAGGTGACGATGAGCGTCGGGAATGGTTCCAAGGTCGATGTGATTGCCGTCGGCACGCTACCTCTACATCTGCCTTCGGGATTAGTTTGAAACCTCAATAATTGTTATTTAGTATCAGCTTTGAGCATGAACATTGTATCAGGATCTTGTTTGATGCGAGATGGCTACTCATTTAAATCCAAGAATAATGGTTGTTCTATTTATATGAGAGATATGTTTTATGGTCATGCCCCGCTGGTCAATGGTTTATTTTTATTGAATCTCGAATGTGATGTTACACATATTCATAGTGTGAATGCCAAGAAATGTAAGGTTGATAATGATAGTCCCACATACTTGTGGCACTGCCGCCTCGGTCACATTGGTGTCAAGCGCATGAAGAAACTACATGCAGATGGACTTTTGGAGTCTCTTGATTATGAATCATTTGACACGTGCGAACCATGCCTCATGGGCAAAATGACCAAGACTCCGTTCTCCGGAACAATGGAGCGAGCAACCAACTTGGTGGAAATTATACATACTGATGTATGCGGTCCAATGAGCGTTGAGGCTCGCGGTGGCTATCGTTATGTTCTTACCCTCACTGATGACTTAAGTAGATATGGGTATGTCTACTTAATAAAACACAAGTCTGAGACCTTTGAAAAGTTCAAGGAATTTCAGAGTGAGGTAGAGAATCAACGTGACAGGAAAATAAAGTTCTTACGATCAAATCGTGGAGGAGAATATTTGAGTCACGAGTTTGGCACGCACTTAAGGAAATGTGGAATTGTTTCACAACTCACGCCGCCTGGAACACCTCAGCGTAATGGTGTATCCGAACGTCGTAGTCGCACTCTATTGGATATGGTGCGATCTATGATGTCTCTTACCGATCTACCACTATCATTTTGGGGTTACGCTTTAGAGACTGCCGCATTCACTTTAAATAGGGCACCGTCTAAATCCGAGGAGATGACACCGTATGAATTATGGTTTGGGGAGAAACCTAAGCTGTCGTTTATGAAAGTTTGGGGATGCGATGCTTATGTCAAGAAACTTCAACCTGAAAAGCTCGAACCCAAATCGGAAAAATGCGTCTTCATAGGATACCCTAAGGAAACTATTGGGTATACCTTCTACCTTAGATCCGAAGGCAAGATCTTTGTTGCCAAGAATGGATCCTTTCTGGAGAAAGAGTTTCTCTCGAAAGAAGTAAGTGGGAGGAAAGTGGAACTTGATGAGGTAACCCCTCTTGAACCGGAGAGTAGCACAGCTCAGGAAGATGTTTCTGTGGTGCCTGCACCGACTAGAGAGGAAGTTAATGATGATAATCATGAAACTTCGGATCAAGTTGCTACTGAACTTCGTAGGTCCACGAGGACACGTTCCGCACCAGAGTGGTACGGCAACCCTGTCCTGGAAATCATGTTATTAGACAACGGTGAACCTTCGAACTATGAAGAAGCGATGGTGGGCCCGGATTCCAACAAATGGGTTGAAGCCATGAAATCCGAGATAGGATCCATGTATGAGAACAAAGTATGGACTTTGGTGGACTTGCCCGATGATCGGCGAGCCATAGAAAATAAATGGATCTTTAAGAAGAAGACTGACGCGGATGGTAATGTGACCGTCTATAAGGCTCGGCTTGTCGCTAAGGGTTATCGACAAGTTCAAGGGGTTGACTACGATGAGACCTTCTCACCCGTAGCGAAGCTGAAGTCCGTCCGAATCATGCTAGCAATTGCCGCATTCTATGATTATGAAATCTGGCAAATGGACGTCAAAACGGCATTCCATAATGGTTTCCTTAAGGAAGAATTGTATATGATGCAGCCGGAAGGTTTTGTCGATCCTAAGAATGCTGACAAGGTATGCAAGCTCCAGCGCTCCATCTATGGGCTGGTGCAGGCATCTCGGAGTTGGAACATTCGCTTTGATGAAATGATCAAAGCGTTTAGGTTTATACAGACTTATGGAGAAGCCTATATTTACAAGAAAGTGAGTGGGAGCTCTGTAGCATTTCTCATATTATATGTGGATGACATATTGTTGATGGGAAATGATATAGAACTTTTGGAAAGCATAAAGGCCTACTTGAATAAGTGTTTTTCAATGAAGGACCTTGGAGAAGCTGCTTACATATTAGGCATCAAGATCTATAGAGATAGATCGAGACGCCTCATTGGTCTTTCACAAAGCACATACCTTGACAAGATATTGAAGAAGTTCAATATGGATCAGTCTAAGAAGGGGTTCTTACCTGTATTGCAAGGTGTGAGATTGAGCACAGCTCAACGCCCGACCTCGACAGCAGAAAGAGAAAAGATGAATGTCATCCCTTATGCCTCGGCCATAGGCTCTATTATGTATGCCATGCTGTGTAACAGACCTGATGTGAACCTTGCCGTAAGTTTGGTAGGGAGGTACCAAAGTGATCCTGGTATGGAACACTGGACATCGGTCAAGAATATCCTGAAGTACCTGAAAAGGACTAAGGATATGTTTCTCGTTTATGGAGGTGCCGAAGAGCTCGTCGTAAAGGGTTACGTCGACGCTAGCTTTGACACAGATCTGGATGACTCCAAGTCACAAACCGGATACGTGTATATTTTGAATGGTGGGGCAATCAGCTGGTGCAGTTGCAAGCAAAGCATCATGGCGGGATCTACATGTGAAGCAGAGTACATAGCTGCTTCGGAAGCAGTGCAGGAAGGAGTCTGGATGAAGGAGTTTATCACCGACCTAGGAGTGGTTCCCAATGCGTCGGGCCCGATGACTCTCTTCTGTGACAACACTGGAGCTATTGCCATTGCCAAGGAGCCCAGGTTTCACAAGAAGACCAAGCACATCAAGCGCCGCTTCAACTCCTTTCGTGAATATATTCAAGATGGAGATATAGATATTTGTAAAGTACATACAGATCTAAATGTCGCGGATCCGTTGACTAAACCTCTTCCTCGGGCAAAACATGATCAGCACCAGAACTCTATGGGTGTTCGATTCATCACAATGTAACTAGATTATTGACTCTAGTGCAAGTGGGAGACTATTGGAAATATGCCCTAGAGGCAATAATAAAATGGTTATTATTATATTTCCTTGTTCATGATAATTGTCTATTGTTTATGCTATAATTGTATTAACCGGAAACCGTAATACATGTGTGAATACATAGATCACAACATGTCCCTAGTAAGCCTCTAGTTGACTAGCTCGTTGATCAATAGATGGTTATGGTTTCCTATCCATGGACATTGGATGTCATTGATAACGGGATCACATCATTAGGAGAAAGATGTGATGGACAAGACCCAATCCTAAGCATAACACAAGATCGTGTAGTTCGTTTGCTAGAGCTTTTCTAAAGTCAAGTATCATTTCCTTAGACCATGAGATTGTGCAACTCCCGGATACCGTAGGAATGCTTTGGGTGTATCAAACGTCACAACGTAACTGGGTGACCATAAAGGTGCACTACAGGTATCTCCAAAAGTGTCTGTTGGGTTGGCATGAATCGAGACTGGGATTTGTCACTCCGTATGACGGAGAGGTATCTCTGGGCCCACTCGGTAATGCATCATCATAATGAGCTCAATGTGACTAAAGAGTTAGCCACGGGATCATGCGTTATGAAACGAGTAAAGAGACTTGCCGGTGACGAGATTGAACGAGGTATGGGGATACCGACGATCGAATCTCGGGCAAGTAACATACCAATGGACAAAGGGAATTGTATACGGGATTGATTGAATCCTCGACATCGTGGTTCATCCGATGAGATCATCATGGAACATGTGGGAGCCAACATGGGTATCCAGATCCCGCTGTTAGTTATTGGCCGGAGAGATGTCTCGGTCATGTCTGCATGGTTCCCGAACCCGTAGGGTCTACACACTTAAGGTTCGGTGACGCTAGAGTTGTTATGGGAAATTGTATGTGGTAACCGAAGGTTTTTCGGAGTCCCGGATGAGATCCCGGACGTCACGAGTAGTCCCAGAATGGTCCGGAGGTGAAGAATTACATATGGGAAGTCCAGTTTCAGTCACCGGAATGGTTTCGGGGGTTATCGGTATTGTACCGGGACCACCGGAAGGTGTCCGGGGTCCACCGGGTGGGGCCACCTGCCCCGGTGGGCCAAGTGGGCTGAGCAAGGGAGGGAACCAGCCCCTGGTGGGCTGGTGCGCCCCCCCCAAGGGGCCCAAGGCGCCTAGGGTTGAAAACCCTAGGGGGTGGGGGCGCCGCCCCCCCCTTAGATGGGATCTAAGGGGGCCGGCCCCCTCTCCCCTTCACCCTATAAATAGAGGGGGGGGGGTGGGAGGGCAGCAGCACCCTTCCCTGGCGTAGCCCTCCCCCTCTCCAACACCTCCTCCTCCTCCGTAGTGCTTGGCGAAGCCCTGTCGGAGAACCACGAGCTCCTCCACCACCACGCCGTCGTGCTGCCGGAGCTCTTCCTCAACTTCTCCTCTTCCCTTGCTAGATCAAGAAGAAGGACACGTCCCCGGGCTGTACGTGTGTTGAACGCGGAGGCGCCGTCCGTTCGGCGCTAGATCGGATCTTCCGCGATTTGAATCGCCGCGAGTACGACTCCATCATCCGCGTTCCTTGTAACGCTTCCGCTTAGCGATCTTCAAGGGTATGAAGATGCACTCCCTCTCTCTCGTTGCTAGCATCTCCTAGATTGATCTTGGTGATATGTAGGAATTTTTTTTGATTTACTACTACGTTCCCCAACATCTCCCATAGTGATGCTAGCAAGGAAATCATTACAATCAGTTTTACGAGGTTCACTAATAATACCCCATTGTGGAATCTTGCATGCATCAGTAAAATCCTCTAGGTCCATGGTATATGATTTATCATAAAGATCAAATAAAATAGAATGCGTATTGCGTTTAGATGTGAATTCAAATCTTTGCACAAAGGAATCAGTGAGGTGATAGTACTGCCGGCACTTATCTGACACGAAGTCCTCAAGGCCAGAATTTTGTAGGTATGCATCAAATTCTTCCTTGAAACCTGCACGAACCATGAATTGATCCAACGGCCATTCGCAAGGCCGTACTAGAGCTTCCCTTGGTGGTTCAAGGTCTGACTCATGTATCGCGAGCCTTGGGGATTGCTTCCTCAAGGAACAACCTTGGTATATCTTCCTAAACATTTTTCTTTCTCTGAAAAATTTCTGAAATTTTTAGTAACTCAAATAAAAGTGAACAAAACTCAACAAGATTATTAGCAACTACTCCTACAAGTGTCTAGAGGCTATATCATGCATCAAAACTACTTTGGACCATATAAATTTGACATGCAAGCTCAAGAACAAGGTCACCACAGCAGCAAAAATTTGCAATATATAAAGCACTAGAACAAAAGCTAATTGGACCATTGGAGGAGTCACATATCGATGAACAATCCCCTAAAATAGTTTTGCGAATGGAGCTTTGAGCTAGGAGATCGAAAATGGCAGCAAAATGAGCTAGAACACGGGTTTGAGCTATGGTGGGATTTTTTCTGGAGGAAGGCAAATTGGATAAGTGCTGGAATAAGTGAAGGGGACCCACATGGGACCCACAAGCTACCTAGGCGCGCTCAGGGGGGTGGGCTTGCCCTTTGGGCTTGTGGCCCACATGTGCTGCTCCCTGGTGTGTTCTCAGTGCCAAAAATTCTCAAATATTCTATAAAAAATTATACTAAATTTTCAGGGCATTTGGAGAACTTTTATTTTCGGGACATTCTTTATTGCATGGATAATTCAGAAAATAGACAAATAATAGTATTTTTGCTTTCTTTATTCTAAATAACAGAAAGTAAAAAGTGGGTACAGAAAGTTGTTCTTTCTAAATTCATCCATCTCATGCCCATCAAAAGATATCCATTAACAAGGTTTATCAAGTCTTATTAACAAACTTCTTCCGAATGACATGAAACCGGAGAATTTTTGAATAACACTAGGTTACCTCAACGGGGATATGCATGTCCCCAACAATAATAATATCATATTTATTTTTGATAGTAGGAATAGGGAATTCAAAACCTCCAATAGCAATAGTTGAGATTTTTCCAATAGAATTGATGCTATTCACTTGAGGTTGTTTCTTCAGAAAGTGTACCGTATGCTCATTACCATTAACATCAAAAGTGACATTGCCCTTGTTGCAATCAATAACTGCCCCTACAGTATTCAAAAAAGGTCTACCAAGGATGATCGACATACTGTCGTCCTCGGGAATATCAAGAATAACAAAGTCCGTTAGAATAGCAACGTTTGCAACTACGACAGGCACATCCTCACAAATACCGATGGGTATAGCAGTTGATTTATTGGCCATTTGCAAAGAGATTTTAGTTGGTGTCAACTTATTCAATTCAAGTCTACGATATAAAGAGAAAGGCGTAACACTAATACCGGCTCCAAGATCACATAAAGCAGTTTTAACATAGTTTCTTTCAATGGAGCATGGTATAGTTCGTATTCCAGGATCTCCTAGTTTCTTTGGTATTCCACCCTTAAAAGTATAATTAGCAAGCATGGTGAAAAATTCAGCTTCCGGTATCTTTCTTTTGTTTGTGACAATATCTTTCATATACTTAGCATAAGGAGACATTTTCAGAATATCAGTCAAACACATACGCAAAAAGACAGGTCTAAGCATTTCAACAAAGCATTCAAAGTCCTCATCATCTTTTTTCTTGGATGGTTTAGGAGGAAAGGGCATGGGTTTCTGAACCCATGGTTCTCTTTCTTTACCATGTTTGCTAGCAATGAAGTCTCTCTTCTCATAACGTTTATTCTTAGGTTGTGGGTTATCGAGATCAATAGCAGGTTCAACCTCCATGTCATTATCATTACTAGGTTGAGCATCAACATGAACATCATTATTAACATTAGCACTAGGTTCATGCTCATCACCAGATTGTGTTTCAGCATCAGAAATAGAAATATCATTTGGATTCTCAGGTGTATTTATAACAGGTTCACTAGAAGCATGCAAAGTCCTATCACCTTTCTTTTTCCTTTTAGCAGGACTAGGTGCATCAGTATTAACTCTCTGAGAATATTTCTCAATTCTCTTAGGATGGCCCTCAGGATACAAAGGTTCCTGTGTCATTTTACCACCTCTAGTCATAACCCTAACAGCATTATCATTGTTCTTACTATTCAACTCAGTCAACAAATCATTCTGAGCATTGAGAACTTGTTCTACTTGAGTTTTCACCATGGAAGCATGCTTACTAATAATCTTGAGATCATTATCAGTTCTACTCATATAATCACCCAAGCAGTCAAGCATATAAGCATTACGTTTCAATTGTCTACTAACATAAGCATTGAAATTTTCTTGTTTAACAATAAAGTTATCAAACTCATCCAAGCACTGACCAGCAGACTTATTATGAGGACTATCACCTTCATCAAATCTATAGAGAGAGTTTACCTCTACTACCTGTGTCGGGTTATCAAGACCATGTATTTCTTCAAAAGGTGGTAAATTCTTAACATCTTTATCTCTAATACCTTTTTCTTTCATAGACTTCTTTACCTCTTGCATATCTTCAGGACTGAGAAATAGAATACCTCTTTTCTTTGGAGTTGGCTTAGGAGGTGGTTCGAAAAGAGTCCAATCATTATCATTACTAAATGTATTATTCAATAATACTTCAGCTTGTTCAACAGTTTGTTCCCTGAAAACATAACCAGCACAACTATCTAGGTGGTCCCTAGAAGCATCGGTTAGTCCAGTATAGAAGATATCAAGTATTTCATTTTTCTTGAGAGGATGATCAGGCAAAGCATTAAGTAATTGGAGAAGCCTCCCCCAAGCTTGTGGGAGACTCTCTTCTTCAATTTGCACAAAGTTAAATATTTCCTGTAAGGCAGCTTGTTTCTAATGAGCAGGAAAAAACTTTTCAGAGAAGTAGCAAATCATATCCAGGGGACTACGCACACAACCAGGAGCTAGAGAATTAAACCATAACTTAGCATCACCCTTCAACGAGAAAGGAAACAACTTAAGAATATAGTAATAGCGAATTTTTTCCTCATGAGCAAATAGGGTAGCTATATCATTCAATTTAGTAAGATGTGCCACAACAGTTTTAGATTCATAACCATGGAAAGGATCAGATTCAACCAAAGTAATGAACTCAGGATCGATAGAGAATTCATAATCCTTATCAGTAACAAAGATACGTGAAGTAGCAAACTTAGGATCATATTGCATTCTAGCATTCAAAGATGTTTCTTTCCACTTGCATAATAATTTCTTAAGATCATCTCTATCCTTACAAGCAAGAAAGTCCCTAGATACCTCTCCATCCATAACATAACCCTCAGGCATAACAAGCAATTCATATCTAGGAGAGCTAGGTCTAACAGGTGTTTAAAAGTGTTTAGTTTCGATAATTTCATTAGTTTCAAAAACATCATCATCTTCAGCATAATCGAAGGTTCTAGCTCTAGCAAGGTGTTCATCAAGTAATTCACCAAGTGGCACAGTTTTATCAAGCAAAGTAGTTGCCTCATAAGCATCATTCATAGTAGAAGTAGCTTCATCAATAACATGCGACATATCAGAATCAATAGCACGTGTAGGTGTCGCAAGTTTACTCAAAACAGAAGGTGAATCAAGTGCAGAGCTAGATGGCAGTTCCTTACCTCCCCTTGTAGTAGAGGGAAAAATCTTGGTTCTAGTATCTTTCAAATTCCTCATAATGATCAACAGATATAAATCCCAAGGGACTCAGAGAATAGAGCTATGCTCCCCGGCAACAGCGCCAGAAAAAGGTCTTGATAACCCACAAGTATAGGGGATCACAACAGTTTCGACCCAAATTTATTGATTCAACACAAGAGGAGCCAAAGAATATTCTCAAGTATTAGCAGCTGAGTTGTCAATTCAACCACACCTGAAAGACTTAATATCTGCAGCAAAGTTTTTAGTAGCAAAGTAGTATGGAAGTAACGGTAACGGTGGCAAAAGTAACAGTAGCAGTTTTGTAGTGATTGTAACAGTGGCAAAGCGAAAGTAACTTAGCAAAGATCAATATGAGAAAATCTCGAAGGCAATGGATCGGCAATGATAATTGTGTCGGATGATATTAATCATGTAGCAGTCATAACCTAGGGTGACACAGAACTAGCTCCAATTCATCAATATAATGTAGGCATGTATTCCGTATATAGTCATATGTGCTTATGGAAAAGAACTTGCATGACATCTTTTGTCCTACCCTCCCGTGCAGCGGGGTCCTAATGGAAACTAAGGGATATTCAGGCCTCCTTTTAATAGAGAACCGTACCAAAGCATTGGCACTTAGTGAATACATGAACTCCTCAAACTACGGTAATCACTGGAAAGAATCCCAATTATTGTCACCTTGGGGTATGCGGATCATAACTCATAATAGGTGTCTACAACTTGCAAGATAGGATCAAGAACACAAATATATTCATGAAAACATAATAGGTTCAGATCTGAAATCATGGCACTCGGGCCCTAGTGACAAGCATTAAGCATAGCAAAGTCATAGCAACATCAATCTCAGAACATGCTGGATACAAGGGATCAAATCCTATCAAACCGAACTCGATTACATGATAAATCTCATCCAACCCATCACCGTCCTGCAAGCCTACGATGGAATTACTCAGGCACGGCCGTGAGCATCATGAAATTGATACTGGAGGAAGGTTGGTGATGATGATGGTGATGAATCCCCTTCTCCGGAGCCCCGAACAGACTCCAGATCAGCCCTCCCGATGAAGAACGGGAGGCGGCGGTGGCTCCATATCGTAAAACATGATGAATCCTTCTCTCTGATTTTTTTTCTCCCCGAATGTGAATATATAGAGTTGGAATTAGGGTCGGAGGAGGTCTAGGGGGGCCACAAGCCACCTGGGCACGCCCCAGGGGGGCGCCCCCCAGGCTTTTGGCCAATGGGTGGACCCCCTCTGGTTGATTCTTTCACCAATATTTTTTATACATTCCAAAAACATTCTCCGTAAAATATCAGGTCATTCCGAGAACTTTTATTTCTGCACAAAAATAACACCAAGGCAATTCTGCTGAAAACAGCGTCAGTCTGGGTTAGTTCCATTCAAATCATGCAAATTAGAGTCCAAAACAAGGGCAAGAGTTTGGAAAAGTAGATACGATGGAAACGAATCACCTGCCTAGTTTGGCCACACGTCGGCTAGAAGAGGGGCAAATCATGGGCGTTCATTGGCAAAAAGCTTAGCAAAAATGAAGTGTGTGGAATGACTTCGACCATAAGTTTACCCATGGTGATGAGGTCAAAGTTGCACAGAAGGGTAATGATGGACACTCGAGTGCGATAATTAATTCTGCGCTCTACAGGGCACACGGTTGAAGAAACCAACTGTGTGCCATAATGTCAAAGATCGCAATCGAGTAAGCTATATAGATAATTTGTGATGAGATCGACAGGGGAAACACATTCGAGAATGGTTAATAAAATCTAAGTCCATTGCATATTAAGGTCAAAATAGTACTACCAATATACGAGTCTCAAATGATGCCATTTTAACGATTGTACCTTAAAAGCCTGAAATATTACAAGGTTCAAATTCCAGAGTTATATGGCTCAAATTCAAAGATTACAAGGTTCAAACTGATATTACAAATGAAATTCAGCTCATGCTGCTGCAAACGCCCGCACTGATCAGCTGAACATGGATATAAGAGAGGTTCAAACTGACATTACCACTTGTAAGGCTTGTTTTGAAACCTCATCATTTCTGCAAAGGGATCAGCCACTTACAAGTCATGTATGGGCTTGACATAATGACTTCCGATTACTTTGTCATCTGAAGTTCCAAATGAAATTCAGCTTCTTTGGAGCCTTTTCCATTCTGCCGTAGCCGCCGGCGCTGATCAACAAACCATTCATTTTTGCGAAATAAATGTAGGGCAAACCTCATTACCTTCAGCACCCTTGCTCTGACAACAAAGAACCTGGCGAATATAATCTCCGGTAAGGTCCCTCGATAGGACTTCAAAGTAATTTATGAGAGATGCAGATCTAGGCATTCGATGTGATTGTTATATTTTATCACATTATCCACCATCGGGCCTAATATTATCTCCAAAAGAAGAGAACGTATTAGTGCCTACATGCAGTTTTCAACACTACTACATGCCTAGTTGGTTTGCAGGATTTCTAAAATGCACTAACATTCCATCTTCGATCTGGCATGATCAACATGGGCATTTGATTACAATCTAGAAAAATGTAGCTTTCTTCAGAAGAGGTTGGAGTGGATGAAAATTTCCCTAAGAAAACTAGTACAGATGAATCCAAAGGAGAAATGCTTATGGACTGTAACCATATGAATCAAGCAACCAATATGGGGGGAAAACATGTATGTACTAAAATCATCTAAAATTCCTTCAGAAATTGTCGTACATTGTCATTTCAAACTTGAGAAATGGTACACAAATTGAACTCCCACCACTGTCAATTTTGGCGTAGAAATGACATTGATTCTTGTTGGACCTTGTTGATCAACTACAAGTAATCTCTCAAGTGAAGGTGTGTCCTCAATGACCATACTGTGATACACCTTTTGTGATCTCTTGTTGCAGCACCAGAAACACACATTAATAGTCCAGAGAGTCATGGAGGTGATGTGGAAGCTACTCAACCCATTGATCGCCTGAAGACGAAGGTACTCGAGTGCAATACAGTCGCGGAGCAGGCGCTCCATGTCATCCTTTGGTATGCAGATGGCGACGAGCTCGAGGTGCTTAAGTCGTGGTAGAAAAAGAGCGGGCGCATTGTTAAGGGGGGTGGAATGGCAGTTCATGAACCTGACGAGGCGCAACGTGGGCGTGAGGCAGAGCGCAGACGTTGGCAACAAGAGCATATGCCCATTACTAAAACTGAGCTCCTCGAGCTGATCTAGGGCGGGGGATCGGAACCACTCGTCAAGCTTGGCTCGGTATTTGCTGTTGGAACAGAACTTGCCCGTGATAAGGCATCTGATTGGGCCATGGTGACTGCCGAGGATCTGGGACAATGCGTCCAAGCTTTTGCGATAGCCATGGCAGGGCTTGTGGGCGTAGATGAGATCGAGAGTGTTGGAGTGCCATAGGGGGCGCCATCACCGAGAAAGGACGGTTGTCCGCGCCCCATATGTGATTGGGAGGAGGGAGATGATGACTATCAACATATCATCAGGGAGGCTGCTGATGAAGCCTAGGCCTGCTGGAGTCACTTGCAGTTCTTGCTTGACCCGCCTCCGCTAGTTGGCAGCCTCGTCCTCCACCCTTGGAGTCTCCTTCAGCGACGCTTTCTGATAGAAATGGGAGTACAGGGAGTATTTAGGTAAAATAGGGCAAATGAAAAGTGTATTGGTAACTAGAAGTTAGTAGGTAGGAATAGAGTAAGAAAATGGAATAACAATTGGTTGCTTAAATACTATACAATTCCTTTGATATTGTTGGGCAAGTCAACATGCAGATACTTGAAAAGAACACTTCGAACAAAGTCTGGACGGATGATATCATTGGGGAAATTAGCATATATCTCATGACCGGGCTCTTTTATGTGCAGTGCAATATTAGTGCCAGCTTTCAGTAGATAAAACTTAGAAATTTCTGTCCAAAGAACCGTGCCAAAATAGGAGTGACCACATTCATCAAGTCTTACAGAAGCAACGATTGTAAATCCATGGTTTGTGTTCAGTATGACATCCCTGCAGTCTTGAGTTATGTAAAGGGCGAGATTGTGTACTAGAGATGTTCTTGCGTAGCAAGGGATGTACTACAGAAAACGGAAAGATTGTTAAGGAATATGGTAACATGAAAATATGGATAAAATTAAAAGAACAGTACAGCAGTTGAAATCAAAGGACAAAAATTTATAATTAAACCGATAGTATAACCATGATGTCAGGGAAATATGAGAGTAATCGAAAGAACAATACATCATTAATTTGTCTAATATAGAAAGAAGAGAAAAAAATCCCCTTTGACGTATATGCTGCATGTGGCACCTTTTATCCAAATGTAGCAGTATATAGTATATGTTCAGGAAAGTAGGCCATGCCAACCGAGGTAGGGTGAGATTAAACATACTGTGCGCATCCTGAAGTCATCTGGTACGGTGAGATAGAACTCCATGCATGTCTGGCCGAGGCCACAAAATCCTTATGTGTCCGTGAACTGTACACTCTATGAATGAAATAAAACCCTCAAATCTGCTCGAAGAAAAATGAATTTACGGTGATTTTCGGCCGGGTGATTAAAGGAGGCGGATGAACTGGGATAAGAGATGAGAGAATATCTCAGTAAATTAGTTACCTTGTTGTCCATGAGAAAAACCCCTCAATACCGCGGATTCCCCAATTGGGCGGAGCTGGGTCGACGGCGAGCAGCGTCGAGAAAGTCAATGGTGATAGGCGGCGGCAAGCGGAAATGGCGAAATGCGGTGGGGTTTGCCAGCAGCCTGGCGGGGGCGACAGGGGTCGAGCTAAGTGGTTGGCGTGGCAATAGGCGGTGCCATGCAGAGTCACGGAGGAGCTTGTGCGGGTGTGAATGGAGACCGGAGGGGGTGGCGAGCAGGGTGAGGGTTTTGTGACGTGAGGATGGTGCGGGTTTTCTTTTTTCCTTTTTGAATTGGGTGGTGACTCGCAAAAGGAGATGCACTCATGCGTCAGATACCCCTGGACGATGCTCCCATCGGTACGGGACATGTTATGAATGAATCCTTTGATGACCCCATTCATCCTCTCGAACGACATCATGCTGTGAAGGAATGTCGGCCCGTGGTCGATGATGTCGTCCACGATGTGGACACACAGATGCACCATGACGTCAAAGAATGCAGGCGGGAAGTACATCTCAAGCTCACATAGTATGACAACGATCTCTTCCTGTAGCCTTCGGAGCTACTTCACACTGATGGACTTTCGAGAGATAACATCAAAGAAGTTGTAGAGACCAGTAAGCGTGTCACGGACGTGCTTGTCCATTATCCCTCTAATGGCAACCGGGAGTATCTGTGTCATCATCACGTGACAATCATGAGACTTCTTCCCGCTGAACCTTTTCTTCTTGGTGTCTAGATATCTGCTTATCTTCCCACAGTAACCGGAACTGACTTTGATTCCCGTAAGGCACTTGATGAATTGATCGATCTCTTTCACACTTAAGGTGAAGCAAGAAGGGGGGCAATAATTCTCCTCCTTCTTGTTGACTTTTCTGCCCCTTTCCCCCTCCTCCATCTCCGTCTTCGTCTCCTCCATCGACTTTTTACGGGGCGGCTTGTGGAGATCTTTCTTGATCTTAAAATCTTCCAAGTCTTTCCTTGCCTTTGGCCCATCCTTGGTCTTCTCCGGCATGTTCATCAGTGTGCCAAGCAAGCTCTCGAGGACATTCTTCGTGATATGCATTTGATCAAGGCAATGAATCATGTCATGATTGGGCCAGTACTCCAAGTCCCAGAAAACAGACCTTGTTTTCCATACCTTCAGCAGCGGCTCCGGCGCCTTTTTCATCTTTCCCGGCGCGGGGCACTGTTCCTAGTTTTTCAACAGCTCGTTGATTTCAGCGCCGCTCCTCTTACGTGGAGGTCCTCGATGCTCAGCCAACCCATTGAATAGATCTCCATGATTTCTCCACGGGTCATCCTTCTCGAGCCATCTATGATACCCCATGTACACGATTTTCCCAGACCCGCCATCTTTCGTTGACGTAAGCTGCTGAGACGTTGTATCATCCATGCACCTCGTGCATCCGCAGTATCCGTGGCACACCTGGCCTGAGGTGTACCCGTAACCGAGATAGTCGTGCACCGTCGTCATCAGCGTGGCTCTTATATAGAAATACTCTCCTTTGCTGGCGTACCATGTCCATGCCGGTGTTTGCCATAACGTGTCTAGATCCTCTTTCAGAAGCCCCATATACAGGTTAATATTATTTCCCGGTTGTTTCGGCCCTTGAATCAGCATGCTCATGTGTATGTAGTTTGTCTTCATGCACTTTCATGGGGGGAGGTTGTACATCCGTACAAAGACGGGCCATGTGCTGTGGTTGGTGTTCTGGTTTCCAAACGGATTCATGCCATCGGTACTCGCACCAAGCATGATGTTCCTTGGATCTTCTCCAGCAAATCCATATACGGCGTTGAATGCTCTCCACTGGCTAGCATCTGCGAGGTGTCTCAGCTTTGGATCATCTCCATCATCGGGCTTCTTCCTCTCCGTGTGCCAGCGCATGAGCTTTGCTTCCTTAGGATCTATGAAATACCACTTCAGATGGGGAGTGATCGAAAAGTACCATACAACTTTCTGAGGGACTTTCTTTCCTGCCTTCTTGTATCGAGAAGCATTGCACACTGGACAGCTGGTTTTTTCCGCGTGCTCCGCCCGATAAATGATTCAATTGTTGATGCATGCGTGGTATCTAATGTGCGGCAAATCAAAAGGGCAAACGATTTTCTTGGCCTCCTTGACACTAGTAGGACACAGGTTCCCCGCGGGAAGAACATTATTATGTAGATACTTCAAATGCTCATCAAGGCTTTTGTCTGTCCATTTTTTTTTGGCCTTCGTCTTTAGAAGTTCGAGCGTGAAACTCAAGCGGGTCACCTTGGGATCGCAACCGTCATACAATGGAGTCTTCGAGTCTTCTTCAAGTTGCGCCTGCTTGGCCTCCTCTCTAGAAGCAGCTCTCTCGCTAGTCATACTCTGGCGAAGGAGGTCTCGAACATGAGGATCCTGCACGACTGCACTTAGTAGCGTCGAAGACTGCAGCGTGACCGCTGCCTCTTCGCCGCCATGTCCGGACTCTTCTTCACCGTGTCCGGAATCTTCTCCGCCGCCGCCATGTCCGGACTCTTCCCCGCCACCATGTCCGGCGCCATCGTCTTCGTGCCGATCGGTCATCTCTTCGTCTAGCCCCATGTCGTTATTCCCTGCCATGTGGACGTCCTGATCATCATCTTCACTTATCCACCTTGTATAGCCATCCATGAAATCATTCATCAGCAGGTGCGCCTTCAAACTGCCATGATCAAAAGGGTCCAAAAGGACTCCTTCTTCGCATCTTGCACACGGACATCTAATCCTAGTCCAATTATTTGCGTACATGTCCATCACCGCAGATTGCAAGTATCGCTCCACCTTCTGTCCACTCACCTTCATGACCGAATGCACGGTATAAAAAGCATAAGGGTTATAACCAAAATGCATGCATGCATCAAAATCATATAAAAATGTGGCATGACCATGCCTAAAAATAGGACATATCGAGTTTGCTCAAAATTCATCGAAACATAAATAAATCGACATTTTGGCAAAACATAAGCAACTCGGGGGCATGTCACTCGCACAAATCTCTCCATATGTCAAACACACATATTCCCATTCTTGAAATGCACAACTTTTTACTCACCTATCTCCCGAGAGAGATCGAGCACGGTTAGATGAGGCCTTCGTTACCTATATATATAGAGACGATCAAAACACTGCTGCAGGATGCTGCTAACGCGACACTACAATGAGAGACCCTTCGACGAAACTGTGCGCAATGCATTAATCACAAACGGTGATGTAAAAAACCGTCAAAAAAGATGCAAAACGTTTGCGATGGCGGATACATCAAACACGGTTCAGATTTTAGTTGCGTGTGGGCTGCGGGGCATACGGTTCAGTTCAATGAACTATTTGCGATGAGGAAGAAGAACAGAAACAGGCAGCCAAATGAAGGCATGTCTGATATACGGCATACAATTTAGTCGGATTAACTGTTTGTGATGAGGCGGAACAACAGAAACGGGCAGCCAGATGAAGGTGTGTGCGATTGAGGGCATACACTTCAGACGGATGAACTGTTTGCGATTAGGCAACACAACAGAAATGGTCAGCCACATCAATGTGTATGGGTTTGACGGCATACACTTCACACGGATGGTGCAACTGCCACGTACGCAACCGAGAAAGCGTGCCCATGTTACGCTGTCCAGGAATAGTGCCGCACTTAGAAATTATAGAACCGTCAATAAATTTTGAGCCTACGTCCCGTCACATTCCAAGTTACTACCACGCTATATTGAATTGCAAACCTGTTCACACCGAACAAAACCTAAACGGTTTCTCACTTAGGAGCGTATTAGTATTCGGTTATAAATACTACTACAAGATAACTGCACATTCCTCCTCAACTCCTCATCCACAAAAACAAACAAGTCATTCATCGTCGTTCCCTTGCGTCTGCCATGTCCAGCGTGAGTTCTCGGTTGAGAGATTACTACCAGGGAGAGGCGAGCATGGAAGCAGAAGCATGAGAGATGTCCCGCCTCACCGCGAAAGCAGCCGACATGTCCCGCCGTGCGGCCGTAGCAGCACAGAGGTCCCGCTGCGCCGCCGAAGCAGCACAGAGGTCCCGCCGCGCCGTCGATGCAGCTGACTGGTCCGGCCACGCCGCGAAAGCAGCAGAGATGGCCGCCGCGCCGCGAATGCAGTAGAGATGTCCTCCCACACTGCGGCGGCCTGGGAAAATGTCTCGCGGGCAGGCGAGGACTCACATAGGCGCATGCGCGCTATGCTCAATGACCTGATGGGTCGGATCTCAACTGGATGAAGCAGTAGGACGAGATGAATGCCTCATTTGAAAATGCTACCAGCGTCATCTGGGGACTTGGGGAGGACAAGGTGAAGCTCCGCACTGAGCACGACCTGCTGATGGCGAAGATTGCCGGAACAATGAAGTGGCACAAGGAGACCACTACCTTGTTGCAGAGGACCGACATCATCGTCAAGGAACTTATGGACAAGAATACCATGCTCCGCATCGAGCGTCAAAGGCTGGTGGAGGAATCCGTGGATGCTCTCAAGCAGCGTCTTGAGGACATGAAAGAACTCATTGCCGCTTGCCGCAGGAACTAGTCTACGCAGCATATAGCAACGCATCAAGAAAGTAGAGATCAGCGAGCCAGATCATTGTCTTCCTTCTTCTTTTGCCCTTGTGTATTTCGGGCGTTCCCGCATATGGCTTTTTTAATTATCTTCCTAAATATGTAAGACAATTATTACCCACTCACTACAAGAAATATGTCAACTTGCGACCATCACTATTGGTCGCTGAATGGTCGTTGTTTTTCATTTGTGACCTTTTTATGACCAAAAACAATTGTTCAAAAACTGACCGTCTTTAATGAAACTTAACGACCTTCTTTGTGATATTGTCGCAGAAGGCAATGACCAAAACAAAAGGTCATTGGTCCTACGACCTTTTGTTTTGGTTGCTGGTTGTCTGCCCAGGCCACGATGAATCCAACATGGCAAGCTGACGTGGAAAAATTGCGACCAAATGAAAAGGTCATTGATTAGAATCAGCCCGGTCCAATTCAGTGTCTATATGGGCCGAGCCCATTAATTCAGCCCATTTATTGTTTTTTTTCTGTGAATTTTTCGTCGGCTTCACGGGCCAAGCCCACCATTTCAGCCTTTTATTTTCTAGGCCACACCCTTTTACAGTCCAATTCTTGTTCGGGCCTCGGCCTTTTTTCAGTCCAATTCTAGTTCAGGCTTCGGCCATTTAGTGTCTTTTAATTTTGGAACTCGGCCTTTTTACAGTCCATTTTATTTATTTTCAAAAATTAATATACGGGCATTGCTGAAACAGACCCCAACTATGTTTGGGCTGTGGCCTTTTTAAGGTCTAGTAGTGTTTGGGCCAAGGACTCTTTCAGTATTATGTTCACATCCTACTAAATACATTAAGCACAAATTCAAATTCCCAGCATTTGAATAACAAGTACACCCAACATTAAATAACAGGTACAACAAGTAAATATACACCCAATTCCCAGCAAGATCAGCATTACATCAAAATTCCAAGCAAATTCTGCATTACAAGTTCAATAACATATAAAGCGAGTCGCTGACTGGGGCTTCGAGCTTCTTCGAATTTCATTGGCCTAGGATCTCTTATAAATGAGAGGGAAAACAGATTAGTCACAAGTACACAAGCAATGTTTGCATCAGTACATCGACACTTGCAAGTAATACATCATTCACTTAAAACATCTAAAGTGAAATAGATACATGACATGACACAGGAGGCAGATGTTGCCAGACAAAGATGGCACTTGTATAGACCTTGAAAAAAACTATACAAGTCAGTGATGCTCCAACACATCACTCATGGACTAAAATAACAAGATAAAGCATCACTAGGGATGCATACTGATTTTACTAATATGTTTTAATTGTCTACATTGGAGTTGCGGTATCTCTTCACAGCATGCTACACTCTGAACTTAGTGTTCATAGCAACATATGAAGTGAGGAGATTTGAATAGATTTTTCAAATACATGTGCTGGTATAGGGATGCTTCTCTAGAATGATGTACATGTGCACAGATTTTCAAATAAGTATGAGGACTCCTAGAAAAAACAGAGAATGAATGAATGCGAAAGGCAGAGCATCATCATAGATGAAGGCATCACCATAATTCGTACTTAAACAGAGAGACACTAGTACAACAAGCTGCAGGTTGACATATCCATGAACCATGTACCTCATGACAGATACAATATATCAGCCAATGCTCGACTATGACAAAAATTAAACAATTACACCTCATAAAGGCAAAGCAAAGAATCATGGAGCGAGTAGGAGGGGTAGAAGGTGACCTGAGGAGCTCATCGGAAGTGGTTGTAGCCTAGGCTGAGCTTCACCATCACAGCGACAGCCAAGGGAGGCAGCCGAGCCTACCAATGCGTAGCCATCATAGTAGCAGTAGCAGTGTAGCACCACCACTGCTGGAACCGGAACTGCTGGAGTGATTCACCACATGGGTCACCTCCACCAAAGGATCTAGCAAGCGGTAAAGTCTGGACGTTTCAGTACAAGCTAGTGGCGTAAAAGACCAAGCAGTAGCAAGAAGAAGAGAAACTCTAGTAAATGATGATTAGTTGAAGAAACAGGAACTACATTCAGTAGCGATTTTTCCATCATCCTACTATCACCAGTAGAGCAAACTATGGGTTACCATAGTTCCGGAACCATGTACATCACGACAGATGTATGTAGTAACACAAGACGCATGACACCTAAAGAAAAATTATTCCTTCAAGAGACTAGAAATTATACATACAAGTACTGGTGGCCTAAAAATCAATCTACAGATGATAGATAATAATAAACAAATGACAGCAGCATATTTTCTTCATTATATAAAGATGAACTAATAGACTGTTATGTGCACGCAGACGCACCAAAAGTGGAATTCAACATCCAATTCAAATTCAATGAAGTTTAACTGAATGTATAGTTTCACCATAGACCAGTTTATACAACCCCAAGGTTAGAAGTTTACCTGAAATACAACCCCAAATGAACCATTTCCAACAGTGGCCTACCAGCATAAGAGTTGACAATAACATTTCTCATTTCGAAATCTGCAAGGAGCACAAATTAAGTTCAGTTTGCATGGAAGCAAATTTAGTTCAGTTTGCTTGCAACCAAACTATAGAATTTCAGAGTACTACTTCTTGCAAGCAAACATACTGTACATGCGAGCAAGCAAGAATTTAAGCAGCAAGGAGTAGAGCAAAGATTATGTAAGCAACTAGGAGTACTTTATTTATTTGAGTTAAGCAACTAGAGCAAACAATCTATAAGTACTTAATTACAATTTTAGTTAAGCAACAATTACAGTAGTCATTCTGCACACATAACAGAGATTAAGCACTTTACACATTGCCTGCTCGTGCTGCTGCCCAGTCGTCAAATGATTGTCAGCTAATGTACTCCATCAATTCACAGTGCCTAACTACTGTACTCCTCATCAATTTACAGTCTGAATGGAGTAAATAAAAATGTCAGCTACTGTACTCCATCAGCCACTATAGGAAGAAAAAGAAGCTAAAAATTTAGTTATCTAGATGAATTCAGTTAAACTTCAGTGATAGTTTGACAGGGACTGATTCAAATCTGACAATGTTGCTACTGATTTCTGACTGAATATTGCTCCAAGTATAATATCGAGATGTGGCCAATATACTCCAAGTACTCAACTTGTTCTAACTGAATTTAAGAGTTTGTTTTTATTCCTTTCTTATGCAGTCTGAAGCAGATCACGCATCAAGGCACATCCGGTCCATTCCTCAGCACCAACTCCTCCTCCAATCGCTGCAGAAACGAAGAGCAAAAAATCAGCTCGCCTGCTTCTGTAGAAAGAAGAAGCAAACAAGCAAGCAAGAAATAATGAAATAGTACTAGTGTGATCCACATCTCAGTATCTCACTTTTAGTTTAGCTGATCCAAATCGCAAACCACCATAGCAATTGGCAACATTACTAGAGAATGCAAAAATAGAAGTAAGAACAACAAATATGGTATATCTCAAAAAAAATTGCATCAAGTGGAAAGGCCAATCTCAATCACAGTTCAAGAATATCTAATAACACATTGAATAACAAAAGGATGATGGAACCAGTGTGCAGGCCACAGAACGATTAGAGCTAGCTTGCAGAAAAATAGACATTATACAATAACCACAGCTTTCTATTTCCTTTCCCCAAACCACAAAGGACACAAATCAGTATGCACAAGTGTTGGACCTTCAAATAAGCAGACTTGAATTCACTGGTAAGTATTAGCAGAACTAATATATATTTTTGCATGATCTTAGTGTATGTCTACATCACATAGATTCACCTACTCTATCACTACCAATTCTACTAAAGGGTACATCTCTTCTTAGTTCCAGCAGATAATCAGCATCCAACCTCAATAAGTATCTTTGTATTCTGCCAGGAGATCTAAACTCCCGGACCCTAAATCACGCGTCCACGCCCGAATCGAACCCCCGCATGACCAAACTCTAGCTAGCACCGGGACACGGGCCCAGGGGAAGGAGGAGGGGTACTGACATATGTGGCTGCCCATGCTGGCCCGGGAGTCGGCGGCGACGATGACGCCCATGTCGAAGATGAAGGAGAGAGTGGTGGTCTTCTAGAACCCATCTAACTGCCATAGGGGAAAAACAACAAACGGGATCAAAGGCCGGCGGATCGGGGCGAGGGAGAAGGGGATCAGGGGAGGGAGGGGGAGTGGATCACGCAGGTGGGGAACTTGAGGGCGAGCTGGTTGGCGGCGTCGGCGGAGAAGAGGCCGGCGAAGTCGTCCCTGCCACCGGCGGCGGCGGCGAAGTGGTTCTCAAGAGGATCAGCGGCCTGTCCAAGCTGCGCACGGGAGGTCGTCGGCAGCAGGGCTCGGGCTCGGGGAAGCGGGAGGCGCCGACGTGCACCGTGCTGGGGGAGAAGAGTGGTGCAGGTGGAAAGAGTGGAGCTCGGTCACCATGGCTGCGCCGCGGTCTAGGGTTTCAGGCCTTTGGGAAAGAAGGAGAAGGTGGGGGGTGCCGGCGATGGTGGGTAGATGAGAGGGTGGGGGTCTCTGGCGGTCTCGGAGGAGGTAAGGGACGCGCGCGGGCGGCAGAGGGGCGTGCGGCGCAGGGGAGGGGAGAGAGGAAGGAGAAGAGAGCGAGGGGAGAAAGAAAGGAGGCAGGGGGTGGATGAAAAATCTCCACGAGGACTCAGGAGAGCTAGGGTTTTGGCTTAGGTGGGCTTGTGGTGAGGACTGCCGTTGGATCCGCGAGCATCCGACTGTGTTCTATCCACGATCCGCGTGAAACACCCACGGACCAATCAAAATGCAGCACACGCGTATGATGTCATGACCATCTAAATTGGTCGTACTTAACTAAAAAATTGGTCGTAGTTGACTAAAAATTCATTTTCCATTTTTCAAGTGCTCAAAATGAGTTTTTTTTGTGAAGGACCTACAATATATTTGTTGCAAAATTGGATCAAATCAATTTTATAAAATATTAGGACATATTTAATGTACAATTGATCAAATAGTTAGGTGTCAAAAGTTTTGATTCACCTCTCGTGAAAAAGACAAATTTCCGCCGATCCAGTTGGAAACGGGTCAAGTTTGAACTACAGCTGCCTTATAATTTGTTCTTTATTTTTTCCAAAAATCAGTTTTAGGTATATAAGTATCTATTTAATCAGAGAAACACCAAATTTTTTCCAAGATTCAACCACTAGCTCAGAACATTCATGCCCGCCATTTTGACCGCATTTTGAAACTGGCATGAAAAATTCAAAAAAAATAAGAAAATTGGAAAACCTTCGCATTGTGTCATTACATGTGACCAAGTTACCAGGAAAAATAATAAACTTGTAATACGGTAATTATTTTAAAAAAGTGTTCTCAGAAATGAGCTATCATGTATGAATATTCATGGCTTTCAAGCCAAATGGTCAATCTTATGGCCACATTCATGGCATAATTTGTTCAAATGATCTCATATTGTGCACAAGGGTGCATCTTAAGAAAGTTTTCATTTTCTTTGGACGAAAAATTCATTTTCCATTTTTTGAATGCCCAAAATGAATTTTTTTGTGAAGGACCTACAATATATATGTTGCAAAATTAGACCAAATCAATTTTATAAAATAATAGGACATATTTAATGTACAATTGACCAAATAGTTGGGTGTCAAAAGTTTTTGATTCACCTCTCGTGAAAAAGACAAATTTCCGCCGATCCAGTTGGAAGCGGGTCAAGTTTGAACTGCAGCTGCCTCATAGTTTGCTCTTTATTTTTTCCAAAAATCATTTCTAGGTACATAAGTATCTATTTAATTAGAGAAACACCAAAAGTTTTTCAAGATCCAACCACTTGCTAGGAACGGTCATGCTCGCCATTTTGACCGCATTTTGAAACGGGCATGAAAAATTCAAAAGAAATCAAAAAATTGGAAAACCTTCGCACTGTGTCATTACATGTGACCAAGTTACCAGGAAAAATAATAAACTTGTAATACGGCAATTATTTTAAAAAGTGTTCTTAGAAATGATCTATCATGTGTGGAGATTCATGGCTTTCAAGCCAAATGATCAATCTTATGGCCACATTCATGGCATAGTTTGTTCAAATGATCTAATATTGTGCACAAGGTTGCATCTTGGAATGGCAACCAATGTTGCCTAAGGAAGTTTTCATTTTCTTTGGACGAAAATTCCATTTTCCATTTTTCGAGTACCCAAAATGAGTTTTTTTGTGAAGGACCTACCATATATTTTTACAAAATTGTACCAAATCAATTTTCTAAAATACTAGGCCATATTTAATGCACAATTGACCAAATGGTTGGGTGTCAAAAGCTTTGATCCACCTCTCGTGAAAAAGATAAATTTCTGCTGATTCAGTAGGAAGCGAGTCAAATTTGAACTGAAGCTGCCTCATAGTTTGCTCTTTCTTTTTTCCAAAATCATTTCTAGGTACATAAGTATCTATTTTATTAGAGAAACACCAAAAAAATTTCAATATTCAACCACAAGCTAAGAACGGTCATTCCCACCGTTTTGACCGCATTTTGAAACAGGCATAAAAAATTCAAAAAATTGGAAAACCTTCGCATTGTGTCATTATATGTGACCAAGTTACCAGAAAAAATAATAAACTTGTAAGACATCAATTCTTTAAAAATAGTGTTCTCAGAAATGAGCTATCATGTGTGAAGATTCATGGCTTTCAAGTCAAATGATCAATCTTATGGCCACATTAATGGCATAGTTTGTTCAAATGATCTAATATTGTGCACAAGGGTGCATTTTGGAATGGAAAACAATGTTGCCTAAGGAAGTTTTTATTTTCTTTGGACAGAAATTTAATTTTCTATTTTTCAAGTGCCCAAAATGAGTTTTTTTGTGAAGGACCTAACATATATTTGTTGCAAAATTGTATCAAATCAATTTTATAAAATACTAGGACATATTTAATGGTCAATTCACCAAATGGTTGGGTGTCAAAATCTTTGATCCACCTCTCATGAAAACGGCAAATTTCCACCGATTCAGCAGGAAGCGGATCAAATTTGAACTGCACCTGCCTTATAGTTTGCTCTTGATTTTTTTCAAAAATCATTTCTAGGTACATAAGTATCTATTTAATCATAAATACATGGTTTGGTGGTGATACATCGAGGTTTGGACGGTGGCCGAGGGCCCCAACTCCAGAGTGCGTAAACTCGCATGCCCGCCACATGGTCACCGCATGACCGTGGCGTTGCCACGCGTTCTGGGTGGCCTAGGTTTATCTAGTGGATTGGGCACTCCCCCGGTAGGTGTCAGGAAGAAGAAGGCAATAGTAGAACCTCACGAGGAGACTGAACTGAGCTCAAACATGAATTAGCAGCCAAGTGATTGATTAGTGGTAATGAAAATGCACATGGCCAATGGGCCTGAGTTTTGGCCGAGGAAGATCATCTACGAAGGACGCTGTCTTGGAAAATTTGCAGCTCAAATGGAGGAGCCTAGGTGTCACTTGCTTTGCAAAGTACCACACTGGACAGAAATATGAATGTTGAAGCTGGACTCAAATGAATGACTGGATTGATCTGAAATTTGGAGGAGGGTGATAATTTGGGCATATGAAGGCACTTTAAAAATTTCATACCATTTGGATAAATAAAAATGGTACTTCCTTCACAGTGCTCTCCACTGAACAGAAAATTGGGAAAAATGTTGAGGGAAATTGGCTATAATAAATGAGCTAAAATTTGGTGGAGGGAGGTTCTATGGGCAGGGTCATGTCGTGGTAAATTTTCAGCAATTATAAATTAACATAAAATATAGTTGCTTCAGAAACTGAAAATATTACCAGAAACAAAGATTGGAAGGTGAGCTCACATGGATTGTTAGATGGGGCTCAAATTTTGTGGAGAGCTATGATTTGGGAATATAGAAGATGTGGCAAAAATTAAGCTCATTACGATATGCCTAGCTAGTACTTCCTTCACAATGGTTCTAACTGAACAAAAACTTTGGAAATTTGCCGAGGAAGATTTACCAGGCAAATGGAGTTGAATATTTTCATGAGGCAATGATTTGGATAGTAAAGAGTGCCCAATTTTTTTGAGAATTTTGGGAATGACAGAAATATAAGGTGCTTCACAACCTAGGACAAAAATTGACACATAGACATGACACATTGGCAAAACTGATGAGGTGGTGCCTAGTCATAGCAATGCACCACAATTTGCAAGTCTATGACCATCTATATTGGTCGTTATCAGCTAGAAATAAGGCAGCGGACCAGTGCTGTTTGCTTTACGACCATTTCGTGTAAGGAAATTATGACCTTTCTGACCAAAATGGTCGTTATGGTTTAGGGTTTGGAGCCCCCCGAATAGCTTTTGACCAATTGGTCTCAAATGGTCGTAGATTTATAACCAATTCTTCCAGGGTCACTCACAGAAGGTCACAAGTTGACATATTTCTTGTAGTGGCTGTCATCGTCCTTACATTCATCAGTCTTCCTATAAGTCGCATTCGATGCTATATAGGTCCATCGGATCTTACATCAAGATACGTGCAAAACTTTCTTTTCAGATTTTCTTTTTTCTCTCTTAAATCTCAGTCGAGTGAGACATAGCCACGCCATGAAACAGGGGCTCGAGCACCATTAATGGAGACGTTGGGAGGGAGGTGGGCGGCGGATAGAGGTCAAAGGGCTCTCCTCCCGATGAGCACAAGCAGGGGTCTGATCGCACGCCTCCCGTACTCAAATAGCTACCCCACACGACACCTCCTAGCCAATAAAAAAAGGGGAAATGTGGCGGCACGTAAATGGTAAGTAGAACGCCCACGGTTTCAATAATACTTGTGTTTCCGATTTGTAATGTGACAGCACTTGTTCCAAAATGACTTTGTTGGTTGTTAGTGTGTGCGCCTTCACAAATCGGACAAAAAATTTACCACAACATGTTGGTGCCATGTCATGACACCATGCCAAGTTTCATGATTTTCAGGTGAGTTTTGGATTTACGGGAATTTTAAAACCAAGTTTGTCGATGTTTCTGGCTGAGCCAAGACGCCCAAATGTTTGAATTCCATTCCCACTTCTTCCATGGGACCTAGAAATTCACCCAAGTACACATAAATGATTTTCCAACTAACTTTTGCACACTGGAGCATGCGCTGGTACTTCAAAATTGAATTATGTGCATTAAATGCCTGGAAAATCAATTAATGTATAAAAAAGGCCAAACGAGCCCAGAATAATTCCAAAATTTAGCACAAAACTCCTATTTGGTCTAAGCTGCCTGTGTAAAAAAAATCAAGGCAGGAGAAGGCAGTGTATGTTGTTTCGCACACGGAGGTGACACGTTCCCTCTCGGAAACACGAGCCTTCTTGAGAGAAGCTCCGGTTTGCAAGAAGCTTATACCAAAGTTTGTCCCAATTCGGCCGAAAAATTTACCACAGCATGTTGGTGCCATGTCATGACACCATGCCATGTTTCATGATTTTCAGGCATGTTTTGGATTTATAGGAATTTAAAAACCAAGTTTCTCAATATTTCCGGCCGAGCCACGATGGCCAGATGTTTGAATTCCATTCCCACTTCTTCCATGGGACCTAGAAATTCACCCAAGGACATATACGTGATTTTTCAACCAACTTTGCTGTACTGGAGCATGTGCTTGTAGTTCAAATTTGAATTATGCACATTAAATGCCTGGAAAATCAATTAATGTATAAAAAAGGCCAAACGAACCCGAAATAATTCCAAAATTTAGCACAAAACTCCTTTTTGGTCTAAGCTGCCTGTGTAAAAAAATCAAGGCGGGAGAAGGCAGTGTATGTCATTTCGCACACGGAGGTGGCACGTTCCCTCTTGGAACCACGAGCCTTCTTGAGAGAAGCTTCGGTTTGCAAAAAACTTATATCAAAGCTTGTCCCAATTCGGCTAAAAATTTACCACAGCATGTTGGTGCCATGTCATGACACCATGCCAAGTTTCATGATTTTCAGGCATGCTTTGGATTTACAGGAATTAAAAAACCAAGTTTCTCAATATTTCAGGCCCAGCCACGACGCCCAAATGTTTGAATTCCATTCCCATTTCTTGCATGGGACCTAGAAATTCAACCAAGGACACACATGTGATTACTCAACCAACTTTGGTGTACTTGAGCATGTGCTATAAGTTCAAATTTGAATTATGCACATTAAATGCGCAGAAATTCAATTAATGTATAAAAAAGGCCAAACGAATCTGGAACAATTCCAAAATTTAGCATGAAACTCCTATTTGGTCTAAGTTGTATGTGTAAAAAAATTAAGGTGGGACAAGGCAGTGTATGTCGTTTCGCAGACAAAGGTGACATGTTCCCTCTCGGAACCACGAGCCTTCTTGAGAGAAGCTCCGGTTTGCAAGAAGCTTATACCAAAGCTTGTCCCAATACGGCCAAAAAATTTACCACAGCATGTTGGTGCCATGTCAAGACACCATGCCAAGTTTCATGATTTTCAGGCGTATTTTGGAATTACAGGAATTAAAAAACCAAGTTTCTCAATATTCCCGGCCGAGCCACGACGCCCATATGTTTGAATTTCATTCCCATTTCTTGCATGGGACCTAGAAATTCACCCAAGGACACACATGTGATTTTTCAACCTACTTTGGTGCACTGGAGCATGTGCTAGTAGTTCAAATTTGAATTATGCATATTAAATGCCCAGAAATTCAATTAATGTATAAAAAAGGCCAAACGAACCTGGAATAATTCCAAATTTTAACACGGCACTCATATAGTTCTATGTTGCCTCTGTAAAAAATAAAGGGGGGGGGAGGCAGCGTATATCGTTTCGCACACAAAGGTGACACGTCCCCCCTCGGGAACCACGAGTCTTCTCGAGAGAAGCTCTGGTTTGCAAGAAGCTTATACCAAAACTTGTCCAAATTTGGCCAATTTTTTTACCGCAGCATGTTGGTGCCATGAAATGACACCATGCCAAGTTTCACGATTTTCAGGCGAGTTTTGAATTTACAGGGATTTAAAAACCAAGTTTCTCAATGTTCCCGACCGAGCCACGACTCCCAGATGTTTGAATTTCATTCCCATTCTTGCATGGGACCTATAAATTCACCCAAAGACATACATGTGATTTTTCAACAAACTTTGGTGCACTGGAGCATGTGCTTGTACTTCAAATTTGAATTATGCACATTAAATGCCTAGAAACTCAATTAATGCATAAAAATGCCAAACGAACCCGGAATAATTCCAAATTTAAACACGACACTCATGTAGTTGCATGTTCACTGTACATAAATGTTCTAGCAATTCAAACACCATCCTTTCCCTCCGTAACACCATTTTGTCTTTCAAAACATAATGAAAAAATCAGGTATACCACAAACAGTTTACTAGCAAGAATCATGTGGGATGCGATATAAAATATCTTGGCGCACCGTCTTGTCTGGCTTATGCAGGAAGCTTCGTCGTCCACAGTCCACCGCCCGCGCTTGAACCACATTTGCGCGCCAATTTCTCGCGGCACCGAGCGAAAATTTTCTGCCACCGCAGAAATATCTATCTCCCCACCCCCTCCCTCCCACCAAAAGCCACATTTCCACTATTCCTCATTGCTTTCCAAGTTGAAACATTCACTGCTACTAACTGGCAGCTCAGCCTCCTCACCGGTGACCCTTCTTCTTGCAGCGCCGCCTTCTCGCCGGTGACCCTTCTTCTTGCAGCGCCGCCTCCTCGCCGGCGACCCTTCTTCTTGTAGCGCCGCCTCCTCGCCGGCGGCCCTTCTTCTTGCTGCGCAGCCTCCTCGCCGCTGACCCTTCTTCTTACTGTGCGGCCTCGTCGATATGGTCAGGTAATCCACACCCCACCCACACCATCCTCCTCCTTCCCTGTCCCACATGCCCCGCCCGACGGCGCGACACCTTCCGCCAAAATCACTGGCCCCGTCCTCCAATTAAGCACCACCCACAACCATTTTGCACGCAGTATAACGTGGAGCTTAGTAGCATCTGGCAGCGGAGAAGCAAATCGTGGCCGCACGCGTGCGCGATGTCGCTATGGCTGCCATGCGTGCCGACCGCCAGATCTTGGAGGAGCACCTCGTCTTCGAGGCCACCGTCGACACCGCTATGCAGTTTTCTACTTTAAAATACAGTTCTTGCTGATTTCTCGAGGCCACCGCCAGTGCCTTCTAGTGATTTGTCCTCTTAATGTTAACATGCAATCTGATGTTCAGTTAACAGTTTGGTCCTCGGAAATGCAAAGCTCAGTTAACAGTTTGGTCCATCAATTGCTACATTTCGTAGTACTGTTCTCAAGCATTCTTTATTTTGTTAACTGTCTTATCTTCTACTACATGTTTCTATTCGGCAACGTCGTGCTCAGTTAAATATTTTGGATTATTTGGTCTGCTGTCCATTTAACTGTTTTGTTCAGTTCTGCAATTTGATTTTCATTTGTTGTGGGTACAATTTTGTATTGTTATGCATGTGAGAAATAAATGGAATTTGGCTATACTCAATACATATTCTACTGATAGTATGGCAACTCTCAGTTAACCTGATCAAGATCTTCGGTATATTTGTTGCAGGGAAACAATGGGAGACACTGCGGTTTACCATCGAGATTTGCTCATGCATGGTCCTTTCGCTAATAGCACATTATTGTGCAGTTGCAGGAATCATTCTAATATTTAGGTTTCTTACAATTTGGTCTTGCACATGTAGGTCCCGCGGTCAGAGGCTTAGACCCACTGTTCGACCCATTTTGCATATGGGGAAATGAGATGTCCATGAATATCAGTCAAGTCAAGAAACTCACAAAGATTGTTAGGATGAAGAAACTTGCGACGAATAACAGCAAGATCTTTGTTTGCACAATGAAAAAGACATCAGTCAACTATAGGATGGTACTAACTCTTTTACCTTGTTTTGACCCCTTGCGCCATTTCAAAAATTGTAACAGCGATTTATGCATATCTTTGTTTTCAGTACTTTTCAAAGCAGTTCACCGATGATTACCTATCAAACCACCTGCATGGTCAAGAGGCGAGGAAGGTATTCATTCAGCACCCACGGTACAATTATCCATAGCCACTGGCCTAAAGTCTTCCTGAAGAGGACGAAGGTTGGGCAGGCATTTATCCATACCCACTGGCCTAAAGTTGCAAGGACATTCAACATCACTGAAGGCTCAATATTAGCCTTCCGCTTCTGCAGTTTCCCAGATGAGATTCATCTGTCTATTTACCGTGTATGATGGTAATTTCCAAAGGTTTTCGATCTTGCATGTGAAACTTGGTGCTGTTGTGTAATGGCGTAACTGAGTGCTGAAGCTATCAGATGTAATTCGATTATGAAATCCTGGTTGCCGTTATACGGATATGAAATATCTGGTGTGTTTTATAAGAAATGTCAATTTGATTACTACATGGATTATCAATAATAGGCTAATTACCCTACTTATTGGGGTTTTCTATTGCAGATGGTTACTCAGATAACACCATGGGCGATGAACTCAAACAACCCACACGGTTTCTAGAAAGTAGGTGTGTTGGATCAACTAACAATCACACACGGTTTCCGGCAGAGAACTGTTTGCATTAGGCCACCTTGCACAAACATTTCCACACAAAAAACTGTGTGTGATATACATACGAACAGAAATGTTTTTCTGGGATTCACCGTGTGGGATGTACATACGAACAGAAACGGTTAGGTTTCGATGCGTCGCCCGATTGCACATGAGCTCATTTTGCCCCCGCCTGTGTGGCCGGAGGGCCTATCCCCGACGGTTTCTGGGTCGTGTCGGAAGGACCCCCTTATCGCACACACTCACTAGGCGACGGTTTAAAACTCTATCGCGGAAAGGGGGTAAAAACCGTTTGTATAGCACGTCTCTGTACCAGTGAAAGTGTGTGGATGGCTAAATAGCTAGCTAGATCTAGTTGTTGGAAGGAGACATAACTCTAGCTAACTAATGGAGAGGGAGAGAGATGAGCTAGCTTGATCTATATGTATGGAAGGAGGGAGAGCCAAATAAATGAGGTAGCTAGAGAAGAGGCCATTTATGAAGGAGAATTATGGTGGAGGGGGACATTAATGGGGAGAGAAGAGAGCTAGAAGGAAGTGAGAAGAAGGGCAACAATGGTGGAGAAATAACTTAGAGAGGGAAAAGGGGAAAGGAGGGGGAGAGGGCAAAGGGGGGAGAAGGGGGAGGGGTTAAAAGGTGGCACCAGCCATGCCTAGCAGTAGCGTTGTTTCCCAGAAAGCGCTACTGCTATGGTGCTCAGTAGTAGCGCTTGTCAGAAGCCACACTACTACTAAGTGGGGGCCCATTAGCAGTAGCGGTGCTGTCAAAGCAAGCGCTACTGCTAAAATCTTAGCATTAGCGCTTTATTTTGGGATGTGTTGCTACAACAACTAGTGTCGGTGAGCTCGTTGGGTCCCACTTATCAGTAGCGCTTTTCTCATTTCCCGTGCTACAGCTAAAGCATTAATTGTAGCGCTACCCAAGGCCAGCGCTACTGCGAATTAGTAGCAGCGCTTGTTATTTTCCAGCGCTACTACTGATGTCCTACCAATAAGCATTTTCCTGGTAGAACTGATCTCGCTCCGTGTGGGAACTGCATGATTTTCGATGCAGGCACCACATCAATGTTGTGCATGGTATTCAAACATGCATGCATCACCTCCATACATCATATATATAAATATGTTTGGGACACATGCATGCAATAGTTGTCTTCGGATAGTACTCTCCCTCACATGGTTATCAGTGGCAAGCCTATATATTCGTGGGCCCGCGTGGACATCCATGATCACTTTGACCAACAACGAGAGAGGTTACCATGGTGGATTCTTCTTCTTTGGTTCGTGTTACCGTAGTAGGTCATGGTGAGATTCCATTCCTAAGTTTGAGTGCATACATACATACGCATGAATCCCCGTGATCGGCTCGAAGTGGGGTGTGACATACATATATACAACACGTCGTCAACCCTCGCTCCGTGTGGGGATTTCTGGTTCCAAAGCATGGTACCACATCAAAGTTGTGCATTGGGTATTCAAACATCACACAACACTCCATACATATGTGGGGATTTCTGGTTGTCTTCGGGCACACTACTTGCATGATTATCGATGAGCTAGCCCATCTATGGGGTCGCGTGGACGTCCATCACTTTAACCAACAACAAGAGAGAGGTTGTACTTCCAAGGTGGATTCTACTTGGTCCGTTTTATGGTACATCTTGGTGAGATGTCCTCTCCCGCCGACTCAAAGTGTGTGTGTCGGGGGGGGGGGGACTACTTCGCACTTTGCCGAACCTCAGTGGGGTCGGGGATGTCTAGTTAATTTGCAAGACACATGTGACACATCAAAGTTGTGAATTCGGTATTTAAATATCATACCACCCTTTTCATACATATAGTTGGGCTACCCGCAGGTGGTTCGTATGTGGTCTCACCCATCTCGTTCCAGAAGCACACATTTGTGGGCCGGCACACGGTCATTGCACCTTTGACTGGAAGCAAAAGGGGGCCGGGGTTTGACCATGATGGAATCCTATAGGTTTAGTGTTACGGACTTACGGTAGGGTCATATGTTAGACATAGCTATTTGGGGGCATGCGTTCATAGCTAGGATTCCCCTCCTGCCGACACGAAGTGGGGGAGGGGGGCTAGCAATACATTCAAGCGCCACATCAAAGTTGTGCATTGGGTATTTGAAAATCAAACCACCCTTTTCACACATAGTTTTGGTCCACCTGCAAGTGTGTTCGTGTTCTGACCCTTTCCCGCGTTATTTTTGCCAAATTTATAAAAATTAGACAAGTAAGATGACATAACAGAAATGGTTCACTCAGACTACCCGTGTGCCACGCCCGTGTCCCTGTCAGCCACATCAGCACAGTACATTGGGCTCCAAGAGGCTTCCCTCGCAATCTCAAAAATATCTACCCGCCTGGATTGTTTTTCTGTTTGGTAGGACATCGTTATTATGTTTCGACCGTGTGTGATGTTTGTTGTTCCCGCTCCCGCCTGCATCCGTCGAAAATATCTACCCGGCTGCAGGGTTTTTCTATTTGATAGCACACGGTTGTTATTTTGGGACCTTGTGCGATGCATTGTTTCTCAATCCCTTCATCCATATTTTCAATAGCCCCGGTATTTTACCCCCGCGTAGT
Source organism: Thinopyrum elongatum (assembly GCA_011799875.1). Classification (NCBI taxonomy): domain Eukaryota; kingdom Viridiplantae; phylum Streptophyta; class Magnoliopsida; order Poales; family Poaceae; genus Thinopyrum; species Thinopyrum elongatum. Next base: position 10,685,687 of record CM022297.1, on the reverse strand, counting down.
AAAATTTTCAGTAGCCACATCATTCCCTTAAACACCAGCTTGCCCCACCTCCACACACACCCCCCAAAAACTCCGCGCGCACACACACACAAACACACCACCACAACCCCTCCCTCGCTCGAAACCCTACCAAGATTGCCGCCGTCGCCGCCGCCACAAGGCCTCCATTGTCAACATCTATCGGTTTGCCCTTGCAGCTTACCCACCGATCTCCATACCCTAGCCGCCCTGTGTTTCTTAGATGATGCCGGCCAAATGCCCCCTTTCCCACAGATCCCCATCCCATCCCGATCCACCACTCCATAGCATCGCAGCCTAAGCCCAGCTACACTTACCGTGGAGCTCGAGGAGCGAATGGCCCAAAACAGGTTTATCGGGGCCTCTTCGCTCGACGTTGCCGAGGTGGCCACCGGGGAAGCTGACGACCATTACTGGCCGTAGGCTCTCAATCAGCGGGCTAGAGTATGCTGGTATGTCGCGGACGCCGGCTACGACATCGAGGTCATTGACAGCGACGACCTGATGCAGGCTATGTCACAGGTTAAGTGGCCCACCCAAAACCCCTCGGGTTCAACCATCGTCGATCTCATCTATGGCTCCACCGCTGATCTCCTCTGGCTCGATATCAAGAATTTGCCATCCTACATCGCCAGCGAGCCTTTTTTGTCATTTCTGAAGGACACGTTCTGCGACGCTGGCTTGGGATCCACAGCTGCCAAGTCAGACCTCAACGAAGGCGACCACGAGTAGGGCACCCTATCCGGCTCTTCCAAGGGGAAAGAGCCCATCTGCGACATCAGGGAGGGCACCCTACAGCCGTGCTCTTCCAAGGGCAAGGAGCCAATCTGCGACCACATGGAGCGCACCCAGAGTCCGTGCTCTTCCCAAGGGAACGAGCCCATCTGTGACAAGTGAGGAAACCCATGATTTGTTTTGTCGTGCCTCTTCACAGGGAGAACCCACGATTTGTTTTGTCGAGCCCCTTTTGTAGTGTAGTGAGAATATGTCAATTTTTAATTGCTATATTTGGTTGTTTGCATTATGCCTTGTTTATTTCAGTTGTTGACAATGCGATGCTTTATGTGTGCAAGTATTTACTGTGCAGTACAATTTCATCAATACCAATTTCAACAATACCAATAGGAGTGAATATATTTGCTTACTATTAAGCCTGTTATAGTTAGCATATGACTCTTTTAACGTTTTTTTGCTTGTTCAGTTGTTTGTAGTTAGCATATGTCCAGTTTCAATTGTTATCTTCGGTTGTTCGTAGTATGCCTTGTTTATTTCAGTTATTCATAAAGTGATGTTCTATATGTACAAGTATGAAGTGTGTAGTTCAATTTCATCAATACCGGTTTCAACAATACCAATATGAATTACTATATTTGGTTGTTGTTAAGCCTGTTGTAGCGAGCATATGCCTCTTTTAACGGTTTTTGGTTGTTTAGTTGTTTGTAGTTAGCATATGTCTAGGTTCAATTGCTATCTTTGTTTGATCGTAGTATGCATTGTTTATTTCAGTTATTCACGAGGTGATGTTCTATATGTGCAAGTATGAACTGTGCAGTTCAATTTCATCAATACCAGTTTCGACAATACCACCATGAATGAGTACATTTGATTTCTGTTAAGCATGTTGTAGTTAACACTCCTTTTCATTTTTATTTAACAATAACTAGAGTACTAAGACAGGCATAATACCGGTTTGAATGACTATATTTGCTTGTTGTTAAATGATAGGACCGTTGCAGTTAACACACCTTTCCACGTCTTATCTTGCTTAACTAGCATGCTTAAACCTTCACACTGAATCTATCATTTGGAGATTATGTTGTCCATTCTGGATATATTTGGTTGATGTTTAGCCTGTTGTGCTTAACATGCCTTTCGATGTATTTAGACCGGAAAAATTTTAGGAACGACTGTTGTTTTCCATCGAGGTTAGTTTCATCCTATGGCTTATATATACTCACTGTTCAGGATATCGGTAGCTGTTACCATATAGGCCGGGGGCTGATAAGGGATTAATCGGTGAATCGGACATTTAACTGAATATATTTGTAACTCATTTATCGGTAGTTTAACTAGGGTCATATCTAATATATCTGAGGCTACATAGTAACATGTATTGTACTGAATGTCTAAATATGCAATCATAGGCTACATAGCAACAATAAAGAGTGTTACCTTAATGATCTGATGATGTCTAGATATACATAGAAGAGCAGCAACAACAACAATAACACAGCAGCAGTTAACAACAGTTAATTGGCCGATATTTGTAAAAATATAATAAAATCCCTCCGCCCCATAATGTAAGATGTTAACTCATCCAATATGTGAGCATATTAGATGTTATAAGATCTTATATAATGGGACGGAGGGAGTGTTGTACTACATCATTGTGCAATTGTTGTTTAGCTTCTAATATTAACTTGGTGCTTTTAGGTACATACGTCATTGGTAAAGATCCGCGCTTCGACCCTTTTGTGTATGGGGCAATGAGATATTCATGAACCAGCATTAAGTGAGGAAACTGATAAAGATTGTTAGTAAAATAGGTCAAAAGATGGCATTTAAACTATTTGTTTACACTTTATCCAAGACAACAGTGAACTGCAGGATGGTAAGTAAGAACTCCGCAGCCTTCTTTTTACTGCTCATAATGAGTTGTGTTAGATGACAATGTCTAAATCTTTTTCTTTTGCAGTGGTTACCAAAGAAGTTTATTCAAGATTGCCTCTCAAAATACATGATTGGTGGGCATGCAAAGGTTAAAGTATTTCTACCAGAACATGTTGACTATCAAGATGTCCTCATGAAGACAATGAAGGATGGGTGGTCGGTCATCACAAGGGGTTGGACTAGAGTCGTGCTTGCCTTATGCATGGAGGAGGGCACAATATGGGCATTCCGCTTCACGTTGTTCAGCAACGAGAATGTCTTTCGCCTCTTTCTTTACCGTCTTTAATAGTTCAAGTATACAACCGTGGTTCATCATTCTTTATTTGGTGCTTATGTAATTCTTAAACATATGTACCGATGAATCGAATAATGCATTGGTTGTTTGAACCAGATGGATATGAATAAAACTATAGCCTACTTTCAAATTCAAATTTGATACAATTTTAAATAGCAGTAATTAAATTAGGGTGAGATTACGCTCTGAAGGTCATTACGGCGCACACGGTCTGTAAAACGATGCGTGAGTGATATACATCTTAATCCGACACGGTTCATAGAGGGGAAACATGTGTAACCATGCACACAGTTGTCGTTTGAAAAGCGTGTGTGATGTTAGACAATATTACAAACGGTGCGAGCAAACTAAATGTTTATGATAGTCGCCTTCTCATACGCGGTTTACAATCATGAACTGTTTCTGATATCGTACACATCATAAACGTTGCACCACGGAATAACGTGTGCGATAGTTATACTGACTGGTACGATGTTCCGAAGTTTCGTAATCCCATCCAACACACGTACGATGATTAGCTAATCTTCTTAATTATCTATCGTATACGGTTCGGCAGAAGTGAATGTGTGTGATTGTCTGCTTATCGTACATGTTCTATAATCATGAACTATTTGTGATGGGGCTCGCATCGTAAACGTAGCACAACAAAATACCAACTGTGATGGTAATGCGAGCATAAACGAGTAGAAAGGATGGAGCGTTTGAGATATTGTAGATATGACAAACAATTGTCTGAAGACTCGCGTTTGGGATAGATGCCGGCATCGCATACGCTTAGTTTTGCAAAATGTATGTATTGCTACTCCCTATCCCCGATGGTTTCTGGGTCGTGCGGGAAGGACCCACCTATCCCACACACTCGCCTGACGACGGTTTAAAATGCCATCGCGGAAAGGGCTTAAAAATCGTTTGTATAGCAGCTTGTTGTACCAGTGTATGATCTATCATGCATGGATTTGTTGTAGCTCTTAGTGCTTCAAGGTGGTATATATCTGTAGGTCTTAATTAGTCATTAATTGCTGGCTTAAGCAAAGTACTCCACTTATACACTGCCCTATCCCTAATTCCCTATATATGAATGAACAAAATGCAGCACAACTATTCTTAAATTCATTAGTACGCGAAAACATTGGTCCAATTTCCAAGGAAAATAGGTCAGAGCTGTAACTCTGGGAGCATTTCAGATGAACCAGCCCCAAAGCTAAAGCCAAAGCCAATCCATGATGGCAGAGTGGAAGGAAGAAGGATCCATCATGGATGGATTTGTGCTAGCTATAAGTGCTTAAAGGTGGTATACATATTTAGGTCTTAATTAGTAATATGATAATTAAGATGTTATTCTTGGATCGACACAATTCGACATGAAAGATACTACTTACATGTAACTCCCATTGAGAAACTAGTTCAAAGTAATGATACTTGATCATTAGAAAATGAGCTAGCAATATATCAGTGGCTGCCATGAGAGTGTCATAAAAGTATCCGTAAATTGCATGCTCAATTAGTTCCATATATATTGGTTTACTTTGCCGGCCCACGGTATTTATTTTCTTATTCTGAGCCAAAGGGTGTTAAACCTTCTACATGTAATTGACATGGTGATGCATGATCAACGAAAAAATTGCGATGATAATACCACTCTATAGCGTTCTGAGCAATGCCTTACTAAAATCTCAGTGTACAGTGTCTTGCTAATAGCACGCTATAGCGCGATATAGCACGCTAATAGCATATTTTAACGGCCACAGTATTTTGTCATAGCACACTATTTTTTTCATTTTGCATGATACCTGATGTTTTAGAACAGAAGAAGATAAGTTGTGAAGAAATTAGATGCGAGCTCTACGAAGTCAGATGAGCCGCTGAGAGAAAGGCAAACACCTAGCATGAGGGAGCTGAACTTCGTATTTTGTAACTGTGTTCTTGAGGTAAGGGTTCATCCCTATATAAGCACATTATGAGCACGTCAGACACATGATAGAAAGAAACACGAAGCATATATACATGACTTGCATACATGCATGTATATTTACTGATGGTTGAAACAAAGGGGAACCATAAAACGAAGAGGAACAATAGAACGAAGGAACATTTGCCATATGCACAGAGCAATAGCATTTGTTCACTCATTTACATGGCTTAGCAACAATGAGGTACCAACACACACAGGCAGCTTACAGCCACTATAGGCTTTAGCAGAAGAGGGCGCATCCGCCATTGCATGTGCCACCGCACGTAAAGAATGACGCCTTCTTGCATGACTGGCATGCAGGAGGTTTGGCAGTGCAGATGCCGCTGCAAGTAGTGTTAGAGTAGTTGACACAAATGTCCACACAGTCGAACAGACAATCTTTGCATTCCGTGGCTGCCACAGGCTGGCTCATGTCCAGCACAAGCACGACGCAAACGGCCACGACGATTGCACCAGCCAACTTCATAGACGAAGCCATTGATGAATTGGGTGGGTGGTTCTAGTGGAGGATTGAGGGAAACAGATGCAATGGATGGAGATGAGCTAGCTAGCTGCTTAACTGGTGCATTCCCATATGATGGAGCTGGATGCTATTTATAGGCAGCCAAGGTGAGGCCAACCCATTACTAGCTAGCTACCAAGTACTCCATCTCCACCTCGCAAGAAAGAGAGAACTAGCTAATTTACTTATCTGTATGCTTTATATTTTTTGACTGAGATCCATACTATTTATTTTAGCCGTTGCTGACTTCAGTATCATATATATACCTTGTGCACCAATGATTGAATGCTTGCACTTTGACATGAGAAGGATAATATACAACAAAGTGACCCATACGTTTGCGCGGTTTGTGTATTGTTAGTCTTTGCCATTTGCTAACCCTCGTAGTACATGATTTCAATTTAATATTGTTAAACAATGCATCATCTGTATGTAGTGTTGTACCCGTTGCACCAAACATGCTAGAACTACGTAATGCATCTTATGTACCCAACATAACTTCATTCTGAACTAATCAAACACCCCCTGAATTTCAGAATGGGCCTTATGTCCCCACTAATGACCAATTAGAATGTGACAAATCATTACGTAACCCCCTCCCCATGTAAGCCCCCATAGGTGTAGCAAAGCTCGTGATGTACCATAGTCCTTAGAGGTTAGTATCTAAGATCTCTCATACACATGTGCATGCATTTCCGTACGTTGCAGTTAGTTAGGTCTCTCTCTCTATTCCTTCGCTGATGTATTGTATATCGACACTTGTAAACCTTGATGCAAGCATTATATGATTCAGCTTTGTAATCAGAGCCATCTGCTTGACATTGAGCAACATCCAGACCAATTCCAGCGTCCCTTTTCTTTTGTCGCAAACCTTGCACACCTCTCCTAGTTTCTCTGTTGGTGCCATGGTGCACATCATCACCACTGCTTCAACTCTCTCTTCTTACCCTCCCAATTAATTTTTCACATTTCAGGCCCGCATTGCTATGCATAATACCAACATCCACTCTTACATCCCTTTCAAACTCAGCCTACCCACCAACAACTATCATAAATATCAGATTTCTTGTTGTTCGTCCTCTCCACCCGCGTTGTGGTGTTGTACTCGACCACATTAACAAGACGTTTGAACTTCACGTCGATGATCCCGAGTTGCGACGTCCCGACATCAGGATCTTAGGGTGGATCTAAACCACGATCGGCGGTGTCTTCTGGACCTTGCAATATCCTCCGACGGCACTGCCATGTCAGCATGGACTCGCCTCCACCAGTACTTCCTCAACAACAATGCCACCCACACCTTTCATCTTAACAGGAATTACCGCATGCTCATCTTGGGCACTGTGTCGGCCACTGAGTACGCATGACAGTCCAAGTTCGTCACCGACTTCCTTGCTGAAGTTGATGAGGCCACGACTGATCGGAATCTCTCCCTCCAGTTCCCTCCATGACACGGACCAGATTATGGGCGCTCATGTATCACCTTGTTGAATCGAAGATTGCTCAATCATCAACTCATTAGCAGGTAGTCCGGGTTTGACAATAGGGCATTCTGATCCGACTGAGTACCCTTACTCACCGGTAAAAACGGATATACACATTTCGTATAACCGCAAGAATATCATATTGTGTACTTCTAGAGTAAGTTCTCCCGAAAACTTTGTTGTCCAATTATCTTATAATCTACGTCTACATACTTGGAAAATATAACCCCACAGGTGTTCTTACTGCATGTGGGATCAATTTCAGTATTCTTAAATAACCCTCCATCCCAAAATAAGTGTATCCAGGTTAGTACAACTTTATACCGAAGTTAGTACAAAGTTGAGACATTTATTTTGAGACGGAGGGAGTATGTTCTAATTGAATGATTTTTTTCTTAAAAACATTTAAAGTTCAGCTTTTAGTAGAACTGACTATTTCTTAGCACTCCTTGCTGATGACTTCCTCATACAAAACTAGGTAAATAAAACAATATATATTTTTAAAAATAATATATTTAATAATAGCAAAATATACTTTCAAAATATAAAATTGTCAACAGAAGTATAGCCACGGAAATGAGTGGATAACAACACTAGTTTTCATGATAGCAAGTATCCTTAGAAATGTAATAAAAATTATTCATGTGGAAAACCAAAATATTCAATTATATTCAAGTTCTAGGAAAAAATAGGCAAGGCTCTAGCTCTTAATGCTAATTAAGATGTTATCCTTTGCTGGACGCAACTTCTTACCAACGTCACCTATTAGACAATAGCGCCACTAGTACCGAGCTTATTGAAAGGAATAATTCCTTTGCGTTAGTAAACTAGCTAGTGGCAATATTTTGATGAGCACGCATCAATATAACTGGATTGGAGTATAGTGTGACTAGCGGCACAGTTGACTATGAAAATAGATAGTAGGCCTTTTCTTGTGATCTTATTGATGAAATAGGGGTTCCCCCCGCTTTGTATTACAAAGCAATCATCACCGATACAACCAACGATAGGTGCTGGGGCGGAAGCAGCACAGGCACGCCCAAAAGAAACAAAGAGAAAAACAAAAGAAACAAATGCCGACATCGCCGGATCAACAAAAACGAAGCAGCTTCGAGCCTGCCGCGCCCACCAGGAAACCTCCTCCAAGCTCCTATACTCCGAAGCGCCGATACCAATCAACACCTCCAAGAAGGGATATCATTGGTTAGAGATTGCTCGCCAAGTACTTAAAACGGCTTAGTCATCGAATAAATAAATAAATATATCAAAATGGTCGGGCCTGCCACAACCGGTATGAAAATGCCGACGCCAGGGTCTGACCCCACCTCCCTTGTGCACAAAATAGTTTTATTTCTTTTTAAAAATAATAAATGAATTTTTTGGTATTAATTAATGCAGTATCATACATAATTATCATATTAATCCCAAAAACAAGGTCTCATGTGATTTTGGGGGCCTTTTTGCTGAGAGGCACAAGCCCAGCCTAGACATCGGCCAATCAGGCGAAGCTTCCCATGCCGAGATTTAGAGCACGTACAACCAGAGCGCTCAGATGGCTCCAAACGCCTGTGCGGATAGACCGGTGGCTTTCCGGACCGCAAATTTCCACCCAGCCGGATCCCACATAATTAGCCCAAATAGCCGGACTGACCAGCAGCCCCAAATCCAACCCATATTTTGGTTGGTTATGGGCGGATCGGACGCAGCCACCACGTCAAATCGGGACACCCTGGACCACCCCATCCCCACCCGGACGCAAACATAGCTCACTCTTGACCTCTCTGCTCCCCTTCCACTCTGCTCCTGCTAGCTCCCATCCCTATCGCTTCCCCTTTCCGAGCAACCATGGCTGGTCCTCGCACCGATTTCAGCGTCGGATCTGGCAACGAGGCGGATCCCATCGCCTGAGATGGCTTGCCGCAATCGGATTGGGACAGCGAGGACCACACCCTTCGTGGATGGATAGGGGCGGGAGCTCGAGCTCTGCAATGTCCCCAGTAGCTCGACGAGGCAATGCAGCCGACCGTGCCGGCTCATCGCGGTCCTCGCAGACCTAGATCTGTCACCCACAATGGCCCTCCCGTACCACTTCGGGCCTAGCTCCTTCCGCCCGTCGCTGGGTGTTCGTTCTCGCACCACCAAGCCCGCGGAGGAGGATGTACGAATCGGAAGCGCAAGCCGCTCGCCATGCGTGGTAGTGGATCCACTAGATAGGCGGTTCCTCACGCGTCGGCCGCAGGTCCTGCAAGTCCACCCCAACCGACCCAGAGGAGTTCTCCGCGACATCATCCTCCTGTCAATGACCTCGGCAGAGATGGATGCCCAGTGCCACCGCTGCAAGAGGGTGGCCATCGTGGAAAAAGCCACTCGACTTGTAGAGGAGCAAGTCCGTGCCACCCGGCATCTAGTTGGGATCATCTCTTTCTCATTATTGTACGGCAGTAGCATGGCGAGCAATGACGACGACCGCCCTCCGGCCGTCGATGCCTTCACCGAAGAATTTATCTATCGTTTAGGCTTACCGTATCTAGGTGATGATGGGCATTTTATGTCTGATTGTATGAAACTTGCGATCCCCTTGTGTTTGCTAGTGCTATGGTCAAGTTGTTTCTTTTTTTTGAACCCGTCCATATATTAAAACTTAAAACAATTGAATACAATCATTCTTTACAGCATTCATCACGCAGGGCGGAAAACTATTGCACCTATTATCAAAACTAAACTTCGCTATTTGGTATGCCACCACATTGGCTTCTCTATCAATCTCCACCAGTTTAAAATTTGGTAGAAGCTTGGTGATGGCTACCGCTTCCTTTTTCAGATCCACAAGATGTTTCTACGTAAAATATTGATCACATTGCGTGGGTAGCACGAATTTGAGGGGCCGGATTTGAGGGGGACGGCATGAATTTGAGGGGCCGAATTTGAGGGGGGCGGCTACGGACGGGGAGAAACAAGGGGTGACCGGTCGCTGTCCGCGGACACATCCACATATGTATAGGGAGTCGAGTCCCGCATCGGTACAACCTCCCTCACAAAGCGTATAAAGGGCAGTATGGACCTTTCACACTCCAGAAACTACTATGTACATTTGCCTCTATATCGCTTACCCCATACCATAGCGCGCTCATGATTTAAAGGAAATACCCATACCATAGCGCAAAGCCACACTTGTTGGGATTCGAAGTCCTGACATCCTGTTACGGTGCGTCGAAGCTAACCAATTGCGCTTACAAGTTTTGTGAACAAAACGGAAAGCGTATGTTTAAGAACACTACATCCGTCCGGAATTTTAGGCGCCCACCCATAAATATTAGGCCGTGTACGTGCTTGTGGGGGAGCAACAGTATTGCTAAAATCTCAGCATACAGTGTCTTGCTAATAGCACGCTATAGCGTGATATATCACGCTAATAGCATATTTTAAGGGCCACAGTATTTTGTCATAGCACATTAATTTTTTTCATTTTGCATGATACCTGAAGTTTTAGAACAGAAGAAGATAAGTTGCGAAGAAATTAGATGCGAGCTCTCCAAAGTCAGATGAGCCGCTGAGAGAAAGGCAAACCCCTAGCATGAGGGAGCTGAACTACGTATTTTGTAACTGTGTTCTTGAGGTAAGGGTTTATCCCTATATAAGCACATTATGAGCACGTCAGACACATGATAGAAAGAAGCACAAAGCATATATACATGACTTGCATACATGCATGTATATTTACTGATGGTTGAAACAAAGGGGAACCATAAAACGAAGAGGAACAATAGAACGAAGGAACATTTGCCAAATGCACAGAGCAATAGCATTTGTTCACTTATTTACATGGCTTAGCAATAGTGAGGTACCAACACACACAGGCAGCTTACAGCCACTGTAGGCTTTAGCAGAAGAGGGCGCATCCGCCATAGCATGTGCCACCGCACGTAAAGAAGGACGCCTTCTTGCATGACTGGCATGCAGGAGGTTTGGCAGTGCAGATGCCGCTGCACGTAGTGTTAGAGTAGTTGACACAAATGTCAACACAGTCGCCCAGACAATCTGTGCATTCCGTGGCTGCCACAGGCTGGCTCATGTCCAGCACAAGCACCACGCAAACGGCCACGACGATGGCACCAGCCAACTTCAGAGATGAAGCCATTGATGAATTAGGTGGGTGGTTCTAGTGGAGGATTGAGGAAAAACAGATGCAATGGATGGTGATGAGCTAGCTAGCTGCTTAACTGGTGCATTCCCATATGATGGAGCTGGATGCTATTTATAGGCAGCCAAGGTGAGGTCAACCCAGTACTAGCTAGCTAGCAAGTACTCCATCTCCACCTCGCAAAAAATAGAGAACTAGCTAATTTACTGATCTGTATGCTTTAATATTTATTGAGTGAGATCCATACTATTTAATTTAGCTGTTGCTGACTTCAGTATCATATATACCTTGTGCACCAATGATTGAATGCTTGCACTTTGACATGAGAAGGATAATATACAACAAAGTGACCCATACGTTTGCGCGGTTTGTGTATTGTTAGTCTTTGCCATTTGCTAACCCACGTAGTACATGATTTCAATTTAATATTGTTAAATAATGCATCATCTGTATGTACCGTTGTACCCGTTGTACCAAACATGCTAGAACTACGTAATGCATCTTATGTACCGTACGTAATTTCATTCTGAACTAATCAAACACCCCCCTGAATTTCAGGATGGGCCTCATGTCCCCACTAATGACCAATTAGAAAGTGACAAATCATTACGTAACCCCCTCCCCACGTAAGCCCGCATAGGTGTAGCAAAGCTCGTGATGTACCATAGTCCTTAGAGGTTAGTATCTAAGATCTCTCATACAGCTGTGCATGCATTTCCGTACATTGCAGTTAGTTAGGTCTCTCTCTCTATTCCTTCGCTGATGTATTGTATATCGACACTTGTAAACCTTGATGCTAGCATTATATAATTCAGCTTTGTAAGCAGAGCCATCTGCTTGACATTGAGCAACATCTAGACCAATTCCAGCATCCCTTTTCTTTCGCCGCAAACCTTGCACACCTCTCCTAGTTTCTCTGTCGGTGCCATGGTGCCCATTATCACCACTACTTCAACTCTCTCTTCTTACCTTCCCAATAAATTTTTCACATTTCAGGCCCGCATTGCTATGCATAATACCAACATCCACTCTTACATCCCTTTCAAACTCGACCCACCCACCAACAACTATTATATATATCAGATTTCTTGTTGTTTGTCCTTTCCACCCGCGTTGTGGCGCTGTACTTGACCACATTAACAAGACGTTTGAACTTGACGTCGATGTTCCCGAGTTGCGACATACCGACATCAGGATCTTCGGGTGGATCTACACCACGATCGGCGGTGTCTTCTCGACCTTGCAATGTCCTCCGACAGCACTGTTATGTCAGCATGGACTCACCTCCACCAGTACTTCCTCAACAACAATGCCACCCACATCATTCATCTTAACAGGAACTACCGCATGCTCATGTAGGGCACTATGTCGGCCACTGAGTATGCATGACAGTCCAAGTTCGTCACCGACTTCCTTGCTGAAGCTGATGAGGCCACCACTGATCGGAATCTCTCCCTCCAGTTCCCTCCATGACACGGACCAAATTATGGGCGCTGATGTATCACCTTGTTGAATCGAAGATTGCTCAGTCATCAACTCCAGTAGGTAGTCCGGGTTTGACAATAGAGCATTCTGATCCGACTGAGTACCCTTACTCACCGGTAAAAAGGGCTATACACACTTCGTATAACTGTAGGAAGATCATATTGTGTACTTCCAGAGTAAGTTGTCCCGAAAACACTTTTGTCCAATCTATCTGTCTATCTATCTATCTATCTATCTATACCTATACTAATTACAGACTCTCCAGAAATTACCACGTTAATCAGAAATTACGAGCCGTTTATCTCGTGGGGCCAAATTATTGCGCTGTAGATCTTCCGATTTTTTCCAGTTAAAACTAGATCCTAAATGCATGTAAATATGACCCTACCTACACGTAATCCCCTGGTCAAGTGGGTCCAGCTTATACAACATCTGGGATTTACAATATTCTATTATAATATTTTTCCTGAAGAAAATAAGCCGGTTGTTTGCTGCTAGATCTCTCACGTATCCTCCTTTCTTTTTTTCTTTGAGAACACGTATCCCCCTCTCTCTCTCTCTCCTCATGTCTCTCTCCCAATCTATCACATATCTGAAAAAATCTCACGGTTGTTGACCGCTAGATGTCTCACGTATCCCCTTCTCTCTCTCTTTCCTTATGTATCTCTCCCAATATCTCACGTATTTCAGAAAAAGATCTCCCTAATCACATATCACGTACTCATCTACCAGACACCTGACGCAGAATTATCGTAGCAGCAAATCCAATTAAAGATGCACTAGCTCAGGCTTGCCCCACGCTATTGATGAGATAGCTGGCTGCCGAACACTTGGGCGGAGCGGACATCGAAGGTGAAGTTCAAGCGCCACGAAACAATAGTACCAGCGCTTTGTTCCTTAAGCCGGAAACGGCATTGGCTAGCCAGAGGTATGTAATCAACTGGTAATGATAGTAATACATAGATGACTAGGTACGTAATATATTGATCAGTACATTAATATTACTGTAGGTATGCGTCGATTGATATATGTCGATGGCTCGGCATATTAAGCATGTAGGCGTACATGTTGTTAGTTTTGGCAGATGCGCACCAACGGAAAAGTAGCTCGAAGCAGGAAGCTTCATGGAGCTTCATGGAGGCTAGCTAGCCCGATGGATTTCTAGGCTGGTGGAAACATGCACGCAAGGAACGCAGGCAGAATCGATTGGTTGCAACATGCATGTATGGTGTCTATTGTTTCTTTATGTTAATTTGATCTCATCGTGTGATTACAAGCTATAGCCTAATTGCACATATCTAACTCGGATAAGGACTTCTGCTCTAATACGGACAGGTATGCAGCACATGGCGTTTAATTTTAGCACATGCAACAAGTACAAATTCGTCATGCTATTGATCTATCTTAACCTACGATTTGCATACTCTTAAAACTAGAAAAATACCCTTCAAATCTTCTTATTAGGGTTTGGTCATAGTTACAACCATCTTTATTCGGCTAATCAGGCCTTCAATTTTCACACGCCTATACAAAGAGGATGATGTCTAAGGAATCCATCGACGGTTCCAAACCATGATCCACTTCCGCCAAGACTGATTGTGACGAATTAATACATCAATCTGGTGCTTTTGGACCAGTACGCGAAGAAGAAGGTATTCAGAAAAGTTATCAGGTAAAATTTGATCAAACCCCATTTTGGTCAATAATTTTATCACACAAAAGCGAGGGCAAAAAAGCAACTTGATCATTATTGTTTCCGTACTTAATTAATACATATTAGTTTCTTCTTATTTTTCCAAATTTTCTCTAGCTCCTCAGTGTACATAGATTGGAACACCACACACGTTGATCACTGAGAAACCTTTGGCGGACCACCGGAGTTGCCGTCGTCACGTTCATCGATGAATTTGAGTTTGACAGAAAATTCCACCACTGTATCACTACTGGGGTCCAGATTCTAGGCTCATGTCTCTGACCATAGTTACATACATAGACGAGACATACGCAAAAGTTGTAAGTTAATTCATGGATGATTCGGATAGCATAGGTTTGGTCGTAGCTGTTCAATCCATACATTACTACTGATGTATTACTTTACATATCCTTTCTCCCCTTGACCTGCTACAAAAAGTGGTTAACATCCATGTGAGACGGCGCACACAAGCTATGATCGTCAATGCAGGATGCTAGGATGAAGTATGTGTTTTTAATTAATTATTCAAATAGAACCTTAGCAAGTATTCTTTGTCTCTGTACGTACATAAACATATATAAGTAGGAGATTTTGCATGTCCACTGTCAATACAAGGCCAACGATCAACAAACATTCAGTTGATTTTATTTTGTATAATCAGTATGACTTACCAATATGAGTCGCTGAAAAAAATCAAGGATGGAAATGACAGAGCCCTCTAAAATATTCCCCTCTACAATAAACAAAATTATGCGTATACATATTTTTGTATTTTAAAATGTGTTGCAAGTGCATATACTGCAATCTGCTTTATTACATATTTCTGTCCACGATTCTCGATGACATAAACTCTCTATAATTTATATATGTGTTGTGCTCCTATTTGCAATTTCTTAAGTTGTGATGTGGTTTAATTCAAAATTATTTGGTGTACAGTCAATTATTGGCATTGGTTCACTCACTTGAGTAACAAGCATTGTTCATTTACTCCCAGTTAACCGGAAAGAAATCTGGTGTCAAGCATGATAAGAAATATATGTGCCCTTACTACTTTGTCTAGAATGGAATTATTTACGAGTAAACAAATTATGAGTAAGGAAAAAAATTGTCCACACGGTATTTTTTGTAAATATAATACTACATCCATATCATAAATAGTGATGTTTCATTTTGTTCATAAAGGACTAACAATGCAATGTGACTATTTTCGACATGGTTACTGTTCAAATCCATGTATGCACGATGGAACACTGTGATTTCTAATTATCTATGTTCCCGAAATGAAAATAAAAATAATATACATATCTGGTAGCAGGCTATCTCAAAGCATATATTTTTTACACCAAATTTAGTTTACCAATCAGTCCGATGTACAGACAACTTATTTGTAGAAATACGTCCTTTATGAATCACTATCTTCTTATAATATGGACTGTAAAATAATAGCAAATACCTAGCCCGTGCGGACGCACGGGTTCACCACTAGTTATCTTATAATCTACGTCTACATACTTAAAAATATAACCCTACAGTGTTTCTTACTTCATGTGGGATCATTTAAGTATTCTTAAATAACCCTCCGTCCCAAAATAAGTGTATCAAGGTTAGTACAACTTTGTATTAAAGTTAGTACAAAGTTGAGACACTTATTTTGGGACGGAGGGAGTATGTTTTTAATTGAATGATTTTTTTCTTAAAAACTTTAAAGTTCAGCTTTTAGTAGAACTGACTATTTCATGGCACTCCTTGCTGATGACTTCCTCGTACAAAACTAGGTAATAAAACAATAATATATTTTAAAAAACAATATATTTAATAAAACCAAAATACACTTTCAAAATATAAAATTGTCAACAGAATTAAGCCGCGGAAATGAGCGGATAACAACACTAGTTTTCATGATAGCAAGTTTAGTTAGAAATGTAATAAAAATTATTCATGTGGAAAACCGAAATATTCAATATATTCAAGTTCTAGGAAAAAATAGGCAAGGCTCTAGCTCTTAATGCTAATTAAGATGTTATCCTTTGCTGGACGCAATTTCTTACCAACGTCACCTATTAGACAACAACGCAACTAGTACCGAGCTATTGAAGGAATAATTCCTTTGCGTTAGAAAACTAGCTAGCAATATTTTGATGGTAGTCACGGAGATTGCCCACTAAGTATTGTTAATTGCTTCTTAACCACATCAACGGTTATGTTTTCCGGAATGTTGGAAGTATTTTAATATAAAGACGGAGCTTTCGCAGAAAAAGAAAGATAACTCGGTTGCTTTAAAACATGGTGAACTGGTGATGAGCACGCATCAATATAACTGGATTGGAGTATAGTGTGACCTGCGGCACAGTTGACTATGAAAATAGATAGTAGGCCTTGTCTTGTGATCTTATCATTGGTTAGAGATTGTTGAGTATATATGTTTTGTGCATATATGTGTATCTGGCCCACCTTCTAGTTCCTTATAGTGAGGTCGTGACCCACCTTTGTAAATCATATATACGTGCGATTGCACCCGATCAATACATTGTGCAATTCAATCATCATACATGGTATGAGTTTCCGGGTTCTAAACCTTAGCTTCCGCCCGCCGCCGCCACGCCCCCACCCTTGCGCCACCGCCGCCGCCGCTCATCCTGCCTCCGCCGCGCGCCCCTCCCCTAGCGCAGCCATCGCCGCACCTGTCGCCACCGCCACAACCCTACTACTGCTGTCGCCGCACACCCAAGCCGCCACCGCAGCCTCACCCTGCAGTCGCCGCCCCCTCAACCGCCCCGCCCCACAAACCTAACCCTAGCTTTTCACCATGTTTTCCGTCACCTCCTCCGCTTCCAACCTGTTCGCTGATGTCAACACCCTCCCGACGCCGCCGACATCCGCACCTCAACATCAACGAGAGGGTTCCGGTCCGCCTTGCTCAGACGGACTCCTCCTACTACGCATGGAAGGCCTACTTCTCCCTCATGTTCCGGGAGTACAACCTCCTTGCCCACGTGGACGGCTCCGTCGACTCAGCCTCGTGCCCGCGCATCACGAGTGGTCCACCATTGATGCCACGCTCATTCGGTGGTTCTTCCTCACCATCTCGCCTGACCTGTCTCATACGGTCGTGCAAGACGGTGATGATGCCCTCGCCGTTTGGACCAAGCTAAACAGACTCTTCATCGACAATCGTCTCTAGCGTCGCATTTTTTTGCAGCAAGAGTTTTTTGGGTGCCCCAAGACAACTCCTCCGTCGACGACTACTGTCGCAGTCTCAAGACCCTTGCTGACAAGCTCCGCGACAATGGCGCGAAGATTGATGACGATCTCCTCCTCAGCATGCTCACCCTGATCTCAACGAGGACTTCGGCAACGCCGCGGCGAACCTCGCGCTCATTTCCGAGCCCTCCTTTGCCAAGTTCGTGGCCTATCTCGGTTGGAGGAGCGTCGGACGAAGCAAGTGAAGAACCGGGCCATGCATACCGCCCTTGCCACCGGCACCCACTCGCCGCAGCCCTCCACCACCGCCCACCGCTCCTCAATAGCAGCGGCCCCCCGCGCCATACCAGCCGCAGCAGCAGGCCGCCGCTGCTACCCCCCTGCCGACGGCCCCGAGGCGCACCCCCTCCCCCGCCGCCACCCACCCACGCCCCCCACTGATCGTCGCCGGGGCGCCGCGCGGTGGCCGCAATCAGCAACAGCAGCCCCGCCCGCGGGCACCCCTTGCCAAAAGCAGCAGCAGCAGCCCCCACTGTCGTTGGCCGCCAGTTCAAACCTATGTACCAGCGTCGTCCACACGTACACCATGCCGTTCCTCGAGCGCCGGTGCCGACTCTTCCTGTCCGCGCCCCCCGGCGCATCAGGCATATTATGCCGCGCCACAGCTGTACGGAGGGTATCAACCTCCTCCACCCAGCAGCTGACTGGCGCCTACAGCTTCCCGATGGCGTCTCCGTCACCTCCGTCGCCATGGGACCCGGCGCTGCTCTCCAAGCTTCACAGCGCTCCTTCGCCCAACAACTACAACCGGCGGTGGCGACTGGTACATGGACACTAGGGCTACTGTTCATATGTTCACTCATCCTGGTAATCTTGGCTCCTTCTTTCCCGTCACCACCGCCACCCCCGCATCACTGTCGGTGACGGTTCCACCCTTCCAATCGCACATGTTGGGCACACCTCGTTCCTTCAAATTCCATCCCTTTCTTTGTCTAACATACTTGTTTCACCAACCTCATTAAAAATCTTATTTCCGTTCGTTGTTTTCACTCGTGAAAATCCTATTACTGTTGAATTTGACGAACTTGGCTTTTGTGTCAAGGACGCTTGAACCAGGATGGTACTTCACCGATGTGACAGCCCTGCGAGCTCTATCCGGTGCACCCGCCCTCCTCCATCACCATCGCTCCGGTTGCTCTCTCCGCTGGCGTTGATCTTTGGAACGCTTCGTCATATTCTTATGATTTCAGTTTCAGTTGTAATAAGTTGAGGATCATACTTGTCATGCATGTCGCGTTGGCAAACCTTTGCCTTCCGTTTAATAATTCCCCACCATTGCTTCTTTTCCTTTTAGTTGATCATATGATGTGTGGACTTCTCCAGTTCCTAGTAATTTGGGCTATCTATATTATCTGGCATTCTTGACGATTACTCCCATTATGTGTGGACTTTCCCTTGTCGGCGAAAATCGGATGCACTTTCCACTTGACGGCTTTTTACTCCTACGTCAACACACAGTTTGGGCGTCCTCTTGCTCTCTCAGACTGACAATGGAAAAGAGTTCGACAATCATGCATTCCGCACTTTTCTCTCGCACCATGGCACACTTTTTCGTCTCACTTGCCCTCATATTCTTTGAGTTTCAGTTTCAGTTGTAATAGATTGAGGATCATACTGTCATGCATGTCGCGTTGCAAACACGTTTGCCTTCCGTTTAATTTCCACCACCATTGCTTCTTTTCCTTTTTAGTTGATCCATAGTGATGTGTGGACTTCTCCAGTTCCTAATAATTTGGGCCATCTATATTATCTGGTGATTCTTGATGATTACTCCCATTATGGTGGACTTTTCCTTGTGGCGAAATCGGATGCCACTTTCCACCTTGACGGCTTTTACTCCACACGCAACACACAGTTTGGGCATCCCGTTCTTGCTCTTCAACTGACAATGGAAAAGAGTTCGCCAATCTTGCATTCCGCACTTTTCTCTCGCACCATGGCACACTTTTTCGTCTCACTTGCCCGTATACTTCGCAACAAAATGGTTGAGCCGAACTTGATACATCTCCAACGTATCTATAATTTTTGCTGTTCCATGCGGTTATATTATCATTCTTGGATGTTTTACAATCATTTTATATCAACTTTATATCATTTTTTGGGACTAACCTATTGACATAGTGCCCGTGTCAGTTGGTAGTTTTTGCTTGTTTTTTACTTCGCAGAATATCAGTACCAAACGGAGTCCAACACAGCGAAACTTTTTAAAGATTTTTTTTTTGGACCAGAAGACATCCAGTGGGCCAAAAGTACTAGAGGGGAGGCTAAAGGGGAGCACAACCCACCAGGGCGCGCCAGGAGGCCATGGCGCACCGAGGTGGGTTGTGCCACCTCGGGGACCTCTCGCACCGCCTCTCGCCCTGTAAATACCCCATATTCCAGAAACCGCAATTCCAGCCGTTGCAAGTTCCAGAACCACCAGATCCAATCTAGACACCATCACGGAGGGCTTCATCATCCTCATTGGTGCCTCTCTGATGATGGCGTGAGTAGTTCATCATGACCTACGGGTCCGTAGTTAGTAGCTAGATGGCTTCCTCTCATTTTGATTCTTAATACAGTGGTCTCTTGGAGATCTATTTGATGTAACTCTTTTGCGGTGTGTTTGTTGGGATCCGATGAACTTTGAGTTATGATCAGATCTTTTTATCCATGAAAGTTATTTGAGTTTCTTTGATCTCTTATATGCATGATTACTTATAGCCTCATATTTCCTCTTCGAATCTTTGGTTTAGTTTGGCCAACTAGATCGTTTTTTCTTGCCATGGGAAGAGGTGCTTTGTGATGGGTTCAGTCGCGCGGTGTTCTTTCCCAGTGATAGAAGGGCAGCAAGGCACGTATTGATCGTTCTATTAAGGATAACAAGATGGGGTCTATTCCTACATGAATAGATCTGGTCTACATCATGTCATCGTTCTTATTTTATTACTCCATTTCTCATGGACTTAATACACTAGATGCATGCTGGATAGCGGTCGATGTGTGAGTAATAGTAGTAGATGCAGGCAGGAGTCGGTCTACTAATCTTGGACGTGATGCCTATATAATGATCATTGCCTGGATTATCATCATAATTATTTGAAGTTCTATCAATTTGCCAACAGTAATTTGTTTCCCCACCATATGCTATTTTTCTCGAGAGAAGCCACCACTACAAAAAAAGACACATCCGTGACATTTTTGTCTGAACGAATTTTTTCCGGTCACGCTTATGACACTTCTATGACGATAATTGTGACAAAGCACGTATCATCATAGATTGGTGGGCTCCTACTTCTATGACAAAAAATCATTACAAAAAATCATGTGACAATCATGAGACTTCATCCTCTGAACCTTTTCTTCTTGGTGTCTAGAATCTACTTATCTTCCACAGTAACCGAACTGCACTTGATTCCCGTAAGGCACTTGATGAATTGATCGATCTCTTTCGCACTTAAGGTGAAGCAAGAAGGGGGGCAATAATTCTCCTCCTTCTTGTTGACTTTTCTACCCTTTCCCCCTCCTCCGTCTCCATCTCCGTCTCCTCCATCGAGTTTTTACGGGCGGAATGTGGAGATCTTTCCTAATCTTCTAATCTTCCAAGTCTTTCCTTGCCTTTGGCCCATCCTTGGTTTTCTTCGCTGTTCATTAGTGTGCCAGCAAGCTCTTGAGGACATTCTTCATGATATGCATTTGATCAAGGAAATGAGTTGTGTCATATTGGGCTAGTACTCTCAAGTCCCAGAAAACAGACTCATTGTCCATACCTTCAGCAGCGGCTCCGGCGCCTTTTCATCTTTCCTGGCACGGGGCATTGTTCCCAGTTTTTCAACAGCTCATTGATTTCGGCGTCGCTCCTCTTACGTAGAGGTCCTCGATGCTCAGCAAACCATTGAATGATCTCCACGTTTTCTCCATGGTCATCCTTCTCGAGCCATCTACGATGCCCCATGTACATGATTTTCCCAGACCCGCCATCTTTCGTTGACGTAAGCTGCAGAGATGTTGTATCATCCATGCACCTCGTGCATCCGCAGTATCTGTGGCGCACCTGGTCTGAGGTGTACCCATAACCATGACACATTTTAACCGTTTTTTATTCCACACGTGCACATGGATTTTCCCCAGAGCCTTTATGGATATACGGGCTCGGGAACCACAACAGTTATACCATGGAACATAAACATAATAATGAGCATGAGATAATAATAACATTTATTATTGCCTCTAGGGCATTCTCCTACACGTACAAGTAGACCGACTCCTGCCTGCATCTACTACTATTACACCACACTCGACCAACTCCTGCCTGCATCTAGAGTATTAAGTTCATGAAGAACAGAGTAACGGATTAAGTAAGATGACATGATGTAAAGGAATAAACACAAGCAATATGATGTAAACCACATTTTTATCTTCCGATGGCAACAATACAATACGTGCCTTGCTGCCCTACTGGTCACCCGGGAAAGGACACCGCAAGATTGAACCCAAAGCTAAGCACTTCTCCCATTGCAAGAAAAACCAATCTAGTTGGCCAAACCAAATCGATAGTTCGAAGAGACTTGCAAAGATATCAAATGAATTCAGAGGAGATTCAAATAATATAATAGATAAGCTGATCATAAATCCACAATTCCGATCTCGGCAAACACAACGTAAAAAAGTATTACATCGAATAGATCTCCAAGAACATCGAGGAGAACATGGTTGAAAATCATGAGAGAGAAGAAGCCATCTAGTGACTAGCTATGGACCCGTAGGTCTGTGGTAAACTACTCACGCTCAACGTAAGGGCAATGGTGTTGATGTAGAATCCCCCCCGTTATCGAATCCCCCTCCGGCAGGATGCCGGAAAATTCCCCTAGATGGATCTCACGGGTACAGAAGGTTGCGGCGGTGGAAAAGTGTTTTCGTGGCTCTCCTCTAGGTTTTGGGATATTTCAAATATATAGGTGGAAGAAATAGGTCGGTGGAGTCACGAGGGGCCCACAAGGGTGGGGGCGGCCCTCCAACCTGTGGGCCACCTCGTGGCGTGCACTCCAAGTCCTCTGGATATCTTCTAGTCAAGAAAAATCATCGTGAAAGTTTCCATTCCGTTTGGACTCCGTTTGATATCCCTTTTCTGCGAAACTCAAAAACAAGGAAAAAACAGGAACTGGTACTGGGCTCTAGGTTAATAGGTTAGTCCTGAAAATAATATAAAATACATATTATGCATGTAAAACATCAAAACAGATAATATAATAGCATGGAACAATCAAAAATTATAGATACGTTGGAGACGTATCAAAGCATCCCCAGCTTATTCCTCTCGTCCTCAAGTAGGTAAATGATAAAAACAGAATTTTTGATGTGGAATGCTACCTAACATATTTATCCATGTAATTTTCTTTATTGTGGCATGAATGTTCAGATCCGTATGATTCAAACAAAAGTTTAATATTGACATAAAAACAATAATACTATCAGCATA
The DNA here is from genome assembly GCA_011799875.1 of Thinopyrum elongatum. Lineage (NCBI taxonomy): Eukaryota > Viridiplantae > Streptophyta > Magnoliopsida > Poales > Poaceae > Thinopyrum > Thinopyrum elongatum. Next base: position 10,662,708 of record CM022297.1, on the reverse strand, counting down.
CTAACAAGATAATTATGTCTTCTCAAAATAACATGGCCAAAGAAAGCTTATCCCTACCTACAAAATCATATAGTCTGGCTATATTCCATCTTCATCACACAAAATATTTAAATCAAGCACAACCCCGTTGACAAGCCAAGCAATTGTTCATACTTTTGATGTTCTCAACCTTTTACTTTCAACAGCAATTCATGAGCGTGAGCCATGGACATAGCACTATGGTGGAATAGACGGTGGTTGTGGAGAAGACAAAAAGAAGGAGATAGTCTCACATCAACTAGGCGTATCAACGGGCTATGGAGATGCCCATCAATAGATATCAATGTGAGTGAGTAGGGATTGCCATGCAACGGATGCACTAGAGCTATAAGTTTATGAAAGCTCAAAAAGAAACTAGTGGGTGTGCATCCAACTTGCTTGCTCACGAAGACCTAGGGCAATTTGAGGAAGCCCATCATTGGAATATAGAAGCCAGTTCTATAATGAAAAATTCCCACTAGTATATGGAAGTGACAACATAGGAGACTATCTATCATGAAGATCATGGTGCTACTTTGAAGCACATGTGTGGTAAAAAGGATAGTAGCATTGCCCATTCTCTCTTTTCTCTCATTTTTTTTTATGGGCTTTCTCTCATTTTTGTTTTGGCTCTCTTTTTTTTCGTCCGGAGTCTCATCCCGACTTGTGGGGGAATCATAGTCTCCATCATCCTTTCCTCACATGGGACAAGCTCTAATAATGAAGATCATCACACTTTTATTTACTTACAACTCAAGAATTACAACTCGATACTTAGAACAAAATATGACTCTATATGAATGCCTCTGGCGGTGTACCGGGATGTGCAATGAATCAAGAGTGACATGTATGAAGAATTATGAACGGTGGCTTTGCCACAAATACGATGTCAACTACATGATCATGCAAACAATATGACAATGATGGAGTGAGTCATAGTAAACGAACGGTGGAAAGTTCATGGCAATATATCTCGGGATGGCTATGGAAATGCCATAATAGGTAGGTATGGTGGCTGTTTTGAGAAGGTATATGGTGGGTTTATGGCACCGGCGAGAGTTGTGTGGTACTAGAGAGGCTAGCAATGGTGGAAGGGTGAGAGTGCATATAATCCCGGACTCAACATTAGTCATAAAGAACTCATAACTTATTTGCAAAAATATATTAGTTATTGAAACAAAGTATTACACGCATGCTCCTAGGGGATAAGATTGGTAGGAAAAGACCATCGCTCGTCCCGACCGCCACTCATAAGGAAGACAATCAATAATACATCATGCTCCGACTTCATCACATACGGTCACCATACATGCATGCTACCGGGAATCACAAACTTAACACAAGTATTTCTCAAATTCACAACTACTTACTAGCATGACTCTAATATCACCATCTTCATATCTCAAAAACAATCATAAGGAATCAAACTCTCATGTATTCAATGCACTTTATATGAAAGTTTTATTATATCCTCTTGGATGCCTATCATATTAGGACTAAATTTATACCAAAGCAAATTACTATGCTGTTTTTAAAGACTCTCAAAATAATATAAGTGAAGCACGAGAGTTCATCAATTTCTACAAAATAAAACCACCGCCGTGCTCTAAAAAGATATAAGTGAAGCACTAGAGCAAAATTGCCTAACTCAAAACTATAATTGAAGCCACTAGAGTATTCTAATAAATCACGCTTCATCCGTGTCTCTCTCAAAGGTGTTGTACAGCAAGGATGATTTGTGCAAACTAAAAGGAAAGACTCAAATCATACAAGATGCTCCAAGCAAAACACATATCATGTGGTGAATAAAAATATAGCCTCAAGTAAAGTTACCGATAGACGAAGACGAAAGAGGGGATGCCTTCCGGGGCATCCCAAGCTTAGACTCTTGGTTGTCCTTTAATATTACCTTGGGTGGCCTTGGGCATCCCCAAGCTTAGGCTCTTGCCACTCTTTATTCCATATCCATCAATCCTTACCCAAAACTTGAAAACTTCACAACACAAAACTCAACAGAATTTCTCATAAGCTTCGTTAGTATAAGAAAATAAATCACCATTTTGGTACTGTTGTAAACTCATTATTTATTTA
>CM022297.1:10644551-10660374 GCA_011799875.1 Thinopyrum elongatum | reverse complement strand
CTAGTACCGAGCTTATTGAAAGGAATAATTCCTTTGCGTTAGAAAACTAGCTAGCAATATTTTGATGGTAGTCACGGAGATTGCCCACTAAGTATTGTTAAATTGCTTCTTAACCACATCAACGGTATGTTTTCCGGAATGTTGGAAGTATTTTAATATAAAGACGGAGCTTTCGCAGAAAAAAGAAAGATAACTCGGTTGCTTTAAAACATGGTGAACTGGTGATGAGCACGCATCAATATAACTGGATTGGAGTATAGTGTGACCTGCGGCACAGTTGACTATGAAAATAGATAGTAGGCCTTGTTCAGCCCCCCAGTACAAAACTCTCTCCCCCCCCTCCCTCCCACCAACCCTTTCCACTATTCCTCATTGCTTTCCAAGTTGAAACATTCACTGCTACTAACTGGCAGCTCAGCCTCCTCACCGGGACCCTTCTTCTTGGCAGCGCCGCCTTCTCGCCGGTGACCCTTCTTCTTGCAGCGCCGCTCCTCGACCGGCGACCCTTCTTCTTGTAGAGCCGCCTCCTCGCCGGCGGCCCTTCTTCTTGCTGCGCAGCCTCCTCGCCGCGACCCTTCTTCTTACTGTGCGGCCTAGTCGATATGGTCGTAATCCACACCCCACCCACACCATCCTCCTCCTCCCTGTCCCACTGCCCCGCCCGACGGCGCGACACCTTCCGCCAAAAATCACTGGCCCCGTCCTCCAATTAAGCACCACCCACAACCATTTTGCACGCAGTATAAACGTGGAGCTTCATAGCATCTGGCAGCGGAAGAAGCAAATCGTGGCCGACACGCGTGCGCGATGTCGCTATGGCTGCCATGCGTTCCGACCGCCAGATCTTGGAGGAGCACCTCTCGTCTTCGAGGCACCGTCGACAATAACCGCTATGCAGTTTTTCTACTTTAAAATACAGTTCTTGCTGATTTTCGAGGCCAACCGCCAGTGCCTTCTAGTGATTTGTCCTCTTAATGTTAACATGCAAATCTGATGTTCAGTTAACGTTTGGTCCTCGAAATGCAAAGTTCAGTTACATTTGGTCCCATCAATTGCTACATTTCGTAGTACTGTTCTCAAGCATTCTTTATTTTGTTAACTGTCTATCTTCTACTACATGTTTTCTATTCGGCAAGTCGTGCTCAGTTAAATATTTTGGATTATTTGGTCGCTGTCCATTTAACTGTTTGGTTCAGTTCTGCAATTTGATTTTCATTTGTTGTGGGTACAATTTTGTATTTTTATGCATGTGAGAAATAAATGGAATTTGCTATACTCATACATATTCTACTGATAGTATGGCAACTCTCATTAAACCTGATCAAGATCTTCGGTATATTGTTGAGGAAACAATGGGAGACACTGCGGTTTACCATCGAGATTTGCTCATGCATGGTCCTTTCGCTAATGCACATTATTGTGCAGTTGCAGGAATCATTCTAATATTTAGGTTTCTTACAATTTGGTCTTGCACATGTAGGTCCCGCGGTCAGAGGCTAGACCCACTGTTGCGACCCATTTTGCATAGGGGAAATGAGATGTCCATGAATATCAGTCAAGTCAAGAAACTAAAAGATTGTTAGGATGAAGAAACTTGCGACGAATAACAACAAGATCTTTGTTTGCACAATGAAAAAGACATCAGTCAACTATAGGATGGTACTAACTCCTTTTACCTTGTTTTGACCCCTTGCGCCATTTCAAAATTGTAACAAGCGATTTATGCATATCTTTGTTTTCAGTACTTTTCAAAGCAGTTTCACCGTGATTACCTATCAAACCACCTGCATGGTCAAGGAGGCGAGGAAGGTATTCATTCAGCACCCAGTTACTAAATTATCCATAGCCCACTGGCCTAAAGTCTTCCTGAAGAGGACGAAGGTTGGGCAGGCATTTATCCATACCCACGGGCCTAAAGTTGCAAGGACATTCAACATCACTGAAGGCTCAATATTAGCCTTCCGCTTCTGCAGTTTCCCAGATGAATTCATCTGTCTATTTTACCGTGTATGATGGTATTTCCAAAGGTTTTCGATCTTGCATGTGAAACTTGGTGCTGTTGTGTAATGGCGTAACTGAGTGCTAAGCTATCAGATGTAATTCGATTATGAAATCCTGGTTGCCGTTATACGGATATGAAATATCTGGTGTGTTTTATAAGAAATGTCAATTTGATTACTACATGGATTACAATAATAGGCTAATTACCCTACTTATTGGGGTTTTCTATTGCAGATGGTTACTCAGATACACCATGGGCGATGAACTCAAACAACCCACACGGTTTCTAGAAAGTAGTGTGTTGGTCAACTAACAATCACACACGGTTTCCGGCAGAGAACTTTTGCATTAGCCCACCTTGCACAAACATTTCCACACAAAAACTGTGTGTGATATACTCTACGAAAATGTTTTTCTGGGATTCACCGTGTGGGATGTACATACGAACAGAAACGGTTAGGTTTCGATGCCTCGCCCGATTGCACATGAGCTCATTTTGCCCCCGCCTGTGTGGCCGGAGGGCCTATCCCCGACGGTTTTCTGGGTCGTGTCAGAAGGACCCCCTTATCGCACACACTCACTAGCGACGGTTTAAAACTCTATCGCGGAAGGGGTAAAAACCGTTTGTATAGCACGTCTCTGTACCAGTGAAAGTGTGTGGATGGCTAAATAGCTAGCTAGATCTAGTTGTTGGAAGGAGACATAATCTAGCTAACTAATGGAGAGGGAGAGGATGAGCTACTTGACTATATGTATGGAAGAAGGGAGAGCCAAATAAATGAGGTAGCTAGAGAAGAGGCCATTTATAAGGAATTATGGTGGAGGGGGACATTAATGGGGAGAGAAGAGAGCTAGAAGAAGTGAGAAGAAGGGCAACAATGGTGGAGAAATAACTTAGAGATGGAAAAGGGGAAAGGAGGGGGAGAGGGCAAAGGGGGGAGAAGGGGGAGGGGTTAAAAGTGGCACCAGCCATGCCTAGCAGTAGCGTTGTTTCCCAGAAAGCGCTACTGCTATGGTGCTCAGTAGTAGCGCTTGTCAGAAGCCACACTACTACTAAGTGGGGGCCCATTAGCAGTAGCGGTGCTGTCAAAGCAAGCGCTACTGCTAAAATCTTAGCATTAGCGCTTTATTTTGGGAGTGCGCTACAACAACTAGTGTCGGTGAGCTCGTTGGGTCCCACTTATCAGTAGCGCTTTTCTCATTTCCCGTGCTACGCTAAGCATTAATTGTAGCGCTACCCAAGGCCAGCGCTACTGCTATTAGTAGCAGCGCTTGTTATTTTCCGCGCTACTACTGATGTCCTAACCAATAAGCATTTTCCTGGTAGAACTGATCTCGCTCCGTGTGGGACTGCTGATTTTCGATGCAGGCACCACATCAATGTTGTGCATGGTATTCAAACATGCATGCATCACCCTCCATACATCATATATATAATTGTTTGGGACACATGCATGCAATAGTTGTCTTCGGATAGTACTCTCCCTCACATGGTTATCGGCACAAGCCTATATTTGTGGGCCCGCGTGGACATCCATGATCACTTGACCAACAACGAGAGAGTTGTTACCATGGTGGATTCTTCTTCTTTGGTTCGTGTTACCGTAGTAGGTCATGGTGAGATTCCATTCCTAAGTTTGAGTGCATACATACATACGCATGAATCCCCTGATCGCTCGAAGTGGGGTGTGACATACATATATACAAAACGTCGTCAACCCTCGCTCCGTGTGGGGATTTCTGGTTCCAAAGCATGGTACCACATCAAAGTTGTGCATTGGGTATCAAACATCACACAACACTCATAATACATATGTGGGGATTTCTGGTTTTCTTCGCACACTACTTCATGATTATCATTGATCTTCCCCTCTGTTGGGTCGCGTGGACGTCCATCACTTTAACCAACAACAAGAGAGAGGTTGTACTTCCAAGGTGGATTCTACTTGGTCCGTTTTATGGACATCTTGGTGAGATTGTCCTCTCCCACCGACTCAAAGTGTTGTGTGTGGGGGGGGGACTACTTCGCACTTTGCCGAACCTCAGTGGGGTCGGGGATGTCTAGTTAATTTGCAAGACACATGTGACACATCAAAGTTGTGAATTCGGTATTTAATATATCACACACACCCCTTTTCATACATATAGTTGGGCTACCCGCAGTGGGGTTCGTATGTGGTCTCACCCATCTCTTTTCCCAGAACACACATTTGTCCGGACACTCCTTCACCTTTCTGGAACAAAGGGGCCGGGTTTTGACCATGATGGAATCCTATAGGTTTAGTGTTACGGACTTACGGTAGGGTCATATTTTAGACATAGCTATTTGGGGGCATCGTTCATAGCTAGGATTCCCCTCCTGCCGACACGAAGTGGGGGAGGGGGGCTACAATACATTCAAGGCCACATCAAAGTTTGGCATTGGGTATTTGAAAATCAAACCACCTTTCACACATAGTTTTGGTCCACCTGCAAGTGTGTTCTGTTCTGACCCTTTCCCGCGTTATTTTTGCCAATTTATAAAAATTAGACAAGTAAGATGACATAACAGAAATGGTTCACTCAGACTAACCCGTGTGCCACGCCCGTGTCCCTGTCAGCCACATCACACAGTCATTGGGCTCCAAGAGGCTTCCCTCCAATCTCAAAAATATTCTACCCCGCCTATTGTTTTTCTGTTTGGTAGGACATCGTTATTATGTTTCGACCGTGTGTGATGTTTGTTGTTCCCGCTCCCGCCTGCATCCGTCGAAAATCTACCCGGCTGCAGGGTTTTTTCTATTTGATAGCACACGGTTGTTATTTTGGGACCTTGTGCGATGCATTGTTTCTCAATCCCTTCATCCAAATTTCAATAGCCCGGTATTTTACCCCCGCGTAGTAAAATTTTCAGTAGCCACATCATTCCCTTAAACACCAGCTTGCCCCACCTCCAACACACCCCCCCAAAAACTCCGCGCGCACACACACACAAACACACCACCACAACCCCTCCCTCGCTCGAAACCCTACCAAGATTGCCGCCGCCTCGCCGCCGCCACAAGGCCTCCATTGTCAACATCTATCGGTTTTGCCCCTTGCAGCTTACCCACCGATCTCCATACCCTAGCCCCCTGTGTTTCTTAGATGATGCCGGCCAAACGCCCCCTTTCCCACAGATCCCCATCCCATCCCGATCCACCACTCCAGAGCATCGCAGCCTAAGCCCAGCTACACTTACCGTGGAGCTCGAGGAGCGAATGGCCCAAAACAGTTTATCGGGGCCTCTTCGCTCGACTTGCCGAGGTGGCCACCGGGAAAGCTGACGACCATTACTGGCCGTAGGCTCTCAATCAGCGGGCTAGAGTATGCTTGTATGTCGCGGACGCCGGCTACGACATCGAGGTCATTGACAGCGACGACCTGATGCAGGCTATGTCACAGGTTAAGTGGCCCACCCAAAACCCTCGGTTCAACCAGCGTCGATCTCATCTATGGCCACCGCTGATCTCCTCTGGCTCGATATCAAGAATTTGCCATCCTACATCGCCAGCGAGCCTTTTTTGTCATTTCTGAAGGACACGTTCTGCCCGCTGGCTTGGGATCCACAGCTGCCAAGTCAGACCTCACGAAGGCGACCACGAGGATGGGCACCCTATCCGGCTCTTCCAAGGGAAGAGCCCATCTCGACATCAGTGAGGGCACCCTACAGCCGTGCTCTTCCAAGGGGAAGGAGCCAATCTGCGACCACATGGAGCGCACCCAAGTCCGTGCTCTTCCCATGGGAACGAGCCCATCGTGGACAAGTGAGGAAACCCATGATTTGTTTTGTCGTGCCTCTTCACAGGGAGACCCACGATTTGTTTGTCGAGCCCCTTTTGTAGTGTAGTGAGAATATGTCAATTTTTAATTGCTATATTTGGTTGTTTGCATTATGCCTTGTTTATTTCAGTTGTTGACATTGCGATGCTCTATATGTGCAAGTATTTACTGTGCAGTACAATTCATCATCATACCGTTTCATCAACAATACCAATAGGAGTGAATATATTTGCTTGCTATTAAGCCTGTTATAGTTACATATGACTCTTTTAACGTTTTTTTGCTTGTTCATTTTTTGTAGTTAGCATATGTCCAGTTTCAATTGTTATCTTCGGTTGTTCGTAGTATGCCTTGTTTATTTCAGTTATTCATAAAGTGATGTTCTATATGTACAAGTATGAAGTGTGTAGTTCAATTTCATCAATACCGGTTTCAACAATACCAATATGAATTACTATATTTGGTTGCTGTTAAGCCTGTTGTAGCGAGCATATGCCTCTTTTAACGGTTTTTGGTTGTTTGGTTGTTTGTAGTTAGCATATGTCTAGGTTCAATTGCTATCTTTGTTGATCGTACTATGCATTGTTTATTTCAGTTATTCACGAGGGGATGTTCTATATGTGTGTATGAACTGTGCAGTTCAATTTCACATACCAGTTTCGACAATACCACCATGAATGAGTACATTTGTTTCTGTTAAGCATGTTGTGTTAACACTCCTTTTCATTTTTATTTAACTTAACTAGAGTACTAAGACAGGCATAAACCGGTTTGAATGACTATATTTGCTTGTTGTTAAATGATAGGCCCGTTTGCAGTTAACACACCTTTCCACGTCTTATCTTGCTTAACTAGCATGCTTAAACCTTCACACTGAATCTATCATTTGGAGATTATGTTTCCATTCTGGATATATTTGGTTGATGTTTAGCCTGTTTGTGCTAACATGCCTTTCGATGTATTTAGACAGGAAATTTTTAGGAACGACTGTTGTTTCCATCGAGGTTAGTTTCATCCTATGGCTTATATATACTCACTGTTCAGGATATCGGTAGCTGTTACCATATAGGCCGGGGGCTGATAAGGGATTAATCGGTGAATCGGACATTTAACTGAATATATTTGTAACTCATTATATCGGTAGTTTAACTAGATCATATCTAATATATCTGAGGCTACATAGTAACATGTATTGTACTGAATGTCTAAATATGCAATCATAGGCTATAGCAACATAAAGAGTGTTACCTTAATGATCTGATGATGTCTAGATATACATAGAAGAGCAGCAACAACAACAACAACACAGCAGCAGTTAACAACAGTTAATTGGCCTATTTGTAAAATATAATAAAATCCCTCCGCCCCATAATGTAAGATGTTAACTCATCCAATATGTGAGCATATTAGATGTTCTAAGATCTTATATAATGGGACGGAGGGTGTTGTACTACATCATTGTGCAATTGTTGTTTAGCTTCTAATATTAACTTGGTGCTTTTAGGTACATACACATTGGTAAAGATCCGCGCTTCGACCCTTTTGTGTATGGGGCAATGAGATTTCATGAACCAGCATTAAGTGAGGAAACTATAAAGATTGTTAGTAAAATAGGTCAAAAGATGGCATTTAAACATTTGTTTACACTTTATCCAAGACAACGTGAACTGCAGGATGGTAAGTAAGAACTCCGCAGCCTCTTTTTACTGCTCATAATGAGTTTGTGTTAGATGACATGTCTAAATCTTTTTCTTTTGCAGTGGTTACCAAAGAAGTTTATTCAAGATTGCCTCTCAAAAATACATGATTGGTGGGCATGCAAAGGTTAAAGTATTTCTACCAGAACATGTTGACTATCAAGATGTCCTCATGAAGACAATAAGGATGGGTGGTCGGTCATCACAAGGGGGGACTAGAGTCGTGCTGCCTTGTCATGGAGGAGGGCACATATGGGCATTCCGCTTCACGTTGTTCAGCAACGAGAATGTCTTTCGCCCTTTCTTTACCGTCTTTAATAGTTCAAGTATACAACCGTGGTTCATCATTCTTTATTTGGTGCTTATGTAATTCTTAAACATATGTACCGATGAATCGAATAATGCATTGGTTGTTTGAACCGATGGATATGAATAAAACTATAGCCTACTTTCAAATTCAAATTTGGTACAATTTTAAATAGCATAATTAAATTAGGGTGAGATTACGCTCTGAAGGTCATTACGGCGCACACGGTCTGTAAAACGATGCGTGAGTGATATACATCTTAATCCGACACGGTTCATAGAGGGGAAACATGTTGTAACCATGCACACAGTTGTCGTTTCGAAAAGCGTGTGTGATGTTAGACAATATTACAAACGGTGCGAGCAAACTAATGTTTATGATAGTGCCTTCTCATACGTGGTTTACAATCATGAACTGTTTCTGATATCGTACACATCATAAACGTTGCACCACGGAATACGTGTGCGATAGTTACTGACTAGTACGATGTTCCGAAGTTTCGTAATCCCATCCAACACCGTACGATGATTAGCTAATCTTCTTAATTATCTATCGTATACGGTTCGGCAGAAGTGAATGTGTGTGATTGTCTGCTTATCGTACATGTTCTATAATCGTGAACTATTTGTGATGGGGCTCGCATCGTAAACGTAGCACAACAAATACCAACTGCAATGGTAATGCGAGCATAACGAGTAGAAAGGATGGAGCGTTTGAGATATTGTGAGATATGACAAACATTGTCTGAAGACTCGCGTTTGGGGATAGATGCCGGCATCGCATACCTTAGTTTTGCAAAATGTATGTATTGCTACTCTCCTATCCCCGATGGTTTCTGGGTCGTGTGGGAAGGACCCACCTATCCCACACACTCGCCTGACGACGGTTTTAAAATGCCATCGCGGAAGGGCTTAAAAATCGTTTGTTAGCAGCTTGTTGTACCGGTGTATGATCTATCATGCATGGATTTGTTTGTAGCTCTTAGTGCTTCAAGGTGGTATATATCTGTAGGTCTTAATTAGTCATTAATTGCTGGCTAAGCAAGTACTCCACTTATACACTGCCCTATCCCTAATTCCCTATATATGAATGAACAAAATGCAGCACACTATTCTTAAATTCATTAGTACGCGAAACATTGGTCCAATTTCCAAGGAAAATAGGTCAGAGCTGTATCTCTGGGAGCATTTCAGATGAACCAGCCCCCAAAGCTAAAGCCAAAGCCAATCCATGATGGCAGAGTGGAAGGAAGAAGGATCATCATGGATGGATTTGTGCTAGCTATAATGCTTAAAGGTGGTATACATATTTAGGTCTTTTTAGTAATATGATAATTAAGATGTTATTCTTGGGTCGACACAATTCGACATGAAAGATACTACTTACATGTAACTCCCTTGAGAAACTAGTCCAAAGTAATGATACTTGATCATTAGAAAATGAGCTAGCAATATATCAGTGGCTGCCATGAGAGTGTCATAAAAGTATCCGTAAATTGCATGCTCAATTAGTTCCATATATATTGGTTTACTTTGCCGGCCCACGGTATTTATTTTTCTTATTCTGAGCCAAAGGGTGTTAAACCTTCTACATGTAATTGACATGGTGATGCATGATCACGAAAAAATTGCGATGATAATACCACTCTATAGCGTTCTGAGCAATGCCTTACTAAAATCTCAGCGTACAGTGTCTTGCTAATAGCACGCTATAGCGCGATATAGCACGCTAATAGCATATTTTAAGGGCCACAGTATTTTGTCATAGCACACTATTTTTTTCATTTTGCATGATACCTGATGTTTTAGAACAGAAGAAGATAAGTTGTGAAGAATTAGAATGCGAGCTCTACGGAGTCAGATGAGCCGCTGAGAGAAGGCAAACACCTAGCATGAGGGAGCTGAACTTCGTATTTTTTAACTGTGTTCTTGAGGTAAAGGGTTCATCCCTATATAAGCACATTATGAGCACGTCAGACACATGATGAAAGAAACACGAAGCATATATACATGACTTGCATACATGCATGTATATTTACTGATGGTTGAAACAAAGGGGAACCATAAAACGAAGAGGAACAATAGAACGAAGGAACATTTGCCATATGCACAGAGCAATACATTTGTTCACTTATTTACATGGCTTAGCAACAATGAGGTACCACACACACAAGGCAGCTTACAGCCACTATAGGCTTTAGCAGAAGAGGCGCATCCGCCATACATGTGCCACCGCACGTAAAGAATGACGCCTTCTTGCATGACTGGCATGCGGAGGTTTGGCAGTGCATGATGCCGCTGCAAGTAGTGTTAGAGTATTTGACACAAATGTCCACACAGTCGAACAGACAATCTTTGCATTCCGTGGCTGCCACAGTGGCTCATGTCCAGCACAAGCACGACGCAAACGGCCACGACGATGGCACCAGCCAACTTCATAGACGAAGCCATTGATGAATTGGGTGGGTGTTCTAGTGGAGGATTGAGGGAAACAGATGCAATGGATGGAGATGAGCTAGCTAGCTGCTTAACTGGTGCATTCCCATATGATGGAGCTGGATGCTATTTATAGGCAGCCAAGGTGAGGCCAACCCATTACTAGCTAGCTACCAAGTACTCCCTCATCTCCACCTCGCAAGAAAGGAGAACTAGCTAATTTACTTATCTGTATGCTTTATATTTTTTGACTGAGATCCATACTATTTATTTAGCCGTTGCTGACTTCAGTATCATATATATACCTTGTGCACCAATGATTGAATGCTTGCACTTTGACATGAGAAGGATAATATACAACAAAGTGACCCATACGTTTGCGCGGTTTGTGATTGTTAGTCTTTGCCATTTGCTAACCCTCGTAGTACATGATTTCAATTTAATATTGTTAAACAATGCATCATCTGTATGTACTGTTGTACCCGTTGCACCAAACATGCTAGAACTACGTAATGCATCTATGTACCCAACATAACTTCATTCTGAACTAATCAAACACCCCCTGAATTTCAGGATGGGCCTTATGTCCCCACTAATGACCAATTAGATGTGACAAATCATTACTTAACCCCCTCCCCATGTAAGCCCCCATAGGTGTATGCAAAGCTCGTGATGTCACCTAGTCCTTAGAGGTTAGTATCTAAGATCTCTCATACACATGTGCATGCATTTCCGTACGTTGCAGTTAGTTAGGTCTCTCTCTCTATTCCTTCGCTGATGTATTGTATATCGACACTTAAACCTTGATGCAAGCATTAATGATTCAGCTTTGTAATCAGAGCCATCTGCTTGACATTGAGCACATCCAGACCAATTCCAGCGTCCCTTTTCTTTTGTCGCAAACCTTGCACACCTCTCCTAGTTTTCTCTGTTGGTGCCATGGTGCCCATCATCACCACTGCTTCACACTCTCTCTTCTTACCCTCCCATAATTTTTCACATTTCAGGCCCGCATTGCTATGCTAATACCAACATCCACTCTTACATCCCTTTCAAACTCAGCCTACCCACCAACAACTATCATAATATCAGATTTCTTGTTGTTCGTCCTCTCCACCCGCGTTGTGGTGTTGTATTCGACCACATTACCAAGACGTTTGAACTTCACGTCGATGATCCCGAGTTGCGATGTCCGACATCAGGATCTTAGGGTGGATCTAAACCACGATCGGCGGTGTCTTCTGGACCTTGCAATATCCTCCGACGGCACTGCCATGTCAGCATGGACTCGCCTCCACCAGTACTTCCTCACAACAATGCCACCCACACCTTTCATCTTAACAGGAATACCGCATGCTCATCTTGGGCACTGTGTCGGCCACTGAGTACGCATGACAGTCCAAGTTCGTCACCGACTTCCTTGCTGAATTGATGAGGCCACGACTGATCGGAATCTCTCCCTCCAGTTCCCTCCATGACACGGACCAGATTATGGGCGCTCATGTATCACCTTGTTGAATCGAAGATTGCTCAATCATCAACTCATTAGCAGGTAGTCCGGTTTGACAATAGGGCATTCTGATCCGACTGAGTACCCCTTACTCACCGGTAAAAAACGGATAACACATTTCGTATAACCGCAAGAATATCATATTGTGTACTTCTAGTAAGTTCTCCCGAAAACTTTGTTGTCCAATTATCTTATAATCTACGTCTACATACTTGAAAATATAACCCCACAGGTGTTCTTACTGCATGTGGGATCAATTTCAGTATTCTTAAATAACCCTCCATCCCAAAATAAGTGTATCCAGGTTAGTACAACTTTTACGAAGTTAGTACAAAGTTGAGACATTTATTTTGAGACGGAGGGAGTATGTTCTAATTGATTGATTTTTTTCTTAAAAACATTTAAAGTTCAGCTTTTAGTAGAACTGACTATTTCTTAGCACTCCTTGCTGATGACTTCCTCATACAAAACTAGGTAAATAAAACAATATATATTTTTAAATAATATATTTTATAATAGCAAAATAACTTTCAAAATATAAAATTGTCAACAGAAGTATAGCCACGGAAATGAGTGGATAACAACACTAGTTTTCATGATAGCAAGTATCCTTAGAAATGTAATAAAAATTATTCATGTGGAAAACCGAAATATTCAATTATATTCAAGTTCTAGCTCCTAATGCTAATTAAGATGTTATCCTTTGCTGGACGCAACTTCTTACCAACGTCACCTATTAGACAATAGCGCAACTAGTACCGAGCTTATTGAAAGGAATAATTCCTTTGCGTTAGTAACTAGCTAGTGGCAATATTTTGATGAGCACGCATCAATATAACTGGATTGGAGTATAGTGTGACTAGCGGCACAGTTGACTATGAAAATAGATAGTAGGCCTTTTCTTGTGATCTTATTGATGAAATAGGGGTTCCCCCCGTTTGGATTACAAAGCACATCATACCGATACAACCAACGATAGGTGGGGGCGGAAGCAGCACAGGCACGCCCAAAAGAAACAAAGAGAAAAACAAAAGAAACAAATGCCGACATCGCCGGATCAACGAAAACGAAGCAGCTTCGAGCCTGCCCGCCCCCAGGAAACCTCCTCCAAGCTCCTATACTCCGAAGCGCCGATACCAATCAACACCTTCAGAAGGGATATCATTGGTTAGAGATTGCTCGCCAAGTACTTAAAACGGCTTAGTCATCGAATAAATAAATAAATATATCAAAATGGTCGGGCCTGCCACAACCGGAATGAAAATGCCGACGCCAGGGTCTGACCCCACCTCCCTTGTGCACAAATAGTTTTATTTCTTTTTAAATAATAAATGAAATTTTTTGGTATTAATTGATGCAGTATCATACATAATTATCAATTAATCCCAAAACAAGGTCTCATGTGATTTTGGGGGCCTTTTTGCTGAGAGGCACAAGCCCAGCCTAGACATCGGCCAATCAGGCGAAGCTTCCCATGCCGAGATTTAGAGCACGTACAACCAGAGCGCTCAGATCGCTCCAAACGCCTGTGCGGATAGACCGGTGGCTTTCCGGACCGCAAATTTCCACCCAGCCGGATCCCACATAATTAGCCCAAATAGCCGGACTGACCAGCAGCCCCAAATCCAACCCTATTTTGGTCGGTTATGGGCGGATCGGACGCAGCCACCACGTCAAAATCGGGACACCCTGGACCACCCCATCCCCACCCGGACGCAACATAGCTCACTCTTGACCTCTCTGCTCCCCTTCCACTCTGCTCCTGCTAGCTCCCATCCCTATCGCTTCCCCTTTCCGAGCAACCATGGCTGGTCCTCCACCCGATTTCAGCGTCGGATCTGGCAACGAGGCGGATCCCATCGCCTGAGATGGCTTGCCGCAATCGGATTGGGATAGCGAGGACCACACCCTTCGTGGATGGATAGGGGCGGGAGCTCGAGCTCTGCAATGTCCCCAGTAGCTCGACGAGGCAATGCAGCCGACCGTGCCGGCTCATCGCGGTCCTCGCAACCTAGATCTGTCACCCACAATGGCCTCCCGTACCACTTCGGGCCTAGCTCCTTCCGCCCGTCGCTGGGTGTTCGTTCTCGCACCCACCAAGCCCGAGGAGGAGGATGTACGAATCGGAAGCGCAAGCCGCTCGCCATGCGTGGTAGTGGATCCACTAGATAGCCGGTTCCTCGCGCGTCGGCCGCAGGTCCTGCAAGTCCACCCCAACCGACCCGAGGAGTTCTCCGCGACATCATCCTCCTGTCAATGACCTCGGCAGAGATGGATGCCCAGTGCCACCGCTGCAAGAGGGTGGCCATCGTGGAAAAAGCCACTCGACTTGTGAGGAGCAAGTCCGTGCCACCCGGCATCTGGTTGGGATCATCTCTTTCTCATTATTGTACGGCAGTAGCATGGCGAGCATGACGACGACCGCCCTCCGGCCGTCGATGCCTTCACCGAAGAATTTATCTATCGTTTAGGCTTACCGTATCTAGGTGATGATGGCATTTTATGTCTGATTGTATGAAACTTGCGATCCCCTTGTTTTGCTAGTGCTATGGTCAAGTTGTTTCTTTTTTTTGAACCCGTCC
Source organism: Thinopyrum elongatum (assembly GCA_011799875.1). Classification (NCBI taxonomy): domain Eukaryota; kingdom Viridiplantae; phylum Streptophyta; class Magnoliopsida; order Poales; family Poaceae; genus Thinopyrum; species Thinopyrum elongatum. Next base: position 10,646,041 of record CM022297.1, on the reverse strand, counting down.
ATATTTAAAACTTAAAACAATTGAATACAATCATTCTTTCAGCATTCATCACGCAGGGCGGAAACTTTGCACCTATTATCAAAACTAAACTTCGCTATTGGTATGCCACCACATTGGCTTCTCTATCAATCTCCACCAGTTTAAAATTTGGTAGAAGCTTGGTATGGCTACCGCTTCCTTTTTCAGATCCACAGATGTTTTCTACGTAAATATTGATCACATTGCGTGGGTAGCACGAATTTGAGGGGCCGGTTTGAGGGGGACGGCATGAATTTGAGGGGCCGAATTTGAGGGGGGGGCTACGGACGGGGAAAACAAGGGGTGACCGGTCGCTGTCCGCGGACACATCCACATATGTATAGGGAGTCGAGTCCCGCTTCGGCAACCTCCCTCACAAAGCGTATAAAGGGCAGTATGGACCTTTCACACTCCAGAAACTACTATGTACATTTGCCTCTATATCGCTTACCCCATACCATAGCGCGCTCATGATTTAAAGGAAATACCCATACCATAGCGCAAAGCCACACTTGTTGGGATTCGAAGTCCTGACATCCTGTTACGGTGCGTCGAAGCTAACCAATTGCGCTTACAAGTTTTGTGACAAAACGGAAAGCGTATGTTTAAGAACACTACATCCGTCCGGAATTTTAGGCGCCACCCATAAATATTAGGCCGTGTACGTGCTTGTGGGGGAGCAACAGTATTGCTAAAATCTCAGCATACAGTGTCTTGCTAATAGCACGCTATAGCGTGATATAGCACGCTAATAGCATATTTTAAGGGCCACAGTATTTTGTCATAGCACATTAATTTTTTTCATTTTGCATGATACCTGAAGTTTTAGAACAGAAGAAGATAAGTTGCGAAGAATTAGATGCGAGCTCTCCAAAGTCAGATGAGCCGCTGAGAGAAGGCAAACCCTAGCATAGGGAGCTGAACTACGTATTTTGTAACTGTGTTCTTGAGGTAAGGGTTTATCCCTATATAAGCACATTATGAGACGTCAGACACATGATAGAAAGAAGCACAAAGCATTATACATGACTTGCATACATGCATGTATATTTACTGATGGTTGAAACAAAGGGGAACCATAAAACGAAGAGGAACAATAGAACGAAGGAACATTTGCCAATGCACAGAGCAATAGCATTTGTTCACTTATTTACATGGCTTAGCAATAGTGAGGTACCAACACACACAGGCAGCTTACAGCCACTGTAGGCTTTAGCAGAAGAGGGCGCATCCGCCATAGCATGTGCCACCGCCACGTAAAGAAGGACGCCTTCTGTGCATGACTGGCATGCAGGAGGTTTGGCAGTGCAGATGCCGCTGCACGTAGTGTTAGAGTAGTTGACACAAATGTCAACACAGTCGCCCAGACAATCTGTGCATTCCGTGGCTGCCACAGGCTGGCTCATGTCCAGCACAAGCACCACGCAAACGGCCACGACGATGGCACCAGCCAACTTCAGAGATGAAGCCAT
>CM022297.1:10416106-10612385 GCA_011799875.1 Thinopyrum elongatum | reverse complement strand
TGATGAATTAGGTGGGTGGTTCTAGTGGAGGATTGAGGAAAAACAGATGCAATGGATGGTGTTGAGCTAGCTAGCTGCTTAACTGGTGCATTCCCATATGATGGAGCTGGATGCTATTTATAGGCAGCCAAGGTGAGGTCAACCCAGTACTAGCTAGCTAGCAAGTACCCTCTCCACCTCGCAAAAATAGAGAACTAGCTAATTTACTGATCTGTATGCTTTAATATTTATTGAGTGAGATCCATACATTTAATTTAGCTGTTGCTGACTTCAGTATCATATATACCTTGTGCACCAATGATTGAATGCTTGCACTTTGACATGAGAAGGATAATATACAACAAAGTGACCCATACGTTTGCGCGGTTTGTGTATTGTTAGTCTTCCCATTTGCTAACCCTCGTAGTAATGATTTCAATTTAATATTGTTAAATAATGCATCATCTGTATGTACCGTTGTACCCGTTGTACCAAACATGCTAGAACTACTTAATGCATCTTATGTACCGTACGTAATTTCATTCTGAACTAATCAAACACCCCCCTGAATTTCAGATGGGCCTCATTCCCCACTAATGACCAATTAGAAAGTGACAAATCATTACGTACCCCCTCCCCCATAAGCCCGCATAGGTGTAGCAAGCTCGTGATGTACCATAGTCCTTGGAGGTTAGTATCTAAGATCTCTCAAACAGCTGTGCATGCATTTCCGTACATTGCAGTTAGTTAGGTCTCTCTCTCTATTCCTTCGCTGATGTATTGTATATCGACACTTTTAACCTTGATGCTAGCATTATATAATTCAGCTTTGTAACAGAGCCATCTGCTTGACATTGAGCAACATCTAGACCAATTCCAGCATCCCTTTTCTTTCGCCGCAAACCTTGCACACCTCTCCTAGTTTCTCTGTCGGTGCCATGGTGCCCATCATCACCACTACTTCAACTCTCTCTCTTACCTTCCCAACAAATTTTTCACATTTCAGGCCCGCATTGCTATGCATAATACCAACATCCACTCTTACATCCCTTTCAAACTCGACCCACCCACCAACAACTATTATAAATATCAGATTTCTTGTTGTTTGTCCTTCCACCCGCGTTGTGGCGCTGTACTTGACCACATTAACAGACGTACAACTGACGTCGATGTTCCCGAGTTGCGACATACGACATCAGGATCTTCGGGTGGATCTACACCACGATCGGCGGTGTCTTCTCGACCTTGCAATGTCCTCCGACAGCACTGTTATGTCAGCATGGACTCACCTCCACCAGTACTTCCTCAACAACAATGCCACCCACATCATCCATCTTAACAGGAAGTACCGCATGCTCATGTAGGGCACTATGTCGGCCACTGAGTATGCATGACAGTCCAAGTTCGTCACCGACTTCCTTGCTGAAGCTGATGAGGCCCCCACTGATCGGAATCTCCCCTCCAGTTCCCTCCATGACACGGACCAAATTATGGGCGCTGATGTATCACCTTGTTGAATCGAAGATTGCTCAGTCATCAACTCCAGTAGGTAGTCCGGTTTTGACAATAGAGCATTCTGATCCGACTGAGTACCCTTACTCACCGGTAAAAAGGGCTATACACACTTCGTATAACTGTAGGAAGATCATATTGTGTACTTCCGAGTAAGTTGTCCCGAAAACATTTTTGTCCAATCTATCTGTCTTCTATCTATCTATCTATCTATACCTATACTAATTACAGACTCTCCAGAAATTACCACGTTAATCAGAAATTACGAGCCGTTTATCTCGTGGGGCCAAATTATTGCGCTTTAGATCTTCCGATTTTTTCCAGTTAAAACTAGATCCTAAATGCATGTAATTATGACCCTACCTAACGTAATCCCCTGGTCAAGTGGGTCCAGCTTATACAACATCTGGGATTTACAATATTCTATTATAATATTTTTCCTGAGAAAATAAGCCGGTTGTTTGCTGCTAGATCTCTCACGTATCCTCCTTTCTTTTTTTCTTGAGAACACGTATCCCCCTCTCTCTCTCTCTCTCCTCATGTCTCTCTCCCATCTATCACATATCTGAAAAAATCTCACGGTTGTTGACCGCTAGATGTCTCACGTATCCCCTTCTCTCTCTCTTCCCTTATGTATCTCTCCCAATCTCACGTATTTCAGAAAAAGATCTCCCTAATCACATATCACTTACTCATCTACCAGACACCTGACGCAGAATTATCGTAGCAGCAAATCCAATTAAAGATGCACTAGCTCAGCTTGCCCCCGCTATTGATGAGATAGCTGGCTGCCGAACACTTGGGCGGAGCGGACATCGAAGGTGAAGTTCAAGCGCCACGAAACAATAGTACCAGCGCTTTGTTCCTTAAGCCGGAAACGGCATTGGCTAGCCAGAGGTATGTAATCAACTGTAATGATAGTAATACATAGATGACTAGGTACGTAATATTGATCAGTACATTATATTACTGTAGGTATGCGTCGATTGATATATGTCGATGGCTCGGCATATTAAGCATGTAGGCGTACATGTTGTTAGTTTTGGCAGATGCGCACCAACGGAAAAGTAGCCGAAGCAGAAAGCTTCATGGAGCTTCATGGAGGCTAGCTAGCCCGATGGATTTCTAGGCTGGTGGAAACATGCACGCAAGGAACGCAGGCAGAATCGATTGGTTGCAACATGCATGTATGGTGTCTATTGTTTCTTTATGTTAATTTGATCTCATCGTGTGATTACAAGCTATAGCCTAATTGCACATATCTAACTCGGATAAGGACTTCTGCTCTAATACGGACAGGTATGCGCACATGGCGTTTAATTTTAGCACATGCAACAAGTACAAATTCGTCATGCTATTGATCTATCTTAACCTACGATTTGCATACTCTTAAAACTAGAAAAATACCCTTCAAATCTCTTATTAGGGTTTGGTCATAGTTACAACCATCTTTATTCGGCTAATCAGGCCTTCAATTTTCACACACGCCTATACAAGAGGATGATGTCTAAGGAATCCATCGACGGTTCCAACCATGATCCACTTCCGCCAAGACTGATTGTGACGAATTAATACATCAATCTGGTGCTTTTGGACCAGTACGCGAAGAAGAAGGTATTCAGAAAAGTTATCAGGTAAAATTTGATCAAACCCCATTTTGGTCAATAATTTATCACACAAAGCGGGCAAAAAAGCAACTTGATCATTATTGTTTCCGTACTATTAATACATATTAGTTTCTTCTTATTTTTCCAAATTTTCTCTAGCTCCTCAGGTGTACATGATTGGAACACCACACACGTTGATCACTGAGAAACCTTTGGCGGACCACCGGAGTTGCCGTCGTCACGTTCATCGATGAATTTGAGTTTGACAGAAAATTCCACCACTGTATCCTACTGGGGTCCAGATTCTAGGCTCATTTCTCTGACCATAGTTACATACATAGACGAGACATACGCAAAAGTTGTAAGTTAATTCATGGATGATTCGATAGCATAGGTTTGGTCGTAGCTTTCAATCCATACATTACTACTGATGTATTACTTTACATATCCTTTCTCCCCTTGACCTGCTACAAAAGTGGTTAACATCCATGTGAGACGGCGCACACAAGCTATGATCGTCAATGCAGGATGCTAGGATGAAGTATGTGTTTTTATTAATTATTCAATAGAACCTTAGCAAGTATTCTTTGTCTCTGTACGTACATAAACATATATAAGTAGGAGATTATTTGCATGTCCACTGTCAATACAAGGCCAACGATCAACAAACATTCAGTTGTTTTTATTTTGTATAATCAGTATGACTTACCAATATGAGTCGCTGAAAAAAATCAAGGATGGAAATGACAGAGCCCTCTAAAATATTCCCCTCTACAATAAACAAAATTACGTATACATATTTTTGTATTTTAAAATGTGTTGCAGTGCTATACTGCAATCTGCTTTATTACATATTTCTGTCCACGATTCTCGATGACATAAACTCTCTATAATTTATATATGTGTTGTGCTCCTATTTGCAATTTCTTAAGTTGTGATGTGGTTTAATTACAAAATATTTGGTGTACAGTCAATTATTGGCATTGGTTCACTCACTTGAGTAACAAGCATTGTTCATTTACTCCCAGTTAACCGGAAAGAAATCAGGTGTCAAGCATGATAAGAAATATATGTGCCCTTACTACTTTGTCTAGAATGGAATTATTTACGAGTAAACAAATTATGAGTAAGGAAAAAAATTGTCCACACGGTATTTTTTGTAAATATAATACTACATCCATATCATAAATAAGTGATGTTTTTCATATTTGTTTCATAAAGGACTAACAATGACAATGTGACTATTTCGACATGGTTACTGTTCAAATCCATGTATGCACGATGGAACACTGTGATTTCTAATTATCTATGTTCACGAAATGAAAATAAAAATAATATACATATCTGGTAGCAGGCTATCTCAAAGCATATATTTTTTACACCAAATTTAGTTTACCAATCAGTCCGATGTACAGACAACTTATTTGTAGAAATACGTCCTTTATGAATCACTATCTTCTATAATATGGACTGTAAAATAATAGCAAATACCTAGCCCGTGCGGACGCACGGGTTCACCACTAGTTATCTTATAATCTACGTCTACATACTTAGAAAATATAACCCTACAGGTGTTCTTACTTCATGTGGGATCAATTTAAGTATTCTTAAATAACCCTCCGTCCCAAAATAAGTGTATCAAGGTTAGTACAACTTTGTATTAAAGTTAGTACAAAGTTGAGACACTTATTTTGGGACGGAGGGAGTATGTTTTAATTGAATGATTTTTTTCTTAAAAACATTTAAAGTTCAGCTTTTAGTAGAACTGACTATTTCATGGCACTCCTTGCTGATGACTTCCTCGTACAAAACTAGGTAAATAAAACAATAATATATTTTAAAAAACAATATATTTAATAATACCAAAATACACTTTCAAAATATAAAATTGTCAACAGAAGTATAGCCGCGGAAATGAGCGGATAACAACACTAGTTTTCATGATAGCAAGTTTAGTTAGAAATGTAATAAAAATTATTCATGTGGAAAACCGAAATATTCAATTATATTCAAGTTCTAGGAAAAAATAGGCAAGGCTCTAGCTCTTAATGCTAATTAAGATGTTATCCTTTGCTGGACGCAATTTCTTACCAACGTCACCTATTAGACAACAACGCAACTAGTACCGAGCTTATTGAAAGGAATAATTCCTTTGCGTTAGAAAACTAGCTAGCAATATTTTGATGGTAGTCACGGAGATTGCCCACTAAGTATTGTTAAATTGCTTCTTAACCACATCAACGGTATGTTTTCCGGAATGTTGGAAGTATTTTAATATAAAGACGGAGCTTTCGCAGAAAAAAGAAAGATAACTCGGTTGCTTTAAAACATGGTGAACTGGTGATGAGCACGCATCAATATAACTGGATTGGAGTATAGTGTGACCTGCGGCACAGTTGACTATGAAAATAGATAGTAGGCCTTGTCTTGTGATCTTATCATTGGTTAGAGATTGTTGAGTATATATGTTTTGTGCATATATGTGTATCTGGCCCACCTTCTAGTTCCTTGTATAGTTGAGGTCGTGACCCACCTTTGTACATCATATATACGTGCGATTGCACCCGATCAATACATTGTGCAATTCAATCATCATACATGGTATGAGTTTCCGGGTTCTAAACCTTAGCTTCCGCCCGCCGCCGCCACGCCCCCACCCTTGCGCCACCGCCGCCGCGTCATCCTGCCGCCGCCGCCGCGCCCTCCCCTAGCGCAGCCATCGCCGCACCTGTCGCCACCGCCACAACCCTAGCTACTGCTGTCGCCGCACACCCAAGCCGCCACCGCAGCCTCACCCTGCAGTCGCCGCCCCCTCAACCGCCGCCGCCACACCCTAACCCTAGCTTTTCACCATGTTTTCCGTCACCTCCTCCGCTTCCAACCTGTTCGCTGATGTCAACCCTCCCGACGCCGCCGACATCCGCAACCTCAACATCAACGAGAGGGTTCCGGTCCGCCTTGCTCAGACGGACTCCTCCTACTACGCATGGAAGGCCTACTTCTCCCTCATGTTCCGGGAGTACAACCTCCTTGCCCACGTGGACGGCTCCGTCGACTCAAGCCTCGTGCCCGCGCATCACGAGTGGTCCACCATTGATGCCACGCTCATTCGGTGGTTCTTCCTCACCATCTCGCCTGACCTGTCTCATACGGTCGTGCAAGACGGTGATGATGCCCTCGCCGTTTGGACCAAGCTAAACAGACTCTTCATCGACAATCGTCTCTAGCGTCGCATTTTTTTGCAGCAAGAGTTTTTTGGGTGCCACCAAGACAACTCCTCCGTCGACGACTACTGTCGCAGTCTCAAGACCCTTGCTGACAAGCTCCGCGACAATGGCGCGAAGATTGATGACGATCTCCTCCTCAGCATGCTCACCGCTGATCTCAACGAGGACTTCGGCAACGCCGCGGCGAACCTCGCGCTCATTTCCGAGCCCTCCTTTGCCAAGTTCGTGGCCTATCTCCGGTTGGAGGAGCGTCGGACGAAGCAAGTGAAGAACCGGGCCATGCATACCGCCCTTGCCACCGGCACCACTCGCCGCAGCCCTCCACCACCGCCCACCGCTCCTCAATAGCAGCGGCCCCCGCGCCATACCAGCCGCAGCAGCAGCCGCCGCTGCTACCCCTGCCGACGGCCCCGAACGGCGCACCCACTCCCCCGCCGCCACCCACGCCCCCCACTGATCGTCGCCGGGGCGGCCGGCGCGGTGGCCGCAATCAGCAACAGCAGCCGCCCGCGGGCACCCCTTGCCAAAAGCAGCAGCAGCAGCCCCCACTGTCGTTGGCCGCCAGTTACAACCTATGTACCAGCGTCGTCCACACGTACACCATGCCGTTCCCTCGAGCGCCGGTGCCGACTCTTCCTGTGCCGCGCCCCCCGGCGCATCAGGCATATTATGCCGCGCCACAGCTGTACGGAGGGTATCAACCTCCTCCACCGCAGCAGCTGACTGGCGCCTACAGCTTCCCGATGGCGTCTCCGTCACCTCCGTCGCCATGGGACCCGGCGCTGCTCTCCAAGCTTCACAGCGCTCCTTCGCCCAACAACTACACCGGCGGTGGCGACTGGTACATGGACACTAGGGCTACTGTTCATATGTTCACTCATCCTGGTAATCTTGGCTCCTTCTTTCCCGTCACCACCGCCACCCGCATCACTGTCGGTGACGGTTCCACCCTTCCAATCGCACATGTTGGGCACACCTCGTTTCATTCAAATTCCATCCCTTTATCTTTGTCTAACATACTTGTTTCACCCAACCTCATTAAAAATCTTATTTCCGTTCGTTGTTTCACTCGTGAAAATCCTATTACTGTTGAATTTGACGAACTTGGCTTTTGTGTCAAGGACGCTTGAACCAGGATGGTACTTCACCGATGTGACAGCCCTGACGAGCTCTATCCGGTGCACCCGCCCTCCTCCATCACCATCGCTCCGGTTGCTCTCTCCGCTGGCGTTGATCTTTGGAACGCTTCGTCATATTCTTATGAGTTTCAGTTTCAGTTGTAATAAGATTGAGGATCATACTTGTCATGCATGTCGCGTTGGCAAACACGTTTGCCTTCCGTTTAATAATTCCACCACCATTGCTTCTTTTCCTTTTTAGTTGATTCATAGTGATGTGTGGACTTCTCCAGTTCCTAGTAATTTGGGCTATCTATATTATCTGGCAATTCTTGACGATTACTCCCATTATGTGTGGACTTTTCCCTTGCGGCGAAAATCGGATGCACTTTCCACCTTGACGGCTTTTTACTCCTACGTCAACACACAGTTTGGGCGTCCTCTTGCTCTTCAGACTGACAATGGAAAAGAGTTCGACAATCATGCATTCCGCACTTTTCTCTCGCACCATGGCACACTTTTTCGTCTCACTTGCCCGTCATATTCTTATGAGTTTCAGTTTCAGTTGTAATAAGATTGAGGATCATACTTGTCATGCATGTCGCGTTGGCAAACACGTTTGCCTTCCGTTTAATAATTCCACCACCATTGCTTCTTTTCCTTTTTAGTTGATCCATAGTGATGTGTGGACTTCTCCAGTTCCTAATAATTTGGGCCATCTATATTATCTGGTGATTCTTGATGATTACTCCCATTATGTGTGGACTTTTCCCTTGTGGCGAAAATCGGATGCACTTTCCACCTTGACGGCTTTTTACTCCTACGTCAACACACAGTTTGGGCATCCCGTTCTTGCTCTTCAGACTGACAATGGAAAAGAGTTCGACAATCTTGCATTCCGCACTTTTCTCTCGCACCATGGCACACTTTTTCGTCTCACTTGCCCGTATACTTCGCAACAAAATGGTTGAGCCGAACGTTGATACATCTCCAACGTATCTATAATTTTTGCTTGTTCCATGCTGTTATATTATCATTCTTGGATGTTTTACAATCATTTTATATCAACTTTATATCATTTTTTGGGACTAACCTATTGACATAGTGCCCAGTGTCAGTTGGTAGTTTTTGCTTGTTTTTTACTTCGCAGAATATCAGTACCAAACGGAGTCCAAACACAGCGAAACTTTTTAAAGATTTTTTTTTTGGACCAGAAGACATCCAGTGGGCCAAAGAAGTACTAGAGGGGAGGCTAAAGGGGAGCACAACCCACCAGGGCGCGCCAGGAGGCCATGGCGCACCGAGGTGGGTTGTGCCCACCTCGGGGACCTCTCGCACCGCCTCTTCGCCCTGTAAATACCCCAATATTCCAGAAACCGCAATTCCAGCCGTTGCAAGTTCCAGAACCACCAGATCCAATCTAGACACCATCACGGAGGGCTTCATCATCCTCATTGGTGCCTCTCTGATGATGCGTGAGTAGTTCATCATAGACCTACGGGTCCGTAGTTAGTAGCTAGATGGCTTCCTCTCTCTATTTTGATTCTTAATACAGTGGTCTCTTGGAGATCTATTTGATGTAACTCTTTTTGCGGTGTGTTTGTTGGGATCCGATGAACTTTGAGTTTATGATCAGATCTTTTTATCCATGAAAGTTATTTGAGTTTCTTTGATCTCTTATATGCATGATTACTTATAGCCTCATATTTCCTCTTCGAATCTTTGGTTTAGTTTGGCCAACTAGATCGATTTTTCTTGCCATGGGAAGAGGTGCTTTGTGATGGGTTCAGTCGCGCGGTGTTCTTTCCCAGTGATAGAAGGGGCAGCAAGGCACGTATTGATCGTTGCTATTAAGGATAACAAGATGGGGTCTATTCCTACATGAATAGATCTGGTCTACATCATGTCATCGTTCTTATTTTATTACTCCATTTCTCCATGGACTTAATACACTAGATGCATGCTGGATAGCGGTCGATGTGTGGAGTAATAGTAGTAGATGCAGGCAGGAGTCGGTCTACTAATCTTGGACGTGATGCCTATATAATGATCATTGCCTGGATATCATCATAATTATTTGAAGTTCTATCAATTTGCCAACAGTAATTTGTTTACCCACCATATGCTATTTTTCTCGAGAGAAGCCACCACTACAAAAAAAAGACACATCCGTGACATTTTTGTCTGAACGAATTTTTTCCGGTCACGCTTATGACACTTCTATGACGATAATTGTGACAAAAGCACGTATCATCATAGATGTGGTGGGCTCCTACTTCTATGACAAAAAATCATTACAAAAAATCATGTGACAATCATGAGACTTCATCCTGCTGAACCTTTTCTTCTTGGTGTCTAGAAATCTACTTATCTTCCCACAGTAACCGGAACTGACTTTGATTCCCGTAAGGCACTTGATGAATTGATCGATCTCTTTCGCACTTAAGGTGAAGCAAGAAGGGGGGCAATAATTCTCCTCCTTCTTGTTGACTTTTCTACCCCTTTCCCCCTCCTCCGTCTCCATCTCCGTCTCCTCCATCGAGTTTTTACGGGGCGGAATGTGGAGATCTTTCCTAATCTTCTAATCTTCCAAGTCTTTCCTTGCCTTTGGCCCATCCTTGGTTTTCTTCGGCATGTTCATTAGTGTGCCAAGCAAGCTCTTGAGGACATTCTTCATGATATGCATTTGATCAAGGAAATGAGTTGTGTCATGATTGGGCTAGTACTCCAAGTCCCAGAAAACAGACCTCATTGTCCATACCTTCAGCAGCGGCTCCGGCGCCTTTTTCATCTTTCCTGGCACGGGGCATTGTTCCCAGTTTTTCAACAGCTCATTGATTTCGGCGTCGCTCCTCTTACGTAGAGGTCCTCGATGCTCAGCAAACCCATTGAATAGATCTCCACGTTTTCTCCATGGGTCATCCTTCTCGAGCCATCTACGATGCCCCATGTACATGATTTTCCCAGACCCGCCATCTTTCGTTGACGTAAGCTGCAGAGATGTTGTATCATCCATGCACCTCGTGCATCCGCAGTATCTGTGGCGCACCTGGTCTGAGGTGTACCCATAACCATGAACACATTTTACCGTTTTTTATTCCACACGTGCACATGGATTTTCCCCAGAGCCTTTATGGATATACGGGCTCGGGAACCACAACAGTTATACCATGGAACATAAACATAATAATGAGCATGGAGATAAATAATAACATTTATTATTGCCTCTAGGGCATATCTCCTACACGTATCAAGTAGACCGACTCCTGCCTGCATCTACTACTATTACACCACACATCGACCAACTCCTGCCTGCATCTAGAGTATTAAGTTCATGAAGAACAGAGTAACGGATTAAGTAAGATGACATGATGTAAAGGAATAAACACAAGCAATATGATGTAAACCACATCTTTTTATCTTCGATGGCAACAATACAATACGTGCCTTGCTGCCCCTACTGTCACCGGGAAAGGACACCGCAAGATTGAACCCAAAGCTAAGCACTTCTCCCATTGCAAGAAAAACCAATCTAGTTGGCCAAACCAAATCGATAGTTCGAAGAGACTTGCAAAGATATCAAATGAATTCAGAGGAGATTCAAATAATATTAATAGATAAGCTGATCATAAATCCACAATTCATCGGATCTCGGCAAACACAACGTAAAAAAGTATTACATCGAATAGATCTCCAAGAACATCGAGGAGAACATGGTATTGAAAATCAATGAGAGAGAAGAAGCCATCTAGTGACTAGCTATGGACCCGTAGGTCTGTGGTAAACTACTCACGCTTCAACGTAAGGGCAATGGTGTTGATGTAGAATCCCCCCGTTATCGAATCCCCCTCCGGCAGGATGCCGGAAAATTCCCCTAGATGGGATCTCACGGGTACAGAAGGTTGCGGCGGTGGAAAAGTGTTTTCGTGGCTCTCCTCATAGGTTTTGGGATATTTCAGAATATATAGGTGGAAGAAATAGGTCGGTGGAGTCACGAGGGGCCCACAAGGGTGGGGGCGCGCCCTCCAACCTTGTGGCCACCTCGTGGCGTGCACTCCAAGTCCTCTGGATATCTTCTAGTCCAAGAAAAATCATCGTGAAAGTTTCATTCCGTTTGGACTCCGTTTGATATCCCTTTTCTGCGAAACTCTAAAACAAGGAAAAAACAGGAACTGGTACTGGGCTCTAGGTTAATAGGTTAGTCCTGAAAATAATATAAAATAGCATATTAATGCATGTAAAACATCCAAAACAGATAATATAATAGCATGGAACAATCAAAAATTATAGATACGTTGGAGACGTATCAAGCATCCCCAAGCTTAATTCCTGCTCGTCCTCAAGTAGGTAAATGATAAAAACAGAATTTTTGATGTGGAATGCTACCTAACATATTTATCCATGTAATTTTCTTTATTGTGGCATGAATGTTCAGATCCGTATGATTCAAAACAAAAGTTTAATATTGACATAAAAACAATAATACTTCAAGCATACTAACAAGATAATTATGTCTTCTCAAAATAACATGGCCAAAGAAAGCTTATCCCTACAAAATCATATAGTCTGGCTATATTCCATCTTCATCACACAAAATATTTAAATCAAGCACAACCCCGTTGACAAGCCAAGCAATTGATTCATACTTTTGATGTTCTCAAACCTTTTCAACTTTCACGCAATTCATGAGCGTGAGCCATGGACATAGCACTATAGGTGGAATAGACGGTGGTTGTGGAGAAGACAAAAAGAAGGAGATAGTCTCACATCAACTAGGCGTATCAACGGGCTATGGAGATGCCCATCAATAGATATCAATGTGAGTGAGTAGGGATTGCCATGCAACGGATGCACTAGAGCTATAAGTTTATGAAAGCTCAAAAAGAAACTAAGTGGGTGTGCATCCAACTTGCTTGCTCACGAAGACCTAGGGCAATTTGAGGAAGCCCATCATTGGAATATAGAAGCCAAGTTCTATAATGAAAAATTCCCACTAGTATATGGAAGTGACAACATAGGAGACTATCTATCATGAAGATCATGGTGCTACTTTGAAGCACATGTGTGGTAAAAAGGATAGTAGCATTGCCCATTCTCTCTTTTCTCTCATTTTTTTTATTGGGCCTTCTCTCATTTTTGTTTTGGCCTCTCTTTTTTTCGTCCGGAGTCTCATCCCGACTTGTGGGGGAATCATAGTCTCCATCATCCTTTCCTCACATGGGACAATGCTCTAATAATGAAGATCATCACACTTTTATTTACTTACAACTCAAGAATTACAACTCGATACTTAGAACAAAATATGACTCTATATGAATGCCTCTGGCGGTGTACCGGGATGTGCAATGAATCAAGAGTGACATGTATGAAAGAATTATGAACGGTGGCTTTGCCACAAATACGATGTCAACTACATGATCATGCAAAGCAATATGACAATGATGGAGTGAGTCATAGTAAACGGAACGGTGGAAAGTTGCATGGCAATATATCTCGGGATGGCTATGGAAATGCCATAATAGGTAGGTATGGTGGCTGTTTTGAGGAAGGTATATGGTGGGTTTATGGCACCGGCGAGAGTTGTGTGGTACTAGAGAGGCTAGCAATGGTGGAAGGGTGAGAGTGCATATAATCCACGGACTCAACATTAGTCATAAAGAACTCATATACTTATTGCAAAAATATATTAGTTATTGAAACAAAGTATTACACGCATGCTCCTAGGGGGATAGATTGGTAGGAAAAGACCATCGCTCGTCCCGACCGCCACTCATAAGGAAGACAATCAATAAATACATCATGCTCCGACTTCATCACATAACGGTTCACCATACATGCATGCTACGGGAATCACAAACTTTAACACAAGTATTTCTCAAATTCACAACTACTTACTAGCATGACTCTAATATCACCATCTTCATATCTCAAAAACAATCATAAGGAATCAAACTTCTCATAGTATTCAATGCACTTTATATGAAAGTTTTTATTATATCCCTCTTGGATGCCTATCATATTAGGACTAAATTTATAACCAAAGCAAATTACTATGCTGTTTTAAAGACTCTCAAAATAATATAAGTGAAGCACGAGAGTTCATCAATTTCTACAAAATAAAACCACCGCCGTGCTCTAAAAAGATATAAGTGAAGCACTAGAGCAAAATTGCCTAACTCAAAACATATAATTGAAGCACATAGAGTATTCTAATAAATCACGCTTCATCCGTGTCTCTCTCAAAAGGTGTGTACAGCAAGGATGATTGTGGCAAACTAAAAAGGAAAGACTCAAATCATACAAGATGCTCCAAGCAAAACACATATCATGTGGTGAATAAAAATATAGCCTCAAGTAAAGTTACCGATAGACGAAGACGAAAGAGGGGATGCCTTCCGGGGCATCCCCAAGCTTAGACTCTTGGTTGTCCTTTAATATTACCTTGGGGTGCCTTGGGCATCCCCAAGCTTAGGCTCTTGCCACTCTTTATTCCATAGTCCATCAAATCCTTACCCAAAACTTGAAAACTTCACAACACAAAACTCAACAGAATTTCTCATAAGCTTCGTTAGTATAAGAAAATAAATCACCACTTTTGGTACTGTTGTAAACTCATTATTTATTTATATTGGTGTAATATCTACTGTATTCCAACTTTTCCATGGTTCATACCCCCCGATACGAGCCATAGGTTCATCAAAATAAGCAAACAACACATAGAAAACAGAATCTGTCAAAAACAGAACAGTCTGTAGCAATCTGGATATTTTGAATACTTCTTTAACTCCAAAAAATCTGAAAAATTAGGACGACCTAAGATTTTTTTTTATTAATCTTGTGTAAAAAATTCAGAGTTATTACGCGCTTCAGTGAATTTAAAAAATTCTGGGACTGGGCGCAAAAGTTTCTGTTTTTCAGCAAGATCAAATCAACTATCACAGTAAGCCATCCCAAAGGTCTTACTTGGCACAAACACTAATTAAAACACAAAACACATCTAACCAGAGGCTAAATGAATTATTTATTGCAAAACAGAACCTAAAAAGCAAAAACAAAAACAAAATTGGGTTGCCTCCCAACAAGCGCTATTGTTTAACGCCCTTAGCTAGGCATAAAACACGAATAGATCTAAATATTGTCATCTCCCCCTTTTGGGAAGCAAAGAGAAAATTTCTTATCCATGGCATTTATCTTTCTATTTTGTGAAATCACATGGCCATTAATAGTATAAGAAAGATTAAGCACATTACGAAAATTTGCATCTAAGCTAGCCTTCATCTCTTTGATTATTTCATTTTGATAAAAGCACATAAGAGCAGTTGATTCAACATTTTCTCCCTTGGGGTGCCCAAAGATGGTTTTCATCTTTTCATAAGTGTCGATGGCATCCCCTCCAAGAAAACTATTTTCAAATATAGAATCCAAAACTTGCTTAAAAGAAGGAGGCAAACCAACATAAAAGCTTTTCAAGTATATCTCAATCTGATATTGGGGCACATAACTAGCTAGAATCCTCAACAACCTATCCCAAGCATCTTTCAAAGATTCATCGAACAAAAAGCGAAAAATTCTGGGGTCATCTTCATCAAAATTATTGAAATCTTCTTTAACCACCCCGGTAAGTCTTTCCATAGCATCATTATTTATGAGCTTAGAAAGGACGGAGGGGTCATCCAATGCAAAACCTGGGAAAAGAGCCTTAGCCCTTCTAGAGTCGGCCATAGTGATAGAAAGACGAACAGAAAAGGGGCGAAGAAAAAGGCAAATATTTTCGAAAATCGTTTTAGAAGTGGGGGAGAGGAAAACGAGAGGCGAATGGCAAATAATGTAATGCAAGAGATCAGAGTTTATGATGGGTACTTGGTTTGTCTTGACTTGTCGTAGATCTCCCCGGCAACGGCGACAGAAATCCTTCTTGCTACTTCTTGAGCTTGCGTTGGTTTTTTCCTTGAAGAGGAAAGGGTGATGTAGCTAAGTAGAGTAAGTATTTCCCTCAGTTTTGAGAACCAAGGTATCAATCCATTAGGAGACAACGAACAAGTCACCGAATACCTGCACAAACAAACACCAACTTGCACCTAACGCGATAAAGGGGTTGTCAATCCCTTCACGGTTATTTGCAAAGTGAGATCTGATAGAGATGGATAAACGGTAAAGTAATATTTTTGGTATTTTTGGTTTATGGAACAGAAAGTAAAAGATTGCAAAGGAAGTAAATAGGAAACTAAGATTGTAGATCGGAAACTTATATGATGGAAAGTAGACCTGGGGGCCATAGGTTTCACTAGAGGCTTCTCTCAAGATCAAAAATATTACGGTGGGTGAACAAATTACTGCCGAGCAATTGATAAAAAAGCGCAAAGTTATGACGATATCTAAGGCAATGATCATGAATATAGGCATCACGTCCGTATCAAGTAGACCGACTCCTGCGTGCATCTACTACTATTACTCCACACATCGACCGACTCCTGCCTGCATCTAGAGTATTAAGTTCATGAAGAATAGAGTAACGCATTAAGTAAGATGACATGATGTAGAGGAATAAACTCAAGCAATATGATGTAAACACCATCTTTTTATCCTCGATGGCAACACTACAATACATGCCTTGCTGCCCCTACTGTCACTGGGAAAGGACACCGCAAAATTGAACCCAAAGCTAAGCACTTCTCCCATTGCAAGAAAAACCAATCTAGTTGGCCAAACCAAACCGATAGTTCGAAGAGACTTGCAAAGATATCAAATCATGCATATAAGAATTCAGAGGAGATTCAAATAATATTCATAGATAAGCTGATCATAAATCCACAATTCATTGGATCTCGGCAAACACACCGCAAAAAAGTATTACATCGAATAGATCTCCAAGAACATCGAGGAGAACATGGTATTGAGAATCAAATAGAGAGAAGAAGCCATCTAGCTACTAGCTATGGACCCATAGGTCTATGGTAAACTACTCACGCTTCATCGGAAGGGCAATGGAGTTGATGTAGAAGCCCTCCGTGATCGAATCCCCCTCTGGAAGGACGCCGAAAAAGGCCCCTAGATGGGATCTCACGGGTACAGAAGGTTGCGGCGGTGGAAAAGTGTTTTCGTGGCTCTCCAGATAGGTTTTGGGATATTTAAGAATATATAGGTGGTGAAATAGGTCGGTGGAGTCATGAGGGGCCCACAAGAGTGGGGGGCGCGCCCTACCCCCCTGGGCGTGCCCTCTAACCTTGTGGCCACCTCGTGGCTTTCCTGATGTGCACTCCAAGTCCTCTGGATGTCTTCTGGTCCAAGAAAAATCATCGCGAAGGTTTCATTCCGTTTGGACTCCGTTTGATATCCCTTTTCTGCGAAACTCTAAAACAAGGAAAAAAAATAGGAACTGGCACTGGGCTCTAGGTTAATAGGTTAGTCCCAAAAAATTATATAAAATAGCATATTAATGCATATAAAACATCCAAAACAGATAATATAATAGCATGGAACAATCAAAAATTATAGATACATTGCAGATGTATCCGTTTCCAAACGGATTCATGCCATCGGTACTCGCACCAAGCACGATGTTCCTTGGATCTTCTGCAGCAAATCCATATACGGTGTTGAATGCTCTCCACTGGCAAGCATCTGCGAGGTGTCTCAGCTTCGGATCATCTCCATCGTCGGGCTTCTTCCTCTCCGCGTGCTAGCGCATGAGCTTTGCTTCCTTAGGATCTACGAAATACCACTGCAGATGGGGAGTGATCGGAAAGTAGCATACAACTTTCTGAGGAGCTTTCTTTCCTGCCTTCTTGTATCGACAAGAAGTGCACATTGGACAGCTGGTTTTTTCCGCGTGCTCCCCCCAATAAATGATGCAATCGTTCATGCATGCGTGGTATCTAATGTGCGGCAAATCAAAAGGGCAAACGATTTTCTTGGCCTCCTCGACACTAGTAGGACACAGGTTCCCCGCGGGAAGAACTTTATTATGAAGATACTTCAAATGCTCATCGAGAATTTTGTCTGTCCATTTGTTTTTGGCCTTCGTCTTTAGAAGTTCGAGCGTGAAACTCAAGCGGGTCACCTCGGGATCGCAGCCATCATACAATGGAGTCTTCGAGTCTACTTCAAGTTGCGCCAGCTTGGCCTCCTCTCTAGAAGCAGCTCTCTCGCTAGTCGTACTCTTGCGAAGGAGGTCTCGAACATGAGGGTCCTATACGACTGCACTTAGTAGCGTCAATGACTGCGGCGTGATCGCTGCCTCTTCTCCGCCATGTCTGGACTCTTCTTCGCCATGTCCGGAATCTTCTCCGCCGCCGCCATGTCCGGACACTTCCCCGCCACCATGTCCGGCGCCATCGTCTTTGTGCCGATCGGTCATCTCATCGTCTAGCCCCATGTCATTATTCCCTGCCATGTGGACGTCCTCATCATCATCTTCATTTACCAACCTTGTATAGCCATCCATGAAACCATTCATCAGCAGGTGCGCCTTCAAACTGCCATGATCAAAAGGGTCCAAAAGGACTCCTTCTTTGCATGTTGTACACGGACATCTAATCCTAGTCCGATTATTTGCGTACATGTCCATCACCGCGGATTGCAAGTATCGCTCCACCTTCCGTCCACTCACCTTCATGACCAAATGCACGGTATAACAAGCAAAAGGGTTATAAACAAAATGCATGCATGCATCAAAGTCATATAAAAATGTGGCATGACCATGCCGAAAAATAGAACATATCGAGTTTGCTCGAAATTCACCGAAAAGGAAATAAATCGACATTTCGGCAAAACATAAGCAACTCGGGGGCATGTCACTCGCACAAATCTCTCCATATGTCAAACACACATATTCCCATTCTTGAAATGCACAACTTTTTACTCACCTATCTCCAGAGAGAGATCGAGCACGGTTAGATGAGGCCTTCGCTACCTATATATATATAGAGACGATCGAAACACTACTGCAGGATGCTGCTAACGCGACAATACAATAAGAGACCCTTCGACGAAACTATGTGTGATGCATTAATCACAAACGATGATGTAAAAAAAACATCAAAAAAGATGCAAAACGTTTGCGATGGCGGATACATCAAATACGGTTCGGATTTTAGTTGTGTGTGTGATGCGGGGCATACGGTTCAGTTCAACAAACTGTTTGCGATGAGGAAGAAGAACAGAAACGGGCAGCCAAATGAAGGCGTGTGCGATATACGGCATACAGTTCAGTCGGATTAACTGTTTGCGATGAGGCGGAACAACAGAAACAGGCAGCCAGATGAAGATGTGTGCGATTGAGGGTATACACTTTAGACGGATGAACTGTTTGCGATTAGGCAACACAACAGAAACGGCCAGCCAAATCAACATGTCTGTGATTGATGGCATACACTTCACACGGATGGTGCAAACGCCACGTACGTGGCCGAGAAAGCGTGCCCATGTTACGCCATCCGGGAATAGTGCCGCAATTAGAAATTATAGAACCATCAATAAATTTTGAGCCTGCGTGCCGTCACATTCCAAATTACTACCACGCTATATTTAGTTGCAAATCTATTCACACCGATCAAAACCTAAACTGTTTCCCACTTAGGAGCGTATTAGTACTCGGTTATAAATACTACTACTCCAAGATAACTGCAAATTCCTCCTCAACTCCTCATCCACAAAAACAAACAAGTCATTAATCGTCGTTCCCTTGCGTCTGCCATGGCCAGCGTGATTTCTCGGTCGAGAGATTACTACCATGGAGAGGCGAGCATGGAAGCGGAAGCACAAGAGATGTCCAGCCTCACCGCGAAAGCAGCTGACATGTCCCGCCGCACGGCCGTAGCAGCACAGAGGTCCCGCCGCGCCGCCGAAGCAGCACCGAGGTCCCTCCGCGCCGTCGATGCAGCAGACTGGTCCGGCCGCACCGCAAAAGTAGCAAAGATGTCTCGCCGCGCCGCGAATGCAGCAGAGATGTCCTCCCGCGTCGCGCCGGCTTGGGAAAATGTCTCGCGGGCAGGCGAGGACTCTCACAGGCGCATGCGCGCTATGCTCGATGACCTGATGGTTCGGATCTTCGACTGGATGAAGCAGCAGGACGAGATGAATGCCTCATTTGAAAATGCTACCAGCGTCATCCGGGGACTAGGGGAGGATAGGGCGAAGCTCCGCACCGAGCGCGACCTGCTGATGGCGAAGATCACTGGAACGATGAAGTAGCACGAGGAGACCACTGCCTTGTTGCAGAGGACCGACGTCATCATCAAGGAACTTATGGACGAGAATGCCATGCTCCGCATCAAGCACCAAAGGCTGGTGGAGGAATCCGTGGATGCTCTCAAGCAGCTTCTTGAGGACACGAAAGAGCTCATTGCCGCTCGCCGCGGGAACTAGTCTCCGCAGCCTGCAGCAACGCATCAAGAAAGTAGAGATCAGCGAGCCAGATCGTTGTCTTCCTTCTTCTTTTGCCCTTGTGTATTTCGGGCGTTGCCGCATGTGGCTTTTTTAATTATCTTCCTAAATATGTAAGACAATTATTATCCACTGTCATCGTCCTTATATTCATCAGTCTTGCTATAAGTCGCAGTCGATGCTATATAGGTCCGTCGGATCTTACATCAACATCTGTGCAAAACTTTCTTTTCAGATTTTCTTTTTCTCTCTTAAATCTCAGTCGAGTGAGACATAGCCACGACAGGAAACAGGAGCTCGGGCGCCATTAATGAAGACGTTGGGAGGGAGGTGTGTGGCGGATAGAGATCAAAGGGCTCTCCTCCCGATGAACACGTGCAGGGGTCTGATCGCACGCCTCCCGTACTCAAATAGCTACCCCGCACGACACCTCCTGGCCAATAAAAAATCTGGACGCGTGGCGCCACGTAACTGGTAAGTAGAATGCCCACGGTTTCAATAATACTTGTGTTTCCGATTTGTAACGTGACAACACTTATTCCAAAATGACTTTGTTGATTGTTAATGTGTGCGCCTTCGCAAATCGGACAAAAAATTTACCGCATCATGTTGTTGCCATGTCATGACACCATGCCAAGTTTCATGATTTTTAGGTGAGTTTTGGATTTACGGGAATTTTAAAACCATGTTTCTTGATATTTCCTGCCGAGACAAGACGCCCAGATGTTTGAATTCGATTCCCACTTCTTCCGTGGGACCTAGAAATTCACCCAAGTACACATAAATGATTTTCCAACTAACTTTTGCACACTAGAGCATGCGCTTGTACTTCAAATTTGAATTATGTGCATTAAATGCCTGGAAACTCAATTAATGAATAAAAAAGGCCAAACGAACCCGGAATAATTCCAAAATTTAGCACGAAACTCCTATTTGGTCCAAGGTGCCTATGTAAAAAAATCAAGGCGGGAGAAGGCAGTGTATGTCGTTTCGCACACGGAGGTGACACCTTCCCTCTCGGAAACACGAGCCTTCTTGAGAGAAGCTCCGGTTTGCAAGAAGCTTATACCAAAGCTTGTCCCAATTCGGCCCAAAAAATTACCACAGCATGTTGGTGCCATGTCATGACACCATGCCAAATTTCATTATTTTCAGGCGTGTTTTGGATTTACAGGAATTAAAAAACCAAGTTTCTCATTATTTCCGGCCGAGCCACAATGCCCAGATGTTTGAATTTCATTCCCACTTCTTTCATGGGACCTAGAAATTCACCCAAGGACACACATGTGATTTTTTAACCAACTTTGGTGCACTGGAGCATGTGCTTGTAGTTCAAATTTGAATTATGCACATTAAATGCCTGGAAAATCAATTAACGTATAAAAAAGGCCAAACAAACCCGGAATAATTCCAAAATTTAGCATGAAACTCCTATTTGGTCGAAGCTGCCCGTGTAAAAAAATCAAGGCGGGAGAAGGCAGTGTATGTCATTTCGCACACGGAGCTGACACGTTCCCTCTCGGAACCACGAGCCTTCTTGAGAGAAGCTCCGGTTTGCAAGAAGCTTATATCAAAGCTTGTCCCAACTCGGCCAAAAAATTTACCACAGCATGTTGGTGCCATGTCATGACACCATGCCAAGTTTCATGATTTTCAGGCCTGTTTTGGATTTATAGGAATTAAAAACCCAGGTTTCTCAATATTTCCGGCCGAGCCACGATCCCTAGATGTTTGAATTTCATTCCCATTTCTTGCAAGGGACCTAGAAATTCACCCAAGAACACACATGTGATTTTCAACCAACTTTGGTGCACTGGAGCATGTGATTGTAGTTCAAATTTGAATTATGCACATTAAATGCCCAGAAATTGAATTAATGTATAAAAAAGGCCAAACGAACCCGGAATAATTCCAAATTTTAACACGTCACTCATATAGTTCTATGTTGCCTCTGTAAAAAATCAAGGGGGGAGGCAGCGTATATCGTTTCGCACACAAAGTTGACACGTCCCCCCTTGGGAACCACGAGTCTTCTCGAGAGAAGCTCCGGTTTGCAAGAAGCTTATACCAAAACTTGTCCAAATGCGGTCAATTTTTTTACGACAGCATGTTGGTACCATGAAATGACACCCTGCCAAATTTCATGATTTTTAGGCTAGTTTTGAATCTACAGGAATTTAAAAACCAAGTTTCTCAATGTTCTCGGCCGAGCCACGACGCCCAGATGTTTGAATTTCATTCCCATGCTTGCATGGGACCTATAAATTCACCCAAAGACACACATGTGATTTTTCAACAAACTTTGGTGCACTGGAGCATGTGCTTGTACTTCAAATTTGATTTATGCACATTAAATGCCTAGAAACTCAATTAATGCATAAAAATGCCAAACGAACCCGGAATAATTCCAAATTTAAACACGACACTCATGTAGTTGCATGTTCACTGTACATAAATGCTCTAGCAATTGGCACACCATCCTTCCCTCCGTAACACCATTTTGTCTTTCAAAACATAATGAAAAATTCAGGTATATCCACAAACAGTTTACTAGCAAGAATCGTGTGGGATACGATATAAAATATCCTGGAGCACCGTCTTGTCTGGCTTACGCAGGAAGCTTCGTCGTCTACAGTCCACCGCCCGCATTTGAACCACACTTGCACCGAGCGAAATTTTTCTGCCATCGCAGAAATATCTATCTCCCCGCCCCCTCCCTCCCACCAAAAGCAACATTTACACTGTTCCTCCTTGCTTTCCAAGTTCAAACCTTCACTGCTGCTTACTGGCAGCTCAGCCTCCTCACCGGCGACCCTTCTTCTTGCAGCGCCGCCTCCTCGCCGGCGACCCTTCTTCTTGCAGCACCGCCTCCTCGCCGGCGACCCTTCTTCTTGCAGTGCCACCTCCTCGCCGCCGACCCTTCTTCTTGATGCGTGGCCTCCTCGCCGCCGACCCTTCTTCTTGCTACACGGCCTTGTCTATATGCTCAGGTAATCCACACCCTACCCACACCATCCTCCTCCTTCCCTGTCCAACATGCCCCGACCGACGGCGCGACACCTTCCGCCGAAATCACTGGCCCCGTCCTCCAATTAAGTGCCGCCCACAGCCATTTTGCACGCAGTATAACATGGAGCTCAGTAGCATCTGGCAGCAGAGAAGCAAATCGCGGCCGCACGCGTGCACGATGTCGCTATGGCTGCCATGCGTGCCGACCGCCAGATCTTGGAGGAGCACCTCGTCTTCGAGGCCACCGTCGGCACCGCCACGTGGTTGTCTACTTTAAAATATAGTTCATGCTGATTTCTCGAGGCCACCGCCAGTGCATTCTAGGGATTTGTCCTCTGTAATGTTAATATGCAATTTGATGTTCAGTTAACTGTTTGGTCCTCTGAAATGTAATGTTCAGTTAACAATTTGGTCTAACAATTGCTACATTTCGTAGTACTGTTCTCAAGCATTCTTCATTTTGTTAACTGTCTTATCTTCTAGTACATGTTTCTATTCTGCAATGTCATGCTCAGTTAACTGTTTTGGTTCATTTGGTCTACTTTCCATTTAACTCTTTGTTTCAATTCTGCAATTTGATTTTCATTTGCTGTGGGTACAATTTTGTATTGTTATGCATGTGAGAAATAAATCGAATTTTGCTGTACTCAATACATATTCTACTGATAGTATGGCAACTCTCAGTTAACCTGATCAAGATCTTCCTTATATGTGTTGCAGGGAAACAATGAGAGACACTGCGGTTTACCATCGAGGTTTTCTCATGCATGGTCCTTTCGCTAATAGCACATTATTGTGCAGTTGCAGGAATCATTCTAATATTTAGGTTTCTTACAATTTGGTCTTGCACATGTAGGTCCTGTTGTCAGAGGCTTAGGCCCACTGTTCGACCCATTTTGCATATGGGGAAATGAGATGTCCATGAATATCAGTCAAGTCAAGAAACTCAGAAAGATTGTTAGGATGAAGAAACTTGCGACGAATAACAGCAAGATCTTTGTTTGCACAATGAGGAAGACATCAGTCAAATATATGATGGTACTAACTCTTTTACCTTGTTTTCACCCCTTGCGCCATTTCAAAATTTATAACAGCGATTTATGCATATCTTTGTTTTCAGTAATTTTCAAAGCAGTTCACCGATGATTACCTCTCAAACCACCTGCATGGTCAAGAGGCGAGGAAGGTATTCATTCAGCACCCACGGTACAATTATCCATAGCCACTCGCCTAGAGTCTTCCTGAAGAGGACGAAGGTTGGGCGGCCAATTATCCATTGCCACTGCCCTAAAGTTGCAAGGACATTCAACATCACTGAAGGCTCAATATTTACCTTCCGCTTCTAGAGTTTCCCAGATGAGATTCATCTGTCTATTTACTGTGTATGATGCTAATTTCCAAAGGTTTTTGATGTTGCATGTGAAACTTGGTGCTATTGTGTAATGGCGTAACAGAGTGCTGAAGCTATCTGATGTAATTCGATTATGAAATCCTGGTTGCCGTTATACGGATATGAAATATCTGGTGTGTTTTATAAGAAATGTCAATTTGATTACTACATGAATTATCAATAATAGGCTAATTACTCTGCTTTTACGGGTTTTCTATTGCAGATGGTTACTCAGAGAACACCATGGGCGATGAACTCAAACAACCCACACGGTTTCTAGAAAGTAGGCGTGTTTGATCAACTAACAATCACACACGGCTTCCGGCAGAGAACTGTTTGTGTTAGGCCACCTTGCACAAATGTTTCCACACAAAAAACTGTCTGTGATATACATACGAACAGAAATGTTTTTCTGGGATTCACCGTGTGGGATGTACATACGAACGGAAATGATTGGGTTTTGCTTCCTCACCCAATCGCACACGAGCTCATTTTGCCCCCGCCTGTGTGACCGAAGGGACTATCCCCGACGGTTTTTGGGTCGTGTGGGAAGGACCCCCTTATCGCACACACTCACTAGGCGACAGTTTAAAACTCTGTCGCGGAAAGGGGGTAAAAACCATCTGTATAGCACGTCTCTGCACCAGTGAAAGTGTGTGGATGGCTAAATAGCTAGCTAGATCTAGTTGTTGGAAAGAGACATGACTCTGGCTAACTAATGGAAAGGGAGAGAGATGAGCTAGCTGTAGGGTAACGCGACAGAAAATCAAAATTTTCGGTATAGCGAACACGCCCAGGACCACTATGGAGACTGCATACAAGGTTTGATCTGTTCCGTACCGACTCGAAGCGCAGCGGAAGAAGAGTCGGTGGAGATCGTTGGTGCAGATCCCCGCAGCTAGGATTTACAACCTCCCAACCGCGAGGATGTACTCCCTCATCGGACAGCCCTTCGGGAGGCGGTCGGACAGTCCCGTGGATGATGTCGCGGACAGCCCTTCGGGAGGACCCTTGAGACTCGAACGGAGACTCGGACAGCCCTCCGGGAGGACACTCGAACAGCCCCTCGGGCAAAAGACCGAAACTACGACCTCTCTATGGGGTTGCACACATACGGTGTCAGCTATCTGGCAGGGCTTCGCCGTCCAGAACTAGTTCCTGCCGGAACCCAGACAGCCTTTTGGCTCTACGAAACTCTTTTCGTGGGAGGGAGAGAAGAAGCCAGATAATGCATGGCATGTGTATGAGAGCAAGGGGATGAGGAGAATGGCAGCCCCTTCTCCTCCTTTTATAGGCCAAGGCAAGGGGTGGGGTGGTGGAGGAAATACCAAAACACCCATGCTACATGTCCCACATGAAGGGTGGAATGGTAACTCAAGTGGGGCACCAAGGGGACACCATGGGGTCCCCCCTTTGGCCGGCCACAACCTTGCCCCCCCCCCCCCCCCATGGGGGGGGGCCCCCATCAAGCCACCAACATGTCTCCCTTGAAACAAGGGTGCTCCCTAGACAAAAAGCCACCAAACAAGCAACCCCCGATTCGTGGGATCTTGTCCCCTCGCGCTGAGACAAGATGTTTTCCGCGAAACTTTTTTTTGAAAAATTCCAGAAGGTCCCAGAACAGTTCCGGCACCCTCTAAAATTATTCTGGGAATTTTCCGAAACATTTCCGGTATGGTAGCTTTTATCAGCGAAAAGCAACAACAGCGGTTACGGCAGTTTCGGAACATTTCCAGTTTTGATCTCTGAAAATTCCCAGAAGTTCCCAGACTAATTCTTTGTCCACCATGCAAGTTACCTCGTTACCGGTTTTGTTCTCTTTTCTCGTTTCCGTGTTGCGGTATCCCAGTGATCAAATCACAAGGTGTCTGGCCAGATGATGATGGATACCGTTACACCGAGAGGGCCCGAGTATATCTCTCCATCGTCGGAGGAGCAAATCCAAATCTTGAGTTATCATGTTACTTGACATACTTTTCCATGAACACATAAGCCGCCGTAATAGCCACCCATTTACGGATGACGTTTAACAAACCCCAAAGTTCATGAAGCAAGCATGAAGAAACTCGACACCCTCATGGTCTAAGGAATTATGCAAACATTAACTATCTCTGTGTTATTAACCATTAACTTGTGACGAAAGTATCTCATAGCATAACATCAATCGGGTCGATTCAACACAAGTGTTCTACCAACATTGTGCCCTCAAAATTGCCGGCATAGCCATGCCCATGATCAGGAAAACAGGATCATCATGCAATACTTGAGCCAGTCTTAGAGGCAAGACTAGGAATACATTTTACCGTTTATTATACCACACGTGCAAATGAGTTTCCCTCCGAGCCTCGTGGTTATTGTAGACTCGAGAATCATTGCAGTTATAGCATGGAACATAAACATTCATTACAAACTCGGAGATACAAAATAACTGTTATTACTGCCTCTAGGGCATATCTCCTACAGACTCCCACTTGCACTAGAGTCATAATCCAGTTACATGGCTTCCCTAACACCAATGGCTGTCCGGTGCTGCTCATGCTTTGCTCGCGGTAGAGGCTTTGTCATCGGGTCTGACACATTCAGATCCGTGTGAACTTTGCGTACTTTCACTAAACCTTCTTCGACATGATGTCGAATGAGTTTATATTTGCGTTGAATATGTCTTGTCTTATGGTGCGAACTTGGCTCCCTTGCCTGAGCCACGGCGCCACTATTATCATAATAGATCTCCACCGGGTCCAGTGCACTTGGAACCACACCAAGGTCTTCAAGAAATTGCTTGATCCATACCGCCTCCTTGGAGGCTTTGAAAGCTGCAACATATTCCGCCTCCGTTGTAGAATCCGCCACAGTCTTTTGTTTGGAACTTTTCCAATCAACTGCGCCACCGTTCAACATGAAAACATAGCCTGATTGAGATTTGAAGTCATCTGGGTCAGTCAAGAAGCCTGCATCAGTGTAACCACTTACAATGAGCTCTTCATCACCTCCGTACACAAGGAGTAAATCCTTGGTCCTTCTGAGGTACTTAAGAATACCCTTGACTGCGGCCCAGTGTTCCAATCCTGGATCACTTTGGTACCGGCTGCTAACACTTAGCGCATAGGAAACATCCGGTCTTGTACATAGCATGGCATACATAATAGAACCAACTGCCGAGGCATATGGAACATCATTCATTTGTACTCGCTCATCGAGAGTTCGAGGACTCTGATTCTTGCAAAGCACTGTGCCAGGTGACATAGGGAGTAGGCCTTTCTTGGAGTTCTCCATGTTGAACCTTTTCAACACCTTGTCAATGTACGTGCTTTGGCTAAGCGCTATCAGGCGTTTTGATCTATCTCTATAGATTCTGATGCCCAATACATATGCCGCTTCGCCTAAGTCTTTCATTGAAAAACTCTTCTTCAATGATTCTTTTATTTCGCTAAGAAAATTCACGTCATTTCCAATCAACAATATGTCATCCACATACAAGATTAGAAATGCTTTTGCGCTCCCACTAAACTTCTTGTAAACACAAGATTCTTCGTCATTCCTGATGAAGCCAAACTCTTTGACCACTTCATCAAAATGAATGTTCCAGCTCCTTGACGCTTGCTTCAGACCATAAATGGCTTTCTGAAGTTTGCATACCTTTCCAGCATCCTTATGAATGACAAAACCTTCTGGCTGTATCATGTATACATCCTATTTGAGGTTTCCATTTAGGAAAGCCGTTTTGACATCCATCTGCCTTATTTCATAATCGAAATAAGCAGCAATTGCTAGTAATATCCGAACAGACCTAAGCATAGCTACAGGCGAGAAAGTCTCGTCGTAGTCCACTCCTGGAACTTGCGTGAACCCTTTCGCGACAAGTCTAGCTTTGTGGATAGTAATGTTACCATCCGCGTCCGTTTTTCTTTTGAAAATCCATTTACAACCAATTGGCTTTACGCCTTCTGGAAGTTCTTCCAAGTTCCAAACTTGGTTTTCGTACATGGATTCCATTTCGGATTTCATGGCCTTGTGCCATTCCTTTGAGCTGGGCCCCGCCATCGCTTCCTTGTAGTGCGCAGGTTCATCGTCTTCAAGAATGAAGATTTCGTTATGAAACCACTCGGGTGGCTGGATAGCCCTTCCTGATCTGCGCGGTTCAGTTACAACATTGTCTGAAGTCTCCGCATCATATGCGACAACTTCCGGCTCAGTTGTAGGGATAATTAGCGGATTTTCTTCCGGTTCCTTAGCCATATCAACGATTGCCGAAGATTCACTAATCTCATTAAGTTGTACTGTCCTCCCACTTGCTTCTTTAGCGAGAAACTCTTTCTCAAGAAAGACTCCGTTTCTAGCAACAAACACTTTGTGCTCGGAGGGAAGATAGAAGGAATACCCAACGGTCTCATTGGGATAACCTACAAAGTAGCATTTATCTGCTTTGGGATCGAGTTTACTAGGCTGTAAATGTTTTACGTATGCCTCACAACCCCAAATTTTGAGATGCGACACAATGGGTTTCTTCCCATACCATAATCCAAATGGCGTCGTCTCAACAGATTTAGACGGTGCTCTGTTTAATGTATAAGCGGCAGTAAGTAGTGCATGTCCCCAAAAAGATATCGGTAGATCTGCAAGAGACATCATCGACCTTACCATGTCTAACAAGGTTCGGTTACGTCGTTTCGACACTCCGTTTCGCTGTGGAGTTCCGGGAGGCGTAAGCTGTGAAACAATTCCACGGTCACTCAGATGTTGGCCAAACTCATGACTAAGATATTCGCCTCCGCGATCAGACCGCAAAAACTTAATCTTTTTGTCACGATGATTTTCTACCTCATTCTGAAATTCCTTGAACTTTTCAAAGGTTTCCGACTTATGCTTCATTAAGTAGATATAGCCATACCGACTTAGATCATCAGTAAAAGTCACGAAGTAGAAATACCCACCCCGTGCGGCAGTGTTCATCGGACCACATACATCACTATGTATTATTTCCAACAATTCACCCGCCCGTTCAGGGTGACCCGTGAACGGCGTCTTGGTCATTTTTCCCATCAAGCAAGCTTCACATGTGTCAAATGATTCAAAATCAAAAGACGGCAGAACTCCATCTTTATGGAGTCTTTGCATGCGTTTCTTTCCGATGTGGCCAAGCCGACAGTGCCACATGAAAGTGGTGGTGGTATCAGCCTTATTCAGGCGTTTAGCATTCACGTTAAAGACATTATTTTCACATTCAAGATTTAATACGAAAAGGCCCCCAACAATGGGTGCAAATCCATAAAACATATCCTTACAATAAAGTGAACAACCATTGTTCTCAGACTTGTAGGAATATCCATCGTGTACTAAACATGATCCAGAGATAATGTTTCTACACAATGCCGGAACAAAATAACAGTTACATAGTTCTAAGATAAATCCTGAAGGGAGACGTAGAGGCATAATGCCGACGGCTTGAGCGGCGATCCCAGCGCCGTTCCCGATGCGCATCACGACTTCATTCTTTTCCAGCTTGCGCACCTTCTGAAGCCCCTGTATCGAGTTGCAAATGTGAGCAACCGATCCGGTATCAAATACCCAAGACTTAGAATTTTCGCTAGCAAGCAAAACGTCAATGACATTAACTTGTATAACAATTATACCTTTTTCGGTTTTCCCGGACTTCTTATCTTCCAGATACTTCTTGCAGTTTCTCTTCCAGTGTACTGTGCCCTTGCAGTAGAAGCACTCAGTTTCATTCTTGGCTCCACCCTTAGAGTTGCTTTGGGAGCCAGTCTTACCGGCGCCCTTGCCCTTCTTTGGCTTGCCTTTCTTCTTTTTGAAACTGGCGGTTTTATTCACAAGCAACACTTGCTTGCGATTTTTCCGCAGCCCTCCTTCTGCAGTTTTCAGCATGGCGAGCACCTCTTCCGGTTCCTTCTCCATCCCACTCATGTTGTAGTTTAATACAAAACCGTCGTAAGACGGGGGGAGTGAAGAAAGCAACATGTCCATCATATGGCCAGGTGGAAGTGGAAATTCCAGGGTTTTAAGCCTTTCAGCATAGCCAATCATTTTGACCACGTGTTCACCAACTGAACTACCCTCAGCCATCTTGCAATCCATCAAAGCCTTCATGATATCAAATCGTTCAGACTTTGCGGTTTCCTTGTACAGAGCATCCAATTCCCGGATCATATCACGGGGTTTATGGAATTCAAAACGTTTTTGAAGGTCTGTACTCATGCAAGCTAGCATAAGGCACTGCACTAAGTTGTGATCATCATCCTTAGTGGCCCAGACATTTTGTACATCTTCCGGGGCCTCTGCCGCCGGTTTAGCTGGAAGAGCATTTTCAAGCACATACAATTTCTTAGCGCTCCTGAGGACAATCCTCAGGTTGCGTACCCAGTCCGCATAGTTGTTTCCAGTCGCAGCTAACTTCTCTTTCTCCAACATCGGGCCTAAGTTGAACGCAGTGTTGCGAGCCATTTGATCTACAATGGTAAACACAAGTTTCACTTAGACTTTGTTTATAATGAAAATTGCACTAGTGAATAAACAATTTTATTCTAAAGTGTGCTCCCACTCAAACCAATATCTCTCAAAATTGATTGTGAGTGATTCAAGATCCAAATTGCAATTCAACACCATTGTTCGAGATGAACACTGATGTCGTGAACTCCAATTGGTAGGCAAACTTGCCGATCACATCTCTATGTGACTCTTGTTCATCTTTCGATGCGTGTGTTCCGAGCTCAGGACGATCCTGCCATGAACGTCAAGACAACCAAGTGATCTTGCTGCGAGGTCTGACCTCACCCGCCTTACACCCGTACAATCATTCGTACCCATGTAGATCATGGCGCACCCCGAAAGGAAGGCTGCTGTGACGGTGCTACACTTGGGAGAACACTAACTACTTGATAATTTTGTGAGAGATCACCCTAATAAAAGCGACTACCGCGCAATCAAGAAGGGTGCATCAAGAGGGATAAACATCTCAGGCAATTCATAATAGCATGATATGGTATAGCCCTTTCTGACGGAGAAGTCTTGTATTTCTTCGTCTTCGACATTCGCGTCGGTGTTCACCTTTGCGAAGATTGCCACCACCTTGTCGATGCACTAGATAATATTGCTATCTCCATAGCAGATAAAATAAATGCATTACTTAAGGTTGACACGCAGGTCATTAAAGTGCAATCATATGGCTCCAGCCATCATGCCGAATCATGACACGCAGGTCATGTTAATTACATCATATAGACATCTCATACATAATCAAATTAAATATGAGCTTTGCTATACCACATCATATGCAAACCATCCTGCAAAACCAAGTTAGACGCCTCTAATCGGTTTATGCAAAATTTTATTTTACGTGGCTTCTAAGGTTTTGACTTAAACCGCAGCTACCAATGTTTTATCAGCAAGTATGATTATTTGAGTCGCTAGATTAACATCTCGGGGTGTATGAAACACGAGATAATTAAATCTCGAGCCCCATAATAAACTTCGTCATACGCATGACCCCTATGCAGATCATATCTGCAATGCCCTTTCATTTGCGAATTTCATCTTTCTTTTGACTATGGCAGAAACCAAAGAACTGATAGCACTTCCATGATCAATCAGGATCACGGATTGCCAGAACTTTGTCAAATTCTACCATGCTGTCTCGAGATTGAGCAAACGCAAATTCTAGGGAAGCAACAAGAAAATCGGGTAACAGATTTCATCTGTCACCCACATAAATAATTTTCAGCAATAGATCTTATCTACTACCTAATTATATTATGCAATACCCATACATCTCCATGTATTTTAGATCGTAACCTGCATCTACGCATAGCACGGCTCTTGATGCCACTGTAGGGTAACGCGACAGAAAATCAAAATTTTCGGTATAGCGAACACGCCCAGGACCACTATGGAGACTGCATACAAGGTTTGATCTGTTCCGTACCGACTCGAAGCGCAGCGGAAGAAGAGTCGGTGGAGATCATTGGTGCAGATCCCCGCAGCTAGGATTTACAACCTCCCAACCGCGAGAATGTACTCCCTCGTCGGACAGCCCTTCGGGAGGCGGTCGGACAGTCCCCCGGACGATGTCGCGGACAGCCCTTCGGGAGGACCCTTGAGACTCGAACGGAGACTCGGACAGCCCTCCGGGAGGACACTCGAACAGCCCCTCGGGCAAAAGACCGAAACTACGACCTCTCTATGGGGTTGCACACATACGGTGTCAGCTATCCGGCAGGGCTTCGCCGTCCAGAACTAGTTCCTGCCGGAACCCAGACAGCCTTTTGGCTCTACGAAACTCTTTTCGTGGGAGGGAGAGAAGAAGCCAGATAATGCATGGCATGTGTATGAGAGCAAGGGGATGAGGAGAATGGCAGCCCCTTCTCCTCCTTTTATAGGCCAAGGCAAGGGGTGGGGTGGTGGAGGAAATACCAAAACACCCATGCTACATGTCCCACATGAAGGGTGGAATGGTAACTCAAGTGGGGCACCAAGGGGACACCATGGGGTCCCCCCTTTGGCCGGCCACAACCTTGCCCCCCCCCCATGGGGGGGGGGGGCCCCAACAAGCCACCAACATGTCTCCCTTGAAACAAGGGTGCTCCCTAGACAAAAAGCCACCAAACAAGCAACCCCCGATTCGTGGGATCTTGTCCCCTCGCGCTGAGACAAGATGTTTTCCGCGAAACTTTTTTCTGAAAAATTCCAGAAGGTCCCAGAACATTTCTGGCACCCTCTAAAATTATTCTGGGAATTTTCCGAAACATTTCCGGTATGGTAGTTTTTATCAGCGAAAAGCAACAACAGCGGTTACGGCAGTTTCAGAACATTTCCAGTTTTGATCTCTGAAAATTCCCAGAAGTTCCCAGACTAATTCTGGCATCCTCTGAAAATTTCCATGCGATGCCGAAACCCTTTTTGACCTAATAATATATTCCAAAACAACTTTTTGGTTTTACCGAAACTCTTTCGGTGTTCTCTCTCTTCGAAACTCTTTCGTTGTCTCCGAAACTTTTTCGGTGACTATCTCTCAGACTCCCTGTCTAGTATTCAGTGGATAGATGACCCTTAAGCATGTGACCCTATAGGTTCGGTGAAGTTTAGACATGACCCGGAACCCCTTCCGATCAATGATCAACATCGGAGCCGTGGACACCCATATTGACCCCTATACCCACACGAATAAATATCCGAGTGAACCTCTAGTTGCCGTGTGCTATTCCTGTTGCTTCACGATATATCACAAATACCCGAGGTGAGATTTATTGCATTCCCGTGGGCCAACACTTTGTCCACCATGCAAGTTACCTCGTTACCGGTTTTGTTCTCTTTTCTCGTTTCCGTGTTGCGGTATCCCGGTGATCAAATCACAAGGTGTCTGGCCAGACGATGATGGACACCGTTACACCGAGAGGGCCCGAGTATATCTCTCCATCGTCGGAGGCGCAAATCCCAATCTTGAGTTATCAAGTTACTTGACATACTTTTCCATGAACCCATAAGCCGCCGTAATAGCCACCCATTTACGGATGACGTTTAACAAACCCCAAAGTTCATGAAGCAAGCATGAAGAAACTCGACACCCTCATGGTCTAAAGAATTATGCAAACATTAACTATCTCTGTGTTATTAACCATTAACTTGTGACGAAAGTATCTCATAGCATAACATCAATCGGGTCGATTCAACACAAGTGTTCTACCAACATTGTGCCCTCAAAATTGCCGGCATAGCCATGCCCATGATCAGGAA
Source organism: Thinopyrum elongatum (assembly GCA_011799875.1). Lineage (NCBI taxonomy): Eukaryota > Viridiplantae > Streptophyta > Magnoliopsida > Poales > Poaceae > Thinopyrum > Thinopyrum elongatum. The sequence continues at coordinate 10,578,415 of CM022297.1, read as the reverse complement.
AATAGGATCATCATGCAATACTTGAGCCAATCTTAGAGGCAAGACTAGGAATACATTTTACCGTTTATTATACCACACGTGCAAATGAGTTTCCCTCCGAGCCTCGTGGTTATTGTAGACTCGAGAATCATTGCAGTTATAGAATGGAACATAAACATTCATTACAAACTCGGAGATACAAAATAACTGTTATTACTACCTCTAGGGCATATCTCGTACACTAGCTAGATCTATATGTAAGGAAGGAGGGAGAGCAAAATAAATGAGGTAGCTAGAGAAGTGGCCATTTATGGAGGAGAATTATTGTGGAGGGGGGCATTAATGGGGAGAGAAGAGAGCTAAAAGGAAGAGAGAAGAAGGGCAACAATGGTGGAGAAATAAGTTAGAGAGGGAAGAGGGGAAAGGAGGGGGAGAGGGCAAAGGGGGGAGGAGGGGGAGGGGTTAAAAAGTGGCACCAGCCACGCCTAGCAGTAGTGTTGTTTCCCAGACAGCGCTACTGCTATGGTGCTCAGTAGTAGCGCTTGTCAGAAGCTGCGCTACTACTAAGCGGGGCCCATTAGCAATAGCGGTGCTGTCAAAGCAAGCGCTACTACTAAGATTTTAGCAGTAGCGCTTTATTTTGGGCCGTGCTGCTACTACAGCTAGTGTCGGTGGGCTCGTTGGGTCCCACTTATCAGTAGCGCTTTTCTCATTTCCAATGCTACTGCTAAAGCATTAATTGTAGCGCTGCCCAAGGCTAGCACTACTGCTAATTAGCAGCAGCGCTTGTTATTTTCCAGCGCTACTACTGATGTCCTACCTATAAGCATTTCCCTAGTAGAATCGATCTCGCTCTGTGTGGGAACCGTACGATTTTCGATGCAGGCACCACATCAATGTTGTGCATGGTATTCAAACATGCACGCATCACCTCCATACAGCATATATATAAATATGTTTAGGACACATGCATGCAATAGTTGTTGGATAGTACTCTCCCTCACATGGTTATCGGCGGCAAGCCTATGTATTCGTGGGCTCGCGTGGACATCCATGATCACTTTGACCGACAACGAGAGAGGTTACCATGGTGGATTCTTCTTGTTTGGTTCGTGTTACCGTAGTTGGTCATGGTGAGATTCCATTCCTAAGTTTGAGTGCATATGTACATACGCATGAATCCCCGTCACCGGCTCGAAGTGGGGTGTGACATACATATATACAACACGTCGTCAACCCTCGCTCCGTGTGGGGATTTCTGGTTCCAAAGCATGGAGCCACATCAAAGTTGTGCATTGGGTATTCAAACATCACACAACACTCCATACATATGTTTGGGCCACATGCAGTCGGTGGTTGTCTTCGGGCACACTACTTGCATGATTATCGATGAGCTAGCCCATCTATGGGGTCGCGTGGACGTCCATCACTTTGACAAACAACAAGAGAGAGGTTGTACGACCAAGGTGGATTCTACTTGGTCCGTTTTATGGTACATCTTGGTGAGATGCCCTCTCCCGCCGACTCAAAGTGTGTGTGTGGGGGGGGGGGGAGGGGACTACTTCGCACTTTGCCGAACCTCAGTGGGGTCGGGGAAGTCTAGTTAATTTGCAAGGCAAATGTGACACATCAAACTTGTGAATTCGGTATTTAAATATCACACCACCCTTTTCATACATATAGTTGGGCTACCCGCAGGTGGTTCGTATGTGGTCTCACCCATCTCGTTCCAGAAGCACACATTTGTGGGCCCGCACACGGTCCTTGCACCTTTGACTGGAAGGGAAAGGGGGCCGGGGTTTGACCATGATGGAATCCTATAGGTTTAGTGTTACGGACTTACGGTAGGGTCATATGTTAGACGTAGCTATTTGGGGGCATGCGTTCATAGCTAGGATTCCCCTCCTACCGACATGAAGTGGGGGAGGGAGGCTAGCAATACAGTCAGGTGCCACATCAAAGTTGTGCATTGGGTATTTGAAAATCAAACCACCCTTTTCACACATAGTTTTGGTCCACCTGCAAGTGTGTTCGTGTTCTGACCCTTTCCCGCGTTATTTTTGCCAAATTTATAAACATTAGACAAGTAAGATGACATAACAGACATGGTTCACTCAGACTACCAGTGTGCCATGCCCGTGTCCCTGTCAGCCACATCAGCACAGTACATTGGGCTCCATGAGGCTCCCCTCACAATCTCAAAAATATCTACCAGCCTGCAGGGTTTTTCTGTTTGGTAACACATCGTTATTATGTTTCGACCGTGTGTGATGTTTGCTGTTCCCACTCCCGCTCGCATCCGTCGAAAATATCAATCCCTTCATCAAAATTTTCAATAGCCCCGGCATTTTACTCCCACATAGTAAAATTTTCAGTAGCCACGTCATTCCCTTAAACACCAGCTTGCCCCACCTCCACACACATACCCCAAAAACTCCTCGCGCACACACACACAAACACACCACCACAACCCCTCCCTCGCTCGAAACCCTACCAAGATCGCCACCGTCGCCATCGCCAGAAGGCCCTCCATTGTCAACAACTGTCGGCTTGCCCTTGCAGCTTACCCACCGATCTCCATACCCTAGCCGCCATGTGTTTCTTAGATGACGCCGGCCAAACACCCCCTTTCCAACAGATCCCCATCCCCATCCCGATCCCCCACTCCAGAGCGTCGCAGCCTAAGCCCATCTATGCTTCCCGTAGAGCTCGAGGAGCGAATGGCCCAAAACAGGTTTATCGGGGCCTCTTCGCTCGACGTTGCCGAGGTGGCCACCGGGGAAGCTGACGACCATTACTGGACGTAGGCTCTCAATCAGCGGGCTAGAGGATGCTGGTATGTCGCGGACGCCGGCTACGACATCGAGGTCGTCGACAGTGACGACCTGATGCAGGCTATGTCACAGGTTAAGTGGCCCACCCCAAACCCCTCGGGTTCAACAATCGTCGATCTCATCTACGGCCCCGCCGCTGATCTCCTCTGGCCTCGCTATCAAGAATTTGCTATCCTACATGGCCATCGAGCCTTTTTTGTCATTTCTGAAGGACACGTTCTGCGACGCTGGCCTGGGATCCACAGCTACCAAGTCAGACCTCATGGAAGGCGACCACGAGGAGGGCACCCTATCCGGCAATTCCAAGGGGAAAGAGCCCATCTGTGACATCCAGGAGGGCACCCTACAGCCATGCTCTTCCAAGGGGAAGGAGCCCATCTGCGACCACATGGAGCACACCCACAGTCCGTGCTCTTCCCATGGGAATGAGCCCATCTGTGACAAGTGAGGAAACCCATGATTTGTTTTGTCGTGCCTCTTCACAGAGGGAACCCATGATTTGTTTTGTCAAGCCCCTTTTGTAGTGTAGTGAGAATATGTCCATTTTTAATTGCTATATTTGGTGGTTTGCATTATGCCTTGCTTATTTCAGTTGTTCACAATGTGATGCTCTATATGTGCAAGTATTTACTGTGTAGTACAATTTCATCAATACCAGTTTCAACAATACCAATAGGAGTGAATATATTTGCTTGCTATTAAGCCTGTTATACTTAGCATATGCCTCTTTTAACGTTTTTTTGCTTGTTCAGTTGTTTGCAGTTAGCATATGTCCAGTTTCAATTGTTATCTTTGGTTGTTCGTAGTATGCCTTGTTTATTTCAGTTATTCACAAAGTGATGTTCTATATATGCAAGTATGAAGTGTGCAGTTCAATTTCATCAATACCGGTTTCAACAATACCAATATGAATTACTATATTTGGTTGCTGTTAAGCCTGTTGTAGCGAGCATATGCCTCTTTTAACGGTTTTTGGTTGTTCGGTTGTTTGTAGTTAGCATATGTCCAGGTTCAATTGCTATCTTTGTTTGATCGTAGTATGCATTGTTTATTTCAGTTATTCACAATGTAATCTTCTATATGTGCAAGTATGAACTGTGCAGTTCAATTTCATCAATACCAGTTTCAACAATACCATCATGAATGAGTACATTTGATTTCTGTTAAGCATGTTGTAGTTAACACTCCTTTTCATTTTTATTTAACAATAACTAGAGTACTAAGACAGGCACAGTACCAGTTTGAATGACTATATTTGCTTGTTGTTAAATGATAGGCCCGTTGAAGTTGACACACCTTTCCACGTCTTATTTTGCTTAACTAGTGTGCTTCAACCTTCACACTGAATCTATCATTTGGAGATTATGTTGTCTATTCTGGATATATTTGGTTGATGTTTAGCCTGTTGTGCTTAACATGCCTTTCGATGTACTTAGACTGGACAATTTTTAGGAACGACTGCTGTTTTCCATCGAGGTTAGTTTCATCCCATGGCTTTTATATACTCACTGTTTAGGATATTGGTAGCTATTACCATATAGGCCGGGTGCTGTTAAGGGATTAATCGGTGAATCAGACATTTAACTGGATATATTTGTAATTCATTTATCGGTAGTTTAACTAGGGTCATATCTAATATATCTGAGACTACATAGCAACATGCATTGTACTGAATGTCTAAATATGCAATCCTAGGCTACATAGCAACAATGAAGAGTGTTACATTAATGTTCTGATGATGTCTAGATATAATTAGAAGAGCAGCAGCAACAACAACAACATAGCAGCAGTTAACTATAGTTAATCGGCTGATATTTGTAAAAATATAATAAAATCCCTCCGCCCCATAATATAAGATGTTAATTCATCCAATATGTGAGCATATTAGATGTTATAAGATCTTATATAATGGGACGAAGGGAGTGTTGTACTACATCATTGTGCAATTGTTGTTTAGCTTCTAATATTAATTTGATGCTTTTACGTACATACGTCATTGGTAAAGATCCGCGCTTCAACCCTTCTACGTATGGGGCAATGAGATATTCATGAACCAGCATTAAGTGAGGAAACTGATAAAAATTGTTAGTAAAATGGGTCAAAAGATGGCAACTAAACTATTTGTTTACACTTTATCTAAGACAACAGTGAACTGCAGGATGGTAAGTAAGAACTCTGCAACATTCTTTTTACTGCCCATAATGAGTTGTGTTAGATGACAATGTCTAAATCTTTTTCTTTTGCAGTGGTTATCAAAGCAGTTTACTCAAGATTACCTCTCAAAATACATGATTGGTGGGCATGCAAAGGTTAAAGTATTTATACCAGAATATGCTGACTATCAAGATGTCCTCATGAAGACAATGAAGGATGGGCGGTCGGTCATCACAGGGGGTTGGACTAGAGTCGTGCGTGCCTTCTGCGTGGAGGAGGGCACAATATGGGCATTCTGCTTCATGTTGTTCAGCAACCAGAATGTATTTCGCCTCTTTCTTTACCGTCTTTAATAGTTCAAGTATACAATAGTGGTTCATCATTCTTTATTTGGTGCTTATATAATTCTTAAACATATGTACCGATGAATCGAATAATGCATTGGTTGTTTGAACCTGATGGATATGAATAAAGCTATAGCCTACTTTCAAATTCAAATTTGATATAATTTTAAATAGCAGCAATTAAATTAGGGTGAAATTACGCTTTGAAGGTCATTACGGCGCACATGGTATGTAAAACGCAGCATGTGTGATATACATCTTAATCTGACACGGTTCACAGAGGAGAAATATTTGTAACCATGCACACAGTTGCCGTTTGCAAAGCGTGTGTGATGTTAGACAATATTACAAACGGTGCGAGCAAACTAAATGTTTATGATAGTCGCCTTCTCATACGCGATTTACAATCATGAACTGTTTCTGATATCGTACACATCGTAAACGTTGCACCACGGAATAGCGTGTGCGATAGTTATACTGACTGGTACGATGTTCCGATGTTTTGTAATCCCATCGAACACACGTACGATGATTAGCTAATCTTCTTAATTTTCTATCGCATACGGTTCGGCAGAAGTGAATATGTGTGATTGTCTGCTTATCGTACATGTTCTATAATCATGAACTATTTGTGATGGGGCCCGCATAGTAAACGTAGCGCAACAGAATACCAACTGCGATGGTAATGTGAGCACAAACGAGTAGAAAGGATGGAGCGGTTGAGATATTGGAGATATCACAAACAGTTGTCTGAAGACTCGCGTTTGGGATAGATGCCGGCATCGCATACGCTTCGTTTTGCAAAATGTATGTATTGCTACTCCCTATCCCCGATGTTTTCTGGGTCGTGTGGGAAGGACCCATCTATCCCACACACTCGCCTGACGACGGTTTAAAATGTCGTCGCGGAAAGGGCTTAAAAATCGATTGTATAGCAGCTTGTTGTACCGGTGTATGATCTATCATGCATGGATTTGTTGCAGCTCTTAGTGCTTCAAGGTGGTACATATCTGTAGGTCTTAATTAGTCATTAATTGCTGGCATAAGCAAAGTACTCCACTTATACACTGCTCTATCCCTAATTCCCTATATATGAATGAACAAAATGCAGCACAACTATTCTTAAATTCATTAGTACGCGAAAACATTGGTCCAATTTCGAAGGAAAATAGGTCAGAGCTGTAACACTGGGAGCATTTCAGATGAACCAGCCCCAAAGCCAAAGCCAAAGCCAATCCATGATGGCAGAGTGGAAGGAAGAAGGATCTATCATGGATGGATTTGTGCTAGCGATAAATGCTTAAAGGTGGTATACATATTTTGGTCTTAATTAGTAATATGATAATTAAGATGTTATTCTTGGATCGACACAATTCGACATGAAAGAAACTACTTACATGCAACTCCCATTGAGAAACTAGTTCAAAGTAATGATATTTGATCATTAGAAAATGAGCTAGCAATATATCGGTGGCTGCCATGAGAGTGCCATAAAGTATCCGTAAATTGCATGCTCAATTAGTTCCATATATATTGGTTTACTTTGCAGGCCCACGGTATTTTTTTTCTTATTCTAAGCCAAAGGGTGTGAAACCTTCTACATGTAATTGACATGGCGATGCATGATCAACGAAAAAATTGCAGTGATAATACCACTATAGCGTTCTGAGCAATGCCTTGCTAAAGTCTCAGCGTACATTGTCTTGCTAATAGCACGCTATAGCGCGATATAGCACGCTAATAGCATATTTTAAGGGCCACAGTATTTTGTCATAGCACACTATTTTTTTCATTTTGCATGATACCTGATGGTTTAGAACAGAAGAAGATAAGTTGTGAAGAAATTAGATGCGAGCTCTACGAAGTCAGATGAGCCGCTGAGAGAAAGGCAAACACCTAGCATGAGGGAGCTGAACTTCGTATTTTGTAACTGTGTTCTTGAGGTAAGGGTTTATCCCTATATAAGCACATTATGAGCACGTCAGACACATGATAGAAAGAAGCACGAAGCATATATACATGATTTGCATACATGCATGTATATTTACTGATGGTTGAAACAAAGGGGAACCATAAAACGAAGAGGAACAATAGAACGAAGGAACATTTGCCATATGCACAGAGCAATAGCATTTGTTCACTTATTTACATGGCTTAGCAACAATGAGGTACCAACACACACCGGCAGCTTACAGCCATCTCCACCTCGCAAGAAAGAGAGAACTAGCTAATTTACTTATCTGTATGCTTTATATCTTTTGAGTGAGATCCATACTATTTAATTTAGCCGTTGCTGACTTCAGTATCATATATACCTTGTGCACCAATGATTGAATGCTTGCACTTTGACATGAGAAGGATAATATACAACAAAGTGACCCATACGTTTGCGCGGTTTGTGTATTGTTAGTCTTTTCCATTTGCTAACCCTCGTAGTACATGATTTCAATTTAATATTCTTAAACAATGCATCATCTGTATGTACCGTTGTACCCATTGCACCAAACATGCTAGAACTACGTAATGCATCTTATGTACCCAACGTAACTTCATTCTGAACTAATCAAACACCCCCTGAATTTCAGGATGGGCCTCATGTCCCCACTAATGACCAATTAGAAAGTGACAAATCATTACGTAACCCCCTCCCCACGTAAGCCCCCATAGGTGTAGCAAAGCTCGTGATGTGCCATAGTCCTTAGAGGTTAGTTTCTAAGATCTCTCATACACCTGTGCATGCATTTCCGTACGTTGCAGTTACTTAGGTCTCTCTCTCTATTCCTTCATTGATGTATTGTATATCGACACTTGTAAACCTTGATGCAAGCATTATATGATTCAGCTTTGTAATCAGAGCCATCTGCTTGACATTGAGCAACATCCAGACCAATTCCAGCGTCCCTTTTCTTTCGCCGCAAACCTTGCACACCTCTCCTAGTTTTTCTGTCGGTGCCATGGTGCCCATCATCACCACTGCTTCAACTCTCTCTTCTTATCCTCCCAATTAATTTTTCACATTTCAGGCCCGCATTGCTGTGCATGGAGTGAAGTACATCCTAGGTCCTCGAACTATTTCGAAGGTGTCATGTAGGTCCTCAAACTATGAAAAGTGTCATTTAGGTCCTCAAAAATCCAATAAGTGTGTATATATGTGACACCTCTGAAATAGTTCAAGGACCTATGTGACACCTTTGAAATAGTTTGAGGATCTGGATGACACACATATTGCACTTTCAGGACCTGGATGAAGGTTTTCATAGTTCGAGGACCTACATGACACCTCTTAAATAGTTCGAGGACCTATGATGCACTTCACTCCTGTGCATAATACCAACATCCACTCTTACATCCCATTCAAACTCAACTACCCACCAACAACTATCATAAATATCAGATTTCTTGTTGTTCGTCCTCTCCAACCGCGTTGCGGCGTTGTACTCGACCACATTAACAAGACGTTTGAACTTCACGTCAATGATCCCGAGTTGCGACGTCCCGACATCAGGATCTTAGGGTGGATCTACACCACGATCGGCGGTGTCTTCTGGACCTTGCAATGTCCTCCAACGGCACTGCCATGTCAGCATGGACTCGCCTCCACCAGTACTTCCTCAACAACAATGCCACCCACACCATTCATCTTAACAGGAAGTACCGCATGCTCATGTAGGGCACTATGTCGGCCACTGAGTATGCATGACAGTCCAAGTTCGTCACCGACTTCCTTGCTGAAGCTGATGAGGCCACGACTGATCGGAATCTCTCCCTCAAGTTCCATCCATGACACGGACCAGATTATGGGCGCTCATGTATCACCTTGTTGAATCGAAGATTGCTCAGTCATCAACTCCAGTAGGTAGTCCGGGTTTGACAATAGAGCATTCTGATCCGACTGAGTACCCTTACTCACCGGTAAAAAGGGCTATACACACTTCGTATAACCGTAGGAAGATCATATTGTGTACTTCCAGAGTAAGTTCTCCCGAAACCATTTTTGTCCAATTATCTTATAATCTACGTCTACATAGTTAGAAAATATAACCCTACAGGTGTTCTTACATCATGTGGGATCAATTTAAGTATTCTTAAATAACCCTCCGTTCCAAAATAAGTGTATCAAGGTTAGTACAACTTTGTATTAAAGTTAGTACAAAGTTGAGACACTTATTTTGGGACGGAGAGAGTACGTTTTAATTGAATGATTTTTTTCTTAAAAACATTTAAAGTTCAGCTTTTAGTAGAACTGACTATTTCATGGCACTCCTTGCTGATGACTTCCTCGTACAAAACTAGGTAAATAAAACAATAATATATTTTAAAAAACAATATATTTAATAATACCAAAATACTCTTTCAAAATATAAAATTGTCAATAGAAGTATAGCCGCGGAAAGGAACGGATAACAACACTAGTTTTCATGATAGCAAGTTTAGTTAGAAATGTAATAACAATTATTCATGTGGAAAACCGAAATGCTATTAAGATGTTTTCCTTTGCTGGACGCAATTTCTTATCAACGTCACCTATTAGACAACAACGCAACTAGTACCGAGCTTATTGAAAGGAATAATTCCTTTGCGTTAGAAAACTAGCTAGCAATATTTTGATGGTTGTCACGGAGATTGCTCACTAAGTATTGTTAAATTGCTTCTTAACCACATCAACGGTATGTTTTCCGGAATGTTGGAAGTATTTTAATATAAAGACGGAGCTTTCGCAGAAAAGAGAAAGATAACTCGGTTGCTTTAAAACATGGTGAACTGGTGATGAGCACGCATCAATGTAACTGGATTGCAGTATAGTGTGACCAGCGGCACAGTAGACTAGGAAAATAGATAGTAGGCCTTGTCTTGTGATCTTATCATTGGTTAGAGATTGTTGAGTATATGTGTTTTGTGCATATCTGTGTATCTGGCCCACCTTCTAGTTCCTTGTATAGTTGAGGTCGTGGCCCACATTTGTACATCATATATACGTGCGATTGCACCCGATCAATACATTGTGCAATTCAATCATCATACATGGTATCAGTTTCCGGGTTCTAAACCCTAGCTTCCGCCCACCGCCGCCGCACCCCCACCCTTGCGCCACCGCTGCCGCGTCATCCTGCTGCCGCCGCCGCGCCCTCCCCCTAGCGCGGCCATCGCCGCACCTGTCGCCGCCGCCACAACCCTAGCTACTGCTGTCGCCGCACACCCAAGCCGCCACGGCACACTCACCCTGCAGTCGCCGCCCCCTCAACCGCCGCCGCAAGCCGCCGCCGCACCCTAACCCTAGCTTTTCACCATGTCTTCCGTCACCTCCTCCGCTTCCAACCCGTTCGCTGATGTCAACCCTCCCGACGCCGCCGACATCTGCAACCTCAACATCAACGAGAGGGTTCCGGTCCGCCTTGCTCAGACGGACTCCTCCTACTACGCATGGAAGGCCTACTTCTCCCTCATGTTCCGGGAGTACAACCTCCTTGCCCACGTGGACGGCTCCGTCGACTCAAGCCTCGTGCCCGCGCATCACGAGCGGTCCACCATTGACGCCACGCTCATCCGGTGGTTCTTCCTCACCATCTCGCCTGACCTGTCTCATACGGTCGTGCAAGACGGTGATGATGCCCTCGCCGTTTGCACCAATCTAAACGGACTCTTCACCGACAATCGTCTCCAACGTCGCATTTTTTGCAGCAAGAGTTTTTTGGGTGCCACCAAGACAACTCCTCCGTCGACGACTACTGTCGCAGTCTCAAGACCCTTGCTGACAAGCTCCGCGACATTGGCGCGAAGATTGATGACGATCTCCTCCTCAGCATGCTCACCGCTGATCTCAACGAGGACTTCGGCAACGCCGCGGCGAACCTCGCGCTCATCCCCGAGCCCTCCTTTGCCAAGTTCGTGGCCTATCTCCGGTTGGAGGAGCGCCGGACGAAGCAAGTGAAGAACCGGGCCATGCATACCACCCGTGCCGCCGGCACCACTCGCGGTGGCCCTCCACCACCGGCCACCGCTCCTCAAAAGCAGTGGCCCCCCGCGCCTTACCAGCCGCAGCAGCAGCCGCCGCTGCTACCCCTGCCGACGGCCCCGAACAGCGCACCCACTCCCCCGCCGCCACCCACGCCCTCGCCGGGGCGGCCGGCGCGGTGGCCGCAATCAGCAACAGCAGCCGCCCGCGGGCACCCCTTGCCAAAAGCAGCAGCAGCAGCCCCCACTGTCGTTGGCCGCCAGTTACAACCTATGTACCAGCGTCGTCCACACGTACACCATGCCGTTCCCTCGAGCGCCGGTGCCGACTCTTCCTGTGCCGCGCCCCCCGGCGCATCAGGCATATTATGCCGCGCCACAGCTGTACGGAGGGTATCAACCTCCTCCACCGCAGCAGCTGACTGGCGCCTACAGCTTCCCGATGGCGTCTCCGTCACCTCCGTCGCCATGGGACCCGGCGCTGCTCTCCAAGCTTCACAGCGCTCCTTCGCCCAACAACTACACCGGCGGTGGCGACTGGTACATGGACACTAGGGCTACTGTTCATATGTTCACTCATCCTGGTAATCTTGGCTCCTTCTTTCCCGTCACCACCGCCACCCGCATCACTGTCGGTGACGGTTCCACCCTTCCAATCGCACATGTTGGGCACACCTCGTTTCATTCAAATTCCATCCCTTTATCTTTGTCTAACATACTTGTTTCACCCAACCTCATTAAAAATCTTATTTCCGTTCGTTGTTTCACTCGTGAAAATCCTATTACTGTTGAATTTGACGAACTTGGCTTTTGTGTCAAGGACGCTTGAACCAGGATGGTACTTCACCGATGTGACAGCCCTGACGAGCTCTATCCGGTGCACCCGCCCTCCTCCATCACCATCGCTCCGGTTGCTCTCTCTGCTGGCGTTGATCTTTGGAACGCTTCGTCATATTCTTATGAGTTTCAGTTTCAGTTGTAATAAGATTGAGGATCATACTTGTCATGCATGTCGCGTTGGCAAACACGTTTGCCTTCCGCTTAATAATTCCACCACCATTGCTTCTTTTCCTTTTTAGTTGATTCATAGTGATGTGTGGACTTCTCCAGTTCCTAGTAATTTGGGCTATCTATATTATCTGGCGATTCTTGACGATTACTCCCATTATGTGTGGACTTTTCCCTTGCGGCGAAAATCGGATGCACTTTCCACCTTGACGGCTTTTTACTCCTACGTCAACACACAGTTTGGGCGTCCTCTTGCTCTTCAGACTGACAATGGAAAAGAGTTCGACAATCATGCATTCCGCACTTTTCTCTCGCACCATGGCACACTTTTTCGTCTCACTTGCCCGTATACTTCACAACAAAACGGTTGAGCCGAAAGTTGATACGTCTCCAACGTATCTATAATTTTTGCTTGTTCCATGCTGTTATATTATCATTTTTGGATGTTTTACAATTATTTTATATCAACTTTATATCATTTTTTGGGACTAACCTATTGACATAGTGCCCAGTGTCAGTTGGTAGTTTTGCTTGTTTTTTACTTCGCAGAATATCAGTACCAAACAGAGTCCAAACACAGCGAAACTTTTTAAAGAAATTTTTTTGGACCAGAAGACATCCAGTGGTCCAAAGAAGTACAAGAGGGGAGGCTCAAGGGGAGCACAACCCACCAGGGCGCGCCAGGAGGCCATGGCGCGCCCAAGTGGGTTGTGCCCACCTCGGTGACCTCCCGCACCGCCTCTTCGCCCTATAAATACCCCAATATTCCAGAAACCCCAGGGGAGTCGATGTAACACCCCAAAAATTTAATCATGTTTTTACTAAATAAAATTTGGCCAGAATTTAAATTTTGAATTTTGCTAAGTCTTTTATTAATTTCAGAACCATTTTCTGTTTCTGTTTTTTTCAAAATTCTTCCCTCCATATAACAATTTTTGGAAATAATTTTGTGGCTTTGGTAGTTCTCTTAAAACATTTCAATTATAGTTTAATAACAGTAAGAATTATTTTCAGAATAAAATTTGCCTCTAAACAATTCTTTTAACAGCTATTTCAATATTTTAAATGCCTCTGTTGCACTACAACTACTTTAAATAATTCTTTCAAAATTCCACAGAAATTATGGGAGGTCATGTGATGCCTGCATATCACTTTTATGCAAAAACACAACTTAGTCTCTTGTAAATTTTGAGTGAAACAACCTCCTTTCAATTCTGTCCATTTCTTAGGTTATAACTACAACCCCAATTTTCCTTGCCCCAAAAATCCTGAAAATTTTCCCACTTATAGTGCTTCCAACCAAACCCTTAAGTTTCTGTCCCATTGAAAACTTTTTAGTTCACCAAATATTCCTCTGAAGTTTCTGTCCAGAAATGAATTTCTCTAAAACTTGCACTGGCAAGTTAATCTTTTTGTCCATCCAACTCCACCACCATATATATCATCTAAGGAGACACCATCCTGCAAAAATTCAAATTCATCAGAGCCACCTAGGCCACCAAAGCATTCTGTCGAGCACCATGTGTGCATGACAAAAAGTTTGTCTCTTCCTAAACTACATTGAGGACTTGATGCTATGACTAAACCACCATGTCCATAATCCCTATCAGAGAAATATCAGCCACTCTACCAAAAATCATCTCATTTGGAGCACCCTAGGATGCACTGGCATTCTGCCGAACGCACTGGGTGTGTGCATAGAGCGTGCCCACAGCGCCGTTGTTGCAGGCATCGGCACCGCTCGGTGCTAGACTCCCTGCCACCGCTCCGCACGCCAGCCACCTCCAGGAGCTTCGAGAGACACTCACGCACCTCGCCGACACCATCCCGCGTCGCCTAGCGCTGACCACCGCCGCCCACCACCATCCAGCGTCGTCGCGGCCACTGCCGTATCGGACACGCCGCCGCCCAGGACGCGTGGTTCGCCTCCGAGCCAACTAGCAGGCCCCAGCATTAATGCGGACGGCCACTGTCCTCATCGACCCTGGCCACCGGCCACACCAACTTCTCCGGCGCAGTAATGGCGCCGCCGCAGTGCCGTGCCCTGGAATCCTCGGAACCGCCTCCTTCCTGCTATAAAAAGGTCACCTGACCCTCCCTCTACCACCACCGCATCTCCTTCACCCCCTCGATGAGCCCCATAGGCAGCAGAACGACCGGAGGAGCCATCTCCCCCGACTCTGGCCGCTTCTGCCGCCACCACTGACCCGTCAGTTCCCATGCCACCAGCGACTTCCCCTTGCTATTTTCTTCACCACGCAACTTCTGGAGTGCTCGCTGAGCCGTTCCCCTCGCCAATTCCACTGGAGGTGGCCCATGGGAGAGATCCCTCTCCCACTCGAAGCTCCTTTCCGCCATGGTTGAAGCTCTGCTCAACCTCGAGCTTTCCGGCGACTCCCTCCCCCTCCAACGGACGCGGTCCGACCTCCTGAGTATGTTGGTGTGCCAAGCGCCGGGAACGGCGCCTTCCACCGCCGGCAATCATCCCCGGAGCACCTCCACTGCTCCTGTCAAGGCGCGCGCGTGGGAGAAGATAAACCCGACAGGTGGGCCCCACCTGTCGGTGCGCCACCGCTCCCCTCCCCTGCGTGGCAGCACCTTTGGGCCCGGCCCAGTGGCACGACGCAACTAAGTAGTGCTCAGGGCGCACCTCTGTCCTCTGCTTGTTTCTTTTTCTTTTTCCAGCAACTCTCAATTAATTTCCATAGACACCATTTCTAGCCCAAATTTGATGATTCAAATTTGTAAATACTCTAAGAATCATGCTCTATTTATCTAACTTAGGTTCACATTTTTCCTAAGCTTTATCTCCCCAGGATCAATTAAATAGTACTTTTAATCATATATTCCATCCTAGAAATTCCATAACTAATTCATATGAGCTCCAAATAAATTAATTATTTTTCTGTTAATCCTTATTTTTCATCTAATTTATTTTAATGTTTATTTCACAAATATTTGAAACAATTTTTGGCATTGCTTTTGCTTTATGTGGTTATTTAAATGTTTTTGAAAATAGGAAATGGAGGGAAGAAACTTTTCAAACTTTTGGAGTGCACCCAATATCTCTGCATACTAAAGGCAAGCATCTTGAACACTTGATATGGTGGATTGCACAGTTGTTTGTTTGTGAGAATAATTGCATCATGAATATGTTGAATTCAAATAAAACTGGCATATGGCTATTTTTGCATGATAGATCCCTTGACAATATTTTGTCTCTGTCTAAGCATGAATTATGTGTGAGCATGGGTATTTTCACATGTCACATCTGCCATGTTGGTCCGGACTAAACTGCAGGAAAGAATCAGTCACGAGTAAAGTGACCGTGAGACTGAAATTTCTCGTGGTGACGAGAATGATCAGTAAGGGCATGTCGGGACATGCCGGGTGGTGATGCTGTTGGGTATCACCAAGGAATATATTGTGCTAACCACTGAAGGAAAACTTAACCTCCTGAGTCGACCGTAGATCGAGTCTTGTTCCGGTAACCCCCATACTTGATTCGTGCTGCCACTTGTCCCTGCCACAGGTGGGGTATGGTTCAGTAATTTGTTAACCCATTTCCATGCACACACCACATAGAGGGCTACGATGAGGGTTTCCATGTTGGTGGACTAAATCCTGTCATCGGGTCAGGGGGCATGGGTGTTTCCAGTTGTGACTGAGAGGGGGCCACCCCTTGTAATCCGCGCGTATTAATAGTGATCCCATGCAGGACGTTGGTCTCTCCGTCTTAAAGTTTTCTTGAACGATGCCTTGGGTGATTCCTGGCATCCGGAAAGTTAATCTGGTGTGTGCTGGTCAGGTGTGTTTTCAACCCAAAGACCGTAATGGGAATTAGTCAGTGTCACGGTACTGACTAAAGAAATCCTTTACTTGTGGGTAAAGAGTACACCCTTTGCAGAGTTTTAACCTATTCGAATAGCCGTGTCCGCGGTTAAGGGCTACGGTCTTTGTCGGTCAAATGTCGGTCTTAGTGTTGGTCTTCGGAGGAAAATAATTAAATTGAGCCTGAATTATTTTGCAGGATAATTATGGACACCCTGTTGCTACCATGAATATTTTTATGCTTGTTAAATATTGTTATGGTTATGCATAATTTTGAGGACTAACCCATTTCTCTTATTTTGAATTTTTTCCTGAGTGTCTCAGGGGCTGGCTAGACTACCCCGGGCACTCAATTTTATTTTCAAGACCTCTCGTGGTGTCTCTCGAGTTAACAGGCGGTTTATCCCGCCACTACTCTTGTGGACACCCGATTGGCATTTCTCTTCAAGTCCGATCGTGGCGTCACTTGACACCCGACTGGCATTTCTCTTCAAGTCCGACCGTGGCGTCACTTGACACCCGACTGGCATTTCTTTTATTTCGTTGAGTGTCACTTGGGCTGGCTAGACTACCCGTGGCATTCATTTGCGTTATTTCTGACAAGTTTGATCATGACTAACATGCTATATTTACTTCCGTATCATTTTGCTATTGTCATGTCATGATTTAAATTTGTGTTAGCATGAGCATTTTAGCATGATCCAGCATGAGCAAACGCATATAGTTTGGTTCAACATGATCATATATTTTGTTTGCTGCATTCAGTATATCTCTTGTTCAGGATGTTTGCGAGTACATTCAAACGTACTCACAGGCTTGTCCCTGGCTATTTACTTGGCCAGGTCAGGAGTTCTACGAGGAATACCACAACAACGACCGTACGGAGCCTAGGATAGCAGCCACGCGGATAGGAATTATCCGGGTCAGCTGTTCCTGTGGGGATGGAGCCCCATCGACGTTGGTGAACCACGAGTCAATTCCGTCAACCACCACCAGATATCAGTATTGTATCGTTGGACCTTTATGGTCTTGTATCCAATTCTTGTAATAGCTTGGTAACTCTGTAACAAGGACGTGTACACCAGTAACAATAATCCTGTGCTGGTGATGACACAAGGGGTTATTTTCTGGGATGTCGTGTCCCGGCCCTGGCAGTCGACGAAACACAATTCCAGCCGTCGCAGTTTCCAGAACCACCAGATCCAATCTAGACACCATCATGGAGGGGTTCATCATCCTCATTGGTGCCTCTTCGATGATGACTTCCTCTCTCTATTTTGATTCTTAATAAAGTGGTCTCTTGGAGATCTATTTGATGTAACTCTTTTTGCGGTGTGTTTGTTGGGATCCGATGAACTTTGAGTTTATGATTAGATCCTTTTATCCATGAAAGTTATTTGAGTTTCTTTGATCTCTTATATGCATGATTACTTATAGCCTCGTATTTCTTCTTCGAATCTTTGGTTTAGTTTGGCCAACTAGATCGATTTTTCTTGCCATGGGAAGAGGTGCTTTGTGATGGGTTCAGTCGCGCGGTGTTCTTTCCCAGTGATAGAAGGGGCAGCAAGACACTTATTGATCATTGCTATTAAGGATAACAAGATGGTGTCTATTCCTACATGAATAGATCTGGTCTACATCATTTCATCGTTCTTATTGCATTACTCCGTTTCTCCATGGACTTAATACACTAGATGCATGCTGGATAGCGGTCGATGTGTGGAGTAATAGTAGTAGATGCAGGCAGGAGTCGGCATACTAATCTTGGACGTGATGCCTATATAATGATCATTGCCTGGATATCATCATAATTATTTGAAGTTCTATCAATTTCCCAACAGTAATTTGTTTACCCACCGTATGCTATTTTTCTCGAGAGAAGCCACCACTACAAAAAAAAAGACACATCCGTGATATCTTGGGCTGAACGAATTTTTTTCTGTCATGCTTATGACACTTCTATGACGATAATTGTGACAAAAGCACGTATCATCATAGATGTGGTGGGATCCTACTTCTATGACAAAAAATCACGTGACAATCATGAGACTTCATCCCGCTGAACCTTTTCTTCTTGGTGTCTAGAAATCTACTTATCTTCCCACAGTAACCGGAACTGACTTTGATTCCCGTAAGGCACTTGATGAATTGATCGATCTCTTTCGCACTTAAGGTGAAGCAAGAAGGGGGGCAATAATTCTCCTCCTTCTTGTTGACTTTTATGCCCCTTTCCCCCTCCTCCGTCTCCATCTCCGTCTCCTCCATCGACTTTTTACGGGGCGGCATGTGGAGATCTTTCCTGATCTTCAAATCTTCCAAGTCTTTCCTTGCCTTCGGCCCATCCTTGGTCTTCTTCGGCATGTTCATCAGTGTGCCAAGCGAGCTCTCGAGGACATTCTTCGTGATATGCATTTGATCAAGGCAATGAGGCATGTCATGATTGGGCCAGTACTCCAAGTCCCAGAAAACAGACCTCGTTTTCCATACCTTTAGCAGCGGCTCCGGCACCTTTTTCATCTTTCCTGGCACGGGGCACTGTTCCCAATTTTTCAACAGCTCGTTGATTTCGGCGTCACTCCTCTTACGTGGAGGTCCTCGATGCTCAGCAAACCGATTGAATAGATCTCCACGTATTCTCCACGGGTCATCCTTCTCCAGCCATCTACTATGCCCCATGTACACGATTTTCCCAGGCCCGCCATCTTTCGTTGACGTAAGCTGCTGAGACGTTGTATCATCCATGCACCTCGTGCATCCGCAGTATCCGTGGCATACCTGGCCTAAGGTGTACCCGTAACCGAGATAGTCGTACACCGTCGTCATCAACACGGCTCTCATATAGAAATACTCTCCTTTGCTGGCGTCCCATGTCCATGCCAGTGTTTTCCATAACGTGTCTAGATCTTCTTTCAGAAGCCCCATATACAGGTTAATATTATTTCCCAATTGTTTCGGCCCTTGAATCAGCATGCTCATGTGTATGTACTTTGTCTTCATGCACTTCCATGGGGGGAGGTTGTACATCCATACAAAGACGGGCCATGTGCAGTGGTTGGTGTTCTGGTTTCTGCTACTTCTTGAGCTTGCGTTGATTTTTTCCTTGAAGAGGAAAGGGTGATGCAGCAAAGTAGAGTAAGTATTTCCCTCAATTTTGAGAACCAAGGTATCAATCCAGTAGGAGACAACGAACAAGTCACCGAATACCTGCACAAACAAACACCAACTTGCACCCAACGCGATAAAGGGGTTGTCAATCCCTTCACGGATATTTGCAAAGTGAGATCTGATAGAGATGGATAAATGGTAAAGTAATATTTTTGGTATTTTTGGTTTATGGAACGGAAAGTAATAGATTGCAAAGGAAGTAAATAGGAAACTAAGATTGTAGATCGGAAACTTATATGATGGAAAGTAGACCCGGGGCCATAGGTTTCACTAGAGGCTTCTCTCAAGATAGAAAATATTATGGTGGGTGAACAAATTACTGCCGAGCAATTGATAGAAAAGCGCAAAGTTATGACGATATCTAAGGCAATGATCATGAATATAGGCATGACATCCGTATCAAGTAGACCGACTCCTGCCTGCATCTACTACTATTACTCCACACATCGACCGACTCCTGCCTGCATCTAGAGTATTAAGTTCATGAAGAACAGAATAACGCATTAAGTAAGATGACATGATGTAGAGGAATAAACTCAAGCAATATGATGTAAACCCCATCTTTTTATCCTCGATGGCAGCAATACAATACGTGCCTTGCTGCCCCTACTGTCACTGGGAAAGGACACCGCAAGATTAAACCCAAAGCTAAGCACTTCTCCCATTGCAAGAAAAACCTATCTAGTTGGCCAAACCAAATCGATAGTTCGAAGATACTTGCAAAGATATCAAATATGCATATAAGAATTCAGATGAGATTCAAATAATATTCATAGATAAGCTGATCATAAATCCACAATTCATCGGATCTCGGCAAACACACCGTAAAAAAGTATTACATCGAATAGATCTCCAAGAACATCGAGGAGAACATGGTATTGAGAATCAAAGAGAGAGAAGAAGCCATCTAGCGACTAGCTATGGACCCGTAGGTCTGTGGTAAACTACTCACGCTTCAACGTAAGGGCAATGGTGTTGATGTAGAAGCCCCCCGTTATCGAATCCCCCTCCGGCAGGATGCCGGAAAAGGCCCCTAGATGGGATCTCACGGGTACAGAAGGTTGCGGCGGTGGAAAAGTATTTTCGTGGCTCTCCTCATAGGTTTTGGGATATTTGAGAACATATAGGTGGAAGAAATAGGTCGGTGGAGTCACGAGGGGCCCACAAGGGTGGGGGGCGCGCCCTCCAACCTTGTGGCCACCTCGTGGCGTGCACTCCAAGTCCTCTGGATATCTTCTGGTCCAAGAAAAATCATCGTGAAAGTTTCATTCCGTTTGGACTCCGTTTGATATCCCTTTTCTGCGAAACTCTAAAACAAGGAAAAAACAGGAACTGGTACTAGGCTCTAGGTTAATAGGTTAGTCCCGAAAATAATATAAAATAGCATATTAATGCATGTAAAACATCCAAAATAGATAATATAATAGCATGGAACAATCGAAAATTATAGATACGTTGGAGACATATCAAGCATACCCAAGCTTAATTCCTGCTCGTCCTCAAGTAGGTAAATGATGAAAACAGAATTTTTGATGTGGAATGCTACCTAACATATTTATCCATGTAATTTTCTTTATTGTGGCATGAAAGTTCAGATCCGTATGATTCAAAACAAAAGTTTAATATTGACATAAAAACAATAATACTTCAAGCATACTAACAAGATAATTATGTCTTCTCAAAATAACATGGCCAAAGAAAGCTTATCCCTACAAAATCATATAGTCTGGCTATATTCCATCTTCATCACACAAAATATTTAAATCAAGCACAACCCCGTTGACAAGCCAAGCAATTGGTTCATACTTTTGATGTTCTCAAACCTTTTCAACTTTCACGCAATACATGAGCGTGAGCCATGTACATAGCACTATAGGTGGAATAGACGGTGGTTGTGGAGAAGACAAAAAGAAGGAGATAGTCTCACATCAACTAGGCGTATCAACGGGCTATGGAGATGCCCATCAATAGATATCAATGTGAGTGAGTAGGGATTGCCATGCAACGGATGCACTAGAGCTATAAGTTTATGAAAGCTCAAAAAGAAACTAAGTGGGTGTGCATCCAACTTGCTTGCTCACGAAGACCTAGGGCAATTTGAGGAAGCCCATCATTGGAATATACAAGCCAAGTTCTATAATGAAAAATTCCCACTAGTATATGAAAGTCACAACATAGGAGACTCTCTATCATGAAGATCATGGTCCTACTTTGAAGCACAAGTGTGGTAAAAAGGATAGTAGCATTGCCCCTTCTCTCTTTTCTCTCATTTTTTTTGGCCTCTTTTTTTTCGTCCGGAGTCTCATCCCGACTTGTGGGGGAATCATAGTCTCCATCATCCTTTCCTCACATGGGACAATGCACTAATAATGAAGATCATCACACTTTTATTTACTTACAACTCAAGAATTACAACTCGATACTTAGAACAAAATATGACTCTATATGAATGCCTCCGGCGGTGTACTGGGATGTGCAATGAATCAAGAGTCACATGTATGAATGAATTATGAACGGTGGCTTTGCCACAAATAAGATGTCAACTACATGATCATGCAAAGCAATATGACAATGATGGAGCGTGTCATAGTAAACGGAACAGTGGAAAGTCGGGATGGCTATGGAAATGCCATAATAGGTAGGTATGGTGGCTGTTTTGAATAAGGTATATGGTGGGTTTATGGCACCGGCGAAAGTTGCGCGGTACTAGAGAGTCTAGCAATGGTGGAAGGGTGAGAGTGCGTTTAATCCACGGACTCAACATTAGTCATAAAGAACTCATATACTTATTGCAAAAATCTATTAGTTATCGAAACAAAGTATTACGCGCATGCTCCTAGGGGGATAGATTGGTAGGAAAAGACCATCGTTCGTCCCCGAGCACCACTCATAAGGAAGACAATCAATAAATAAATCATGCTCCGACTTCATCACATAACGGTTCACCATACATGCATGCTACGGGAATCACAAACTTTAACACAAGTATTTCTCAAATTCACAACTACTTACTAGCATGACTCTAATATCACCATCTTCATATCTCAAAACAATCATAAGGAATCAAACTTCTCATACTATTCAATGCACTTTATATGAAAGTTTTTATTATATCCCTCTTGGATGCCTATCATATTAGGACTAAATTTATAACCAAAGCAAATTACCATGCTGTTTTAAAGACTCTCAAAATAATATAAGTGAAGCACGAGAGTTCATCAATTTCTACAAAATAAAACCACCGCCGTGCTCTAAAAAGATATAAGTGAAGCACTAGAGCAAAATTGCCTAACTCAAAAGATATAATTGAAGCACATAGAGTATTCTAATAAATCACGATTCATGCGTGTCTCTCTCAAAAGGTGTGTACAGCAAGGATGATTGTGGCAAACTAAAAAGCAAAGACTCAAATCATACAAGACGCTCCAAGCAAAACACATATCATGTGGTGAATAAAAATATAGCCTCAAGTAAAGTTACCGATAGACGAAGACGAAAGAGGGGATGCCTTCCGGGGCATCCCCAAGCTTAGGCTCTTGGTTGTCCTTGAATATTACCTTGGGGAGCCTTGGGCATCCCCAAGCTTAGGCTCTTTCCACTCTTTATTCCATAGTCCATCAAATCCTTACCCAAAACTTGAAAACTTCACAACACAAAACTCAACAGAAATTCTCATAAGCTTCGTTAGTATAAGAAAATAAATCACCACTTTTGGTTCTGTTGTAAACTCATTCTTTTTTTATATTGGTGTAATATCTATGGTATTCCAACTTTTCCATGGTTCATACCCCCCGATACAAGCCATAGGTTCATCAAAATAAGCAAACAATACATAGAAAACAGAATCTGTCAAAAACAGAACAGTCTGTAGCAATCTGGATATTTCAAATACTTCTTTAACTCCAAAAATTCTGAAAAATTAGGACGACCTAAGAATTTTTTTTATTAATCTTGTGTAAAAAATTCAGAGTTATTCCACGCTTCAGTGAATTTAAACAATTCTGGGACTGGGCGCAAAAGTTTTTGTTTTTCAGCAAGATCAAATCAACTATCACCGTAAGCCATCCCAAATGTCTTACTTGGCACAAACACTAATTAAAACACAAAACACATCTAACCAGAGGCTAGATGAATTATTTATTGCAAAACAGTACCTAAAAAGCAAAAACAAAAACAAAATTGGGTTGCGTCCCAACAAGCGCTACTGTTTAACGCCCTTAGCTAGGCATAAAACACGAATAGATCTAAATATTGTCATCTCCCCCTTTTGGGAAGCAAAGAGAAAATTTCTTATCCATGGCATTTATCTTTCTATTTTGTGAAATCACATGGCCATTAATAGTAGAAGAAAGATTAAGCACATTACGAAAATTTGCATCTAAACTAGCCTTCATCTCTTTGATTATTTCATTTTGATAAAAGCACATAAGAGAAGTTGATTCAACATTTTCTCCCTTGGGGTGCCCAAAGATGGTTTTCATCTTTTCATAAGTGTCAATGGCATCCCCTCCAAGAAAACCATTTTCAAATATAGAATCCAAAACTTTCTTAAAAGAAGGAGGCAAACCAACATAAAAGCTTTTCTAGTATATCTCAATCTGATATTGGGGCACATAACTAGCTCGAATCCTCAACAGCCTATCCCAAGCATCTTTCAAAGTTTCATCCAGCAAATAGCGAAAAATTTCGTGGTCATCTTCATCAAAATTATTGAAATCTTCTTTAACCACCCTGGTAAGTCTTTCCATAGCATCATTATTTATGAGCTTAGAAAGGACGGAGGGGTCATCCAAAGCAAAAACTTGGGAGAAGAGACTTAGCCCTTCTAGAGTCGGCCATAGCGATAGAAAGACGAACAGAAAAGGGGTGAAGAAAAAGCCAAATCTTTTCGAAAATTGTTTTAGAAGTTGGGGAGAGGAAAACGAGAGGCGAATGGCAAATAATGTAATGCAAGAGATGAGAGTTTATGATGGGTACTTGGTTTGTCTTGACTTGTCGTAGATCTCCCCGGCAATGGCGCCAGAAATCCTTCTTGCTACTTCTTGAGCTTGCGCTGGTTTTTTCCTTGAACAGGAAAGGGTGATGCAGCTAAGTAGAGTAAGTATTTCCCTCAGTTTTGAGAACCAAGGTATCAATCCAGTAGGAGACAACGAACAAGTCACCGAATACCTGCACAAACAAACACCAACTTGCACACAATGCGATAAAGGGGTTGTCAATCCCTTCATGGTTATTTGCAAAGTGAGATCTGATAGAGATGGATAAACAGTAAAGTAATATTTTTGGTATTTTTGGTTTATGGACGGGAAAGTAAAAGATTGCAAAGGAAGTAAATAGGAAACTAAGATTGTAGATCAGAAACTTAGATGATGGAAAGTAGACCCGGGGGCCATAGGTTTCACTAGAGGCTTCTCTCAAGATAGAAAATATTACGGTGGGTGAACAAATTACTGCCGAGCAATTGATAGAAAATCGCAAAGTTATGATGATATCTAAGGCAACGATCATGAATATAGGCATCACGTCCGTATCAAGTGGACCGACTCCTGCCTGCATCTACTACTATTACTGCACACATCGACCGACTCCTGCCTGCATCTAGAGTATTAAGTTCATGAAGAACAGAGTAACGCATTAAGTAAGATGACATGATGTAGAGGAATAAACTCAAGCAATATGATGTAAACCCCATCTTTTTATCCTCAATGGCAACAATACAATACGTGCCTTGCTGCCCCTACTGTCACTGGGAAAGGACACCGCAAGATTGAACCCAAAGCTAAGCACTTCTCCCATTGCAAGAAAAACCAATCTAGTTGGCCAAACCAAATCGATAGTTCGAAGAGACTTGCAAAGATATCAAATCATGCATATAAGAATTCAGAGGAGATTCAAATAATATTCATAGATAAGCTGATCATAAATCCACAATTCATCGGATCTCGGCAAACACACCGCAAAAAAGTATTACATTAAATAGATCTCCAAAAACATCGAGGAGAACATGGTATTGAGAATCAAAGAGAGAGAAGAAGCCATCTAGCTACTAGCTATGGACCCGTAGGTCTGTGGTAAACTACTCACGCTTCATCGAAAGGGCAATGGAGTTAATGTAGAAGCCCTCCGTGATTGAATCCCCCTACGGCAGGAAGCCGAAAAAGGCCCATAGATGGGATCTCACGGGTACAAAAGGTTGCGGTGGTGGGAAAGTGCTTTCGTGGCTCTCCTCGTAGGTTTTGGGATATTTGAGAATATATAGGTGGAAGAAATAGGTCGGTGGAGTCATGAGGGGCCCACAAAGGTGGGGGCGAGCCCTACCCCCCTCGGTGTGCCCTCCAACCTTGTGGCCGCCTCGTGGCTTTCCTGACGTGCACTCTAAGTCATCTGGATGTCTTCTGGTCCAAGAAAAATCATCGCGAAACTTTCATTCCGTTTGGACTCCGTTTGATATCCCTTTTCTGCGAAACTCTAAAAACAAGGGAAAAAACAGGAACTGGCACTGGGCTCTAGGTTAATAGCTTAGTCCCAAAAATAATATAAAATAGCATATTAATGCATATAAAACATCCAAAATAGATAATATAATAGCATGGAACAATAAAAAATTATAGATACATTGGAGATGTATCAGTTTCCAAACGGATTCATGCCATCGGTACACGCACCAAGCACGATGTTCCTTGGATCTTCTGCAGCAAATCCATATACGGCGTTGAATGCTCTCCACTGGCTAGCATCTGGGAGGTGTCTCAGCTTCGGATCATCTCCATCGTCGGGCTTCTTCCTCTCCGCGTGCTAGCGCATGAGCTTTCCTTCCTTAGGATCTACGAAATACCACTGCAGATGGGGAGTGATCGGAAAGTAGCATACAACTTTCTGAGGAGCTTTCTTTCCTGCCTTCTTGTATCGAGAAGAATTGCACATTGGACAGCTAGTTTTTTCCGCGTGCTCCCCCCGATAAATGATGCAATTTTTGATGCATGTGTGGTATCTAATGTGCGGCAAATCAAAAGGGCAAACGATTTTCTTGGCCTCCTCAACACTAGTAGGACACAGGTTCCCCGCGGGAAGAACTTTATTATGAAGATACTTCAAATGCTCATCGAGACTTTTGTCTGTCCATTTGTTTTTGGCCTTCGTCTTTAGAAGTTCGAGCGTGAAACTCAAGCGGGTCACCTCGGGATCGTAACCATCATACAATGGAGTCTTCGAGTCTACTTCAAGTTGCGCCAGCTTGGCCACCTCTCTAGAAGCAGCTCTCTCGCTAGTCGTACTCTTGCGAAGGGGGTCTCGAACATGAGGGTCCTGCACGACTGCACTTAGTAGCGTCAAAGACTGCGGCGTGATCGCTGCCTCTTCTCCGCCATGTCTGGACTCTTCTTCTCCATGTCCGGAATCTTCTCCGCCGCCGCCATGTCCGGACTTTTCCCCGCCGCCATGTCCGGCGCCATCGTCTTTGTGTCGATCGGTCATCTCTTCGTCTAGCCCCATGTCGTTATTCCTTGTCATGTGGATGTCCTCATCATCATCTTCACTTATTAACCTTGTATAGCCATCCATGAAAGCATTCGTCAGCAGGTGCGCCTTCAAACTGCCACGATCAAAAGGGTCCAAAAGGACTCCTTCTTTGCATCTTGTATAGGGACATCTAATCCTAGTCCGATTATTTGCGTACATGTCCATCACCGCGGATTGCAAGTATCGCTCCACCTTCCGTCCACTCACCTTCATGACCGAATGCACGGTATAACAAGCAAAAGGGTTATAAACAAAATGCATGCATGCATCAAAGTCATATAAAAATGTGGCATGACCATGCCGAAAAATAGAACATATCGAGTTTGCTCGAAATTCACCAAAAAGGAAATAAATCAATATTTCGGCAAAACATAAGCAACTCGGGGGCATGTCACTCGCACAAATCTCTCCATATGTCAAACACACATATTCCCATTCTTGAAATGCACAACTTTTTACTCACCTATCTCCTGAGAGAGATCGAGCACGGTTAGATGAGGCCTTTGCTACCTATATATATATATAGAGACGATCGAAACACTACTGCAGGATGCTGCTAACGCGACACTACAATAAGAGACCCTTCGACGAAACTATGTGCGATGCATTAATCGCAAACGGTGATGTAAAAAAAATCATCAAAAAAGATGCAAAATGTTTGCGATGGCGGATACATCAAATACGGTTCAGATTTTAGTTGCGTGTGTGATGCGGGGCATACGGTTCAGTTCAACGAACTGTTTGCGATGAGGAAGAAGAACAGAAACGGGCAGCCAAATGAAGGCGTGTGCGATATACGGCATACAGTTCAGTCGGATTAACTGTTTGTGATGAGGCGGAATAACAGAAACGGGCAGCCAGATGAAGGTGTGTGCGATTGAGGGCATCCACTTCAGACGGATGAACTGTTTGCGATTAGGCAACACAACAGAAACGGCCAGCCAAATCAACGTGTCTGCGATTGATGGCATACACTTCACACGGATGGTGCAAACGCCACGTACGCGGCCGAGAAAGCGTGCCCATGTTACGCCATCCGAGAATAGTGCCGCACTTAGAAATTATAGAACCGTCAATAAATTTTGAGCCTATGTCCCGTCATATTCCAAATTACTACCACGCTATATTTAATTCCAAATCTGTTCGCACCGATCAAAACCTAAACAATTTCCCACTTAGGAGCGTATTAGTACTCCGTTATAAATACTACTACTCCAAGATAACTGCACATTCTTCCTCAACTCCTCATCCACAAAAACAAACAAGTCATTCATCGTCGTTCTCTTGCGTCTGCCATGGCCAGCGTGATTTCTCGGTAGAGAGATTACTACCAGGGAGAGGCGAGCATGGAAGCGGAAGCACAAGAGATGTCCCGCCTCGCCGCGAAAGCAGCTGACATGTCCCGCCGCACGGCCGTAGCAGCACAGAGGTCCCGCCACGCCGCCGAAGCAGCACAGAGGTCCCTCCGCGCCGTCGATGCAGCAGACTGGTCCGGCCGCACCGCGAAAGTAGCAGAGATGTCCCGCCGCGCCGCGAATGCAGCAGAGATGTCCTCCCACGCCGTGGCGGCTTGGGAAAATGTCTCACGAGCAGGCGAGGACTCTCACAGGCGCATGCGCGCTATGCTCGATGACCTGATGGTTCGGAACTCTGACTGGATGAAGCAGTAGGACGAGATGAATGCCTCATTTGACAATGCTACCAGCGTCATCCGGGGACTACGGGAGGACAAGGCGAAGCTCCGCACCGAGCGCAACCTGCTGATGGCGAAGATCGCTGGAACGATGAAGCAGCACGAGGAGACCACTGCCTTGTTGCAGAGGACCGACGTCATCATCAAGGAACTTATGGACGAGAATGCCATGCTCCGCATCGAGCACCAAAGGCTGGTGGAGGAATCCGTGGATGCTCTCAAGCAGTGTCTTGAGGACACGAAAGAGCTCATCGCCGCTCGCCATGGGAACTAGTCTCCGTAGCCTGCAGCAACGCCTCAAGAAAGTAGAGATTAGCAAGCCAGATCGTTGTCTTCCTTCTTCTTTTGCCCTTGTGTATTTCGGGCGTTACCGCATGTGGCTTTTTTAATTATCTTCCTAAATATGTAAGACAATTATTATCCACTGTCATCGTCCTTATATTCATCAGTCTTGGTATAAGTCGCAGTCGATGCTATATAGGTCCATCGGATCTTACATCAACATCTGTGCAAAACTTTCTTTTCAGATTTTCTTTTTTCTCTCTTAAATCTCAGTCGAGTGAGACATAGCCACGCCATGAAACAGGGGCTCGGGCGCCATTAATGAAGACGTTGGGAGGGAGGTGTGCGGCGGATAGTTGTCAAAGGGCTCTCCTCCCGATGAGCACGCGCAGGGGTCTGATCGCACGCCTCCCGTACTCAAAATAGCTACCCCGCATGACACCTCCTAGCCAATAAAAAAAGGGAACGCGTGGCGGCACGTAACTGGTAAGTAGAACGCCCACGGTTTCAATAATACTTGTGTTTCCGATTTGTAATGTGACAGCACTTATTCCAAAATGACTTTATTGATTGTTAATATGTGCGCCTTCGCAAATCGGACAAAAAATTTACCACATCATGTTGTTTCCATGTCATGACACCATGCCAAGTTTCATGATTTTTAGGCTAGTGTTGGATTTACGGGAATTTTAAAACTAGGTTTCTCGATGTTTCCGGCCGAGCCGAGACGCCCAGATGTTTGAATTTCATTCCCACTTCTTCCATGGGACCTAGAAATTCACCCAAGTACACATAAATGATTTTCCAACTAACTTTTGCGCACAAGAGCATGCGCTTGTACTTCAACTTTGAATTATGTGCATTAAATGCCTGGAAAATCAATTAATGTATAAAAAAGGCCAAACGAACCCGGAATAATTCCAAAATTTAGCACGAAACTCCTATTTGGTCCAAGCTGCCTGTGTAAAAAAATCAAGGCGGGAGAAGGCAGTGTATGTCGTTTCGCACACGGAGGACACACGTTCCCTCTCGGAAACACGAGCCTTCTTGAGAGAAGCTCCGGTTTGCAAGAAGCTTATACCAAAGCTTGTCCCAATTCGGCCAAAAAAAGCACCACAGCATGTTGGTGCCATGTCATGACACCATGCCAAATTTCATGATTTTCAGGTGTGTTTTGGATTTACAGGAATTAAAAAACCAAGTTTCTCAATATTTCCGGCCGAGCCACAACGCCCAGATGTTTCAATTCCATTCCCACTTCTTTCATGGGACCTAGAAATTCACCCAAGGACACACATGTGATTTTTTAACCAACTTTGGTGCACTTGAGCATGTGCTTGTAGTTCAAATTTGAATTATGCACATTAAATGCCTGGAAAATCAATTAATGTATAAAAAAGGCCAAACGAACCCGGAATAATTCCAAAATTTAGCACAAAACTCCTATTTGGTCTAAGCTGCCCGTGTAAAAAAATCAAGGCGGGAGAAGGCAGTGTATGTCGTTCCGCACACGGAGGTGACACGTTTCCTCTCGGAACCACGAGCCTTCTTGAGAGAAGCTCCGGTTTGCGAGAAGCTTATATCAAAGCTTGTCCCAATTCGGCCAAAAAATTTACCACAGCATGTTGGTGCCATGTCATGACACCATGCCAAGTTTCATGATTTTCAGGCGTGTTTTGGATTTACAGGAATTAAAAAAACCAAGTTTCTCAATATTTTCGGCCGAGCCACGATGCCAAGATGTTTGAATTCCATTCTCATTTCTTGCATGGGACCTAGAAATTCACCCAAGAATACACATGTGATTTTTTTCAACCAACTTTGGTGCACTGGAGCATGTGATTATAGTTCAAATTTGAATTATGCACATTAAATGCCTAGAAATTTAATTAATGTATAAAAAAGGCCAAACGAACCCGGAATAATTCCAAAATTTAACATGGCACTCATATAGTTCTATGTTGCCTCTGTAAAAAATCAAGGGGGGAGGCAGCGTATATCGTTTCGCACACAAAGTTGACACGTCCCCCCTCGGGAACCACGAGTCTTCTCGAGAGAAGCTCTGGTTTGCAAGAAGCTTATACCAAAAATTGTCCAAATGCAGTCAATTTTTTTACGGCAGCATGTTGGTGCCATGAAATGACACCATGCCAAATTTCATGATTTTTAGGCTAGTTTTGAATTTACAGGAATTTAAAAATCAAGTTTCTCAATGTTCCCCGCCGAGCCACGACGCCCAGATGTTTGAATTTCATTCCCATTCTTGCATGGGACCTATAAATTCACCCAAAGACACACATGTGATTTTTCAACAAACTTTGGTGAACTGGAGCATGTGCTTGTACTTCAAATTTGATTTATGCACATTAAATGCCTAGAAACTCAATTAATGCACAAAAATGCCAAACAAACCCGGAATAATTCCAAATTTAAACACGACACTCATGTAGTTGCATGTTCACTGTACATAAATGCTCTAGCAATTCACACACCATCCTTCCCTCCGTAACACCATTTTGTCTTTCAAAACATAATGAAAAAATCAGGTATACGACAAACAGTTTACTAGCAAGAATCGTGTGGGATACGATATAAAATATCTTGGAGCACTATCTTCTCTGGCTTACGCAGGAAACTTCGTCGTCTACAGTCCACCGCCCGCATTTGAACCACACTTGCACCGAGCGAAATTTTTCTGCCATCGCGGAAATATCTATCTCCCCGCCCCCTCCCTCCCACCAAAAGCCACATTTCCACTGTTCCTCCTTGCTTTCCAAGTTCAAACCTTCACTGCTGCTTACTGGCAGCTCAGCCTCCTCATCGGCGACCCTTCTTCTTGCAGCGCCACCTCCTCGCCGGCGACCCTTCTTCTTGCAGCGTCACCTCCTCGCCGGCGACCCTTCTTCTTGCAGTGCCGCCTCCTCGCCGCCGACCATTCTTCTTGCTGCGTGGCCTCCTCGCCGCCGACCCTTCTTCTTGCTACACGGCCTTGTCTAAATGGTCAGGTAATCCACACCCCACCCACACCATCCTCCTCCTTCCCCGTCCCACATGCCCTGACCTACGGCGCGACACCTTCTGCCAAAATCACTGGCCCTGTCCTCCAATTAAGCGCCGCCCAAAGCCATTTTGCACGTAGTATAACATGGAGCTCATTAGCATCTGGCAGCGGAGAAGCAAATCACGGCCGCACGCGCGCACGATGTCGCTATGGCTGCCATGCGTGCCGACCGCCAGATCTTGGAGGAGCACCTCGTCTACGAGGCCACCATCGACACCGCCACGCGGTTGTCTACTTTAAAATACAGTTTGTGCTGATTTCTCGAGGCCACCGCTAGTGCCTTCTAGTGATTTGTCCTCTATAATGTTAATATGCAATTTGATGTTCAGTTAACAGTTTGGTCCTCTGAAATGTAATGTTTAGTTAACAATTTGGTCTAACAATTGCTACATTTCGTAGTACTGTTCTCAAGCATTCTTTGTTTTGTTAACTGTCTTATCTTCTAGTACATGTTTCTATTCTGCAATATCATGCTCAGTTAACTGTTTTGGTTCATTTGGTCTACTTTCCATTTAACTGTTTGGTTAAATTCTGCAATTTGATTTTCATTTGTTGTGGGTACAATTTTGTATTGTTATGCATGTGAGAAATAAATCGAATTTGGCTGTACTCAATACATATTCTACTGATAGTGTTGCAGGGAAACAATAGGAGACACTGCGGTTTACCATCGAGGTTTTCTCATGCATGGTCCTTTCGCTAATAGCACATTATTGTGCAGTTGCAGGAATCATTCTAATATTTAGGTTTCTTACAATTTGGTCTTGCACATGTAGGTCCTGCTGTCAGAGGCTTAGGCCCACTGTTCGACCCATTTTGCATATGGGGAAATGAGATGTCCATGAATATCAGTCAAGTCAAGAAACTCAGAAAGATTGTTAGGATGAAGAAACTTGCGATGAATAACAGCAAGATCTTTGTTTGCACAATGAAGAAGACATTAGTCAACTATAGGATGGTACTAACTCTTTTACCTTGTTTTCACCCCTTGCGCCATTTCAAAATTTATAACAGCGATTTATGCATATCTTTGTTTTCAGTACTTTTCAAAGCAGTTCACCGATGATAACCTCTCAAACCACCTGCATGGTCAAGAGGCGAGGAAGGTATTCATTCAGCACCCACGGTACAATTATCCATAGCCACTCGCCTAAAGTCTTCCTGAAGAGGATGAAGGTTGGGCGGCCAATTATCCATAGCCACTAGCCTAAAGTTGCAAGGACATTCAACATCACTGAAGGCTCAATATTTGCCTTCCGCTTCTACAGTTTCCCAGATGAGATTCATCTGTCTATTTATCGTGTATGATGCTAATTTCCAAAGGTTTTCGATGTTGCATGTGAAACTTGGTGCTATTGTGTAATGGCGTAACTGAGTGCTGAAGCTATCTGATGTAATTCGATTATGAAATCCTGGTTGCCGTTATACGGGTATGAAATATCTGGTGTGTTTTATAAGAAATGTCAATTTGATTACTACATGGATTATCAATAATAGGCTAATTACCCTGCTTTTTGGGGTTTTCTATTGCAGATGGTTACTCAGACAACACCGTGGGCGATGAACTGAAACAACCCACACGGTTTCAGAAAGTAGGCGTGTTGGATCAACTAACAATCACACACGGCTTTTGGCAGAGAACTGTTTGCGTTAGGCCACATTGCACAAACGTTTCCACACAAAAAACTGTGTGTGATATACATACGAACAGAAATGTTTTTCTGGGATTCACCGTGTGAGATGTACATACGAACGGAAACGATTGGGTTTTGATGCCTCGCCCGATCACACACGAGCTCATTTTGCCCCCGCCTGTGTGGCCGGAGGGCCTATCCCCGACGGTTTCTGGGTCGTGTGGGAAGGACCCCCTTATCGCACACACTCACTGGCGACGGTTTAAAACTCTGTCACGGAAAGGGGGTAAAAACCTTTTGTATAGCACGTCTCTGCACCAGTGAAAGTGTGTGTATGGCTAAATAGCTAGCTAGATCTAGTTGTTGGAAGGAGTCATGACTCTAGCTAACTAATGGAGAGGGAGAGAGATGAGCTAGCTAGATCTATATGTATGGAAGGAGGGAGAGCCAAATAAATGAGGTAGCTAGAGAAGAGGCCATTTATGGAGGAGAATTATGGTGGAGGGGGGCATTAATGGGGAGAGAAGAGAGCTAAAAGGAAGAGAGAAGAAGGGCAACAATGGTGGAGAAATAACTTAGAGAGGGAATAGGGGAAAGGAGGGGGAGAGGGCAAAGGGGGGAGGAGGGGGAGGGGGTTAAAAGGTGGCACCAGCCATGCCTAGCAGTAGCGTTGTTTCCCAGACAGCGCTACTACTATGGTGCTCAGTAGTAGTGCTTGTCAGAAGCTGCGCTACTACTAAGTGGGGCCCATTAGCAGTAGCGGTGCAGTCAAAGCAAGCGCTACTGCTAAGATTTTAGCAGTAGCGCTTTATTTTGGGCCGTGCTGCTACTACAGGTAGTGTCGGTGGGCTCGTTGGGTCCCACTTATCAGTAGCGCTTTTCTCATTTCCAATGCTACTGCTAAAGCATTAATTGTAGCGCTGCCCAAGGCCAGCACTACTGCTAATTAGCAGCAGTGCTTGTTATTTTCCAGCGCTACTACTGATGTCCTACCTATAAGCATTTCCCTAGTAGAATCGATCTCGCTCCGTGTGGGAACCGTACGATTTTCGATGCAGGCGCCAAATCAATGTTGTGCATGGTATTCAAACATGCACACATCACCTCCATACAGCATATATATAAATTTGTTTAGGACACATGCATGCAATAGTTGTTGGATAGTACTCTCCCTCACATGGTTATCGGCGGCAATCCTATATATTCGTGGGCTCGCGTGGACATCCATGATCACTTTGACTGACTACGAGAGAGGTTACCATGGTGGATTCTTCTTCTTTGGTTCGTGTTACCGTAGTTGGTCATGGTGAGATTCCATTCCTAAGTTTGAGTGCATATGTACATACGCATGAATCCCCGTCACCAGCTCGAAGTGGGGTGTGACATACATATATACAACATGTCATCAACCCTCGCTCCGTGTGGGGATTTCTGGTTCCAAAGCATGGTGCCACATCAAAGTTGTGAATTGGGTATTCAAACATCACACAACACTCCATACATATGTTTGGGCCACATGTAGTCGGTGGTTGTCTTCAAGCACACTACTAGCATGATTATTGGCGAGCTAGCCCATCTATGGGGTCGCGTGGATGTCCATCACTTTGACAAACAACAAGAGAGAGGTTGTGCGACCAAGGTGGATTCTACTTGGTCCGTTTTACGGTACATCTTGGTGAGATGCCCTCTCCCGCCGACTCAAAGTGTGTGTGTGGGGGGGGGGAGGAGGGGACTACTTCGCATTTTGCCGAACCTCAGTGGGGTCGGGGATGTCTAGTTAATTTGCAAGGAAAATGTGACACATCAAACTTGTGAATTCGGTATTTAAATATCCCACCACCCTTTTCATACATATAGTTGGGCTACCCGCAGGTGGTTCGTATGTGTAGGGTAACGCAGCAGAAAACAAAAAATTTCCGCCCTACGCACCAGCCCAGGACCACTATGGAGACTGCATACAAGGTTTGATCATTTTCGTTACCGACTCGTAGCGCAGCGGAAGTAGAGTCGATGACGATCGGCGGTGCAGATCCCCGCAGCTAGGATTTACAACCTCCCAACCGCGAGGATGTATACCCTCGTCTTCCCTTCGGACAGCCCTCCGGGAGGCGGTCGAACAGTCCACCGGACGATGTCGCGGACAGCCCTTCGGGAGGACCTTCGATACCCGAACGGTCACTCGGACAGCCCTTCGGGAGGACTCACAGAACTCGGGCCGTCACTTGGACAGCCCTTCGGGAGGCACTCTCGAACAGCCCCTCGGGCACTAAGATCGAAACTACGACCTCTCTACAGAGTTGCACACATACGGTGTCACCTATCCGGCAGGGCTTCGCCGTCCAGAACTAGTTCCTGCCGGAACCCAGACAGCCTTTCGGCTCTACGAAACTCTTTTCGTGGGAGGGAGAGAGAAGCCAGATAACATCTTGGCATGTGTATGAGAGCAAGGGATGGGGAGAATGGCAGCCCCTTCTCCTCCTTTTATAGGCCAAGGCAAGGGGTGGGGTGGGATGTTGAAATACCAAAATACACAAGCTTTATGTCACACATGAAAGGGCATAATGGTAACACAAGGGGGGCACCAAGGGGACACCACCATGGCAGCCCTTGGGCCGGCCCACACCTTGTCTCCCCATGGGGGAGGGCCCCCCCAACAAGCCACCAACATGTCTCCATGAAACATGCATGCTCCCTAGACAAAAAGCCACCAAACATGCAACCCCCGATTCGTGGGATCTTGTCCCCTCGCGCTGAGACAAGATGTTTTCCGCGAAACTTTTTCTGAAAAATTCCAAAAAGTCCCAGAACATTTCCGGCACCCTCTAAAATTATTCTGGGCATGATCCGAAACATTTTTGATGCAGTGGTTTTCATCAGCGGAAAGCATTAACAGCGGTTACGGCAGTTTCGGAACATTTCCGGTTTTTCTCTCCGAAAATTCCCAGAAGTTCCCAGACCAATTCTGGCATCCTCTGAAAATTTCCAGGCGGTGCCGAAACCCTTTTTGACCAAATAATATATTCCGAAACAACTTTTCGGTTTTACCGAAACTCTTTCGGTGTTCTCTCTCTCGAAACTCTTCCGTTGTCTCCGAAACATTTTCGGTGACTTTCTCTCAGACTCCCTGTCTAGCGTTCAACAGATAGATGACCCTTAAGCGTGTGACCCTATAGGTTCGGTGAAGTATAGACATGACCGGAACTCTTTCCGATCAATGATCAACATCGGAGCCGTGGACACCCATATTGACCCCTATACCCACACGAATAAATATTCGAGTGAACCTCCAGTTGTCGTGTGCTATTCCTGTTGCTTCGCGATACGTTTACAAATACCCGAGGTGAGACATGTTGGCATTCCCGTGGATCAACAACTTGTCCACTATGCTAGTTACCTCGTTACCGGTATTGTTCTCTTTTCTCGTTACCATGTTCCAGCATCCCCGTGATCAAATCACAAAGTGTCTGGCCAGACGATGATGGATACCGTAACACCGAGAGGGCCCAGAGATATCTCTCCATCGTCGGAGGAGCAAATCCCAATCTTGAGCTATCAAGTTACTTGACATACTTTCCCATGAACCCGTAAGCCGCCGTAATAGCCATCCATTTACGGATGACGTTTAACAAACCCCAAAGTTCATGAATCAAGCATGAAGAAACTCGATACTCTCATGGTCTGAGGAATCATGCAAACGTTAACTATCTCTGTGTTATTAACCATTAACTCATGACGAATGTATCTCATAGCATAACATCAATTCGGGTCGTTTCAACACAAATGTCCTTCCTGACATTGTGCCCTCAAAGTTGCTGGCATAGACATGCCCATGATTGGGAAAACATAATCATCATGCAACACTTGAGCTAGTCTTAGAGGCACGACTAGGAATACATTTTACCGTTTATTATACCACACGTGCACATGGGTTTTCCCCAGAGCCTTTATGGATATACGGGCTCGGGAACCATAGCAGTTATAGCATGGAATATAAACTTAATTATGAACAGGGAGATAATTAATAACATTTATTATTGCCTCTAGGGCATATCTCCTACAAATCATGACACGCAGGTCATGTTAATAAATTTACATTATATAGTCATCTCATACATAATCAAATTATTATGAGCACTGCTATACCAAATCATATGCACATGCAAACCCTCCTGCAAAACCAAGTTAGACGCCTCTAATCGGTTCATGCAAAAACTTGTTTTACGTGGCTTCTAAGGTTTCGAAACAAACCGAAACTACCAACGTCCATCATCAAGTATGATAATTCAAGTCGCTAGATTAACTTTCCAGGGTGTATGAAAACCGAGATAATAAAATCTCGAGCCCCATACTAAACTTCGTCATACGCATGACCCCCGTGCAGATCATATCTGCATTGCCCTTTTGTCTGCGAAATTTCATCTTTCCTTTTAACTACGGTGGAATTCAATGAACTGTTAGCACTTCGTTGATCAATCAGGATCGCGGATTGCCAGAACTTTGAAACTCCACCATACTGTTATCAAGATCAGAAATATGCAAATTCCAGGGAAGCAACAAGAACATCGGGTAACAGATTTCATCTGCTACCCGCACAAATAATTTTCAGTAATAGAACTCATCTACTACCTAATTATATTGTGCAACACCCATACATCTCTATGTATTCTAGATCGCAACCTGCATCTACGCATAGCACGGCTCATGATGCCACTGTAGGGTAACGCAGCAGAAAACAAAAATTTTCCGCCATACGCACCAGCCCAGGACCACTATGGAGACTGCATACAAGGTTTGATCATTTTCGTTACCGACTCGTAGCGCAGCGGAAGTAGAGTCGATGACGATCGGCGGTGCAGATCCCCGCAGCTAGGATTTACAACCTCCCAACCGCGAGGATGTATACCCTCGTCTTCCCTTCGGACAGCCCTCCGGGAGGCGGTCGAACAGTCCACCGGACGATGTCGCGGACAGCCCTTCGGGAGGACCTTCGAAACCCGAACGGTCACTCGGACAGCCCTTCGGGAGGACTCACAGAACTCGGACCGTCACTTGGACAGCCCTTCGGGAGGCACTCTCGAACAGCCCCTCGGGCACTAAGATCGAAACTACGACCTCTCTACAGAGTTGCACACATACGGTGTCACCTATCCGGCAGGGCTTCGCCGTCCAGAACTAGTTCCTGCCGGAACCCAGACAGCCTTTCGGCTCTACGAAACTCTTTTCGTGGGAGGGAGAGAGAAGCCAGATAACATCTTGGCATGTGTATGAGAGCAAGGGATGGGGAGAATGGCAGCCCTTCTCCTCCTTTTATAGGCCAAGGCAAGGGGTGGGGTGGGATGTTGAAATACCAAAATACCCAAGCTTTATGTCACACATGAAAGGGCATAATGGTAACACAAGGGGGGCACCAAGGGGACACCACCATGGCAGCCCTTGGGCCGGCCCACACCTTGTCTCCCCATGGGGGGGGCCCCCCCAACAAGCCACCAACATGTCTCCATGAAACATGCATGCTCCCTAGACAAAAAGCCACCAAACATGCAACCCCCGATTCGTGGGATCTTGTCCCCTCGCGCTGAGACAAGATGTTTTCCGCGAAACTTTTTCTGAAAAATTCCAAAAAGTCCCAGAACATTTCCGGCACCCTCTAAAATTATTCTGGGCATGATCCGAAACATTTTCGATGCGGTGGTTTTCATCAGCGGAAAGCATTAACAGCGGTTACGGCAGTTTCGGAACATTTCCGGTTTTTCTCTCCGAAAATTCCCAGAAGTTCCCAGACCAATTCTGGCATCCTCTGAAAATTTCCAGGCGGTGCCGAAACCCTTTTTGACCAAATAATATATTCCGAAACAACTTTTCGGTTTTACCGAAACTCTTTCGGTGTTCTCTCTCTCGGAACTCTTCCGTTGTCTAGCGTTCAACAGATAGATGACCCTTAAGCGTGTGACCCTATAGGTTCGGTGAAGTATAGACATGACCGGAACACTTTCTGATCAATGATCAGCATCGGAGCCATGGACACCCATATTGACCCCTATACCCACACGAATGAATATTCGAGTGAACCTCCAGTTGCCGTGTGCTATTCCTGTTGCTTCGCGATATGTTACAAATACCCAAGGTGAGACATGTTGGCATTCCCGTGGATCAACAACTTGTCCACTATGCTAGTTACCTCGTTACCGGTATTGTTCTCTTTTCTCGTTACCGTTTTCCGGCATCCCCGTGATCAAATCACAAAGTGTCTGGCCAGACGATGATGGATACCGTAACACCGAGAGGGCCCAGAGATATCTCTCCATCGCCGGTGGAGCAAATCCCAATCTTGAGCTATCAAGTTACTTGACATACTTTTCCATGAACCCGTAAGCCGCCGTAATAGCCACCCATTTATGGATGACGTTTAACAAACCCCAAAGTCCATGAAGCAAGCATGAAGAAACTCAATACTCTCATGGTCTAAGGAATTATGCAAACATTAACCATCTCTGCGTTATTAACCATTAACTTGTGACGAATGTATCTCATAGCATAACATCAATCGGGTCGATTCAACACAAATGTTCTTCTAACATTTGTGCCCTCAAAGTTGCTGGCATAGACATGCCTATGATTGGGAAAACATAATCATCATGCAACACTTGAGCTAGTCTTAGAGGCATGACTAGGAATACATTTTACCGTTTATTATTCCACACGTGCACATGGGTTTTCCCCAGAGCCTTTATGGATATACGGGCTCGGGAACCACAACAGTTATAGCATGGAACATAAACCTAATTATGAACACGGAGATAAATAATAACATTTATTATTGCCTCTAGGGCATATCTCCTACAGACTCCCACATGCACTAGAGTCAATAATCTAGTTAATGCTAATGCACTTCACACCTGTGGCACACCGGTGTAAATATGCTTCGCTTGTGGTATAGCCTGATGTCCAACGGATCTGACGACTTCAGCTCCGTGTGTATCTTTGCATATCCTCACGTTTTCACGCTTTCACAAAATTCATATTTTGTGTGGACTTGGCTTTATATGTATGTGAATCATAGGTCGAACCTGGATTTCTCAGACTGAGTTATGGAGCAACTATCTGCAGTAGTGTCCCATTGACAAAAGCCATCTTGGAACCATACTAAGTTCATGAATGAACTATATGATTCAACATCTTCTTTGTCGCTTTTAAAAGCGGCAACATACTTCGCCTCTGTTATAGAATTCGCCACAGTAACTTGTTTGGAACAATTTCCAACTACCGTGCCACCATATTGTGTATTGCACAAAACCCTTAACTTAAATCGAAAATCGCTTGGAGCATGGATGAAGACTGTATCGATGTAACCTTTTACAACGAACTCTTCATGATCTCTGCTTGCGAGAATACATGTCATCAGTGCTACTATAGTACTCAATGACCCTTTTTCACTGTTGTCCCATGATCAGTACTTTTGATCACTTTGGTATCTATACTCGCAACAACTTTGGGAGTATTGGACATATCTGGTTGTTTTTACATACCATGGAATACATGATTAATCCAAACACAAGAGTGTGTGGAATCTCCATCATGTATTTTGCTCATCAGTGTTTTGGGACACCGAGTCTTGCAAAAACTCTTTCCATGTGACTTCGGCAAGAATCACTCCTTGACGTTTTTAATGCTAAAAGGTTTTAGCATCTTGTCAATATGTATCTTTGCTTAGCCCTATTAGGTAAATCTATCTCCATAGATCATCATGCCTAATATAAAGGCTATTTAGCCCAAGCACTTCAGTGAAAAACTATTTTCAAATGAAGTCCTAATTCGTGTCAAGAATTTTAATTCCAATTAACAATGTGTCAAGCACA
Organism: Thinopyrum elongatum; assembly: GCA_011799875.1. Lineage (NCBI taxonomy): Eukaryota > Viridiplantae > Streptophyta > Magnoliopsida > Poales > Poaceae > Thinopyrum > Thinopyrum elongatum. The sequence goes on along the minus strand of CM022297.1, from coordinate 10,537,104 downwards.
CAAGGTTTTAAGAAATGTTATTATGCTCCCACTTACTTTCTTGAATTACAAGTATCTTCGTTACCCATTGATGAAGTCAAAACCCTTTTTGACCATTTCATCAAAACACGAAGATTCCAACTCCTCTTTGCTCTCTTCTGTCCATCGCTGGAACTCTGAAGTTTGCACCCTTACTAGCATCCTCTGGATTGACAAAATACCTTGGACTGTAACACATGCAAGTCCTTGGTTTCATTTCCATCAGATGGAAATCCTTTTGTCATCCATTGTTTTATATCTCATGATATGAAATATGTATTAATTGCTAGTTCAACCCGAACCGACTTTAAGCATCGCTACGGTGAAGCAACCTCATCGTAGTCAACTCCTTGAACTTGTATATTGCAACAAGTCGAGCTTTATGGATAAAACATTTTTATTCGTATCAGTTATAGTTCCATAAATATTCGTCAGACTCTAAGTCTTCCGAAAGGTGTATCAAGGTTTTAATCTTGAATCACTTATATGGAAACTATCTCGGATTGTATTGGCATTTAGCCAATTCCGGAGTCAGGGCCCATCAACGCTTCCTTGTGTATCGTAGGTATACTGTTGTCTAACAACAATATCTCGTTTGCGCACCTGAGAGGTTTGCACGAGCCTTGCCCACGTGGTTCAGCTGCAAGTTCGATCGAAGTCCATACATTTTATTGTAGAGACTTTCGTATCAATCGCAGTAGGAAACTCTGGAATTACTTCCAAGGTCTCTTTCCTTTGACCTGATGACGAAGATACTGTTTATCTCGTCGAGTTGCACTATTCTCCCACTCACCTTTTGAAAGAACCATTTTCTTCAAAAAGCATACCGTTCTTTGTGGCAAACCTATTTGCCTCGGTATAGTGAGGGAGGAATACCCAATTACTTGGGATAACCTACAAAGTAGCACTTGTCTGATTTGGAATAGGTTTGTAACCTTTTACACAAGCCCCATATTCCAAATGTTAAGAAAAGATACAACATGGTTGGGCGTACCATACCATGGCGTCATTTCAACAGACCTGATGGAGCTCTTTTCAGTGTAAAAGCCGCAGTCTCTAAAGCATCACTTTAAAAGGGATAATGGCAAATTTATTTATGTCATATTTGATCTTACCATGTCATAAATGGTTCGATTACATCTTCACGGACTTTCCACTTGCAGTGGTGTTCCGGGAGGTGCAAGTTATGAAACCCCTTTCACAACTCATCAGACATTCGCTAAACTTGTAACTCAAATATTCCTTTTTGCAATCCAATTGTAGAAACATAATTTTCTTGTTACAATAACTTCTACTTCATTGTCGAAAACCTTTCGAATGATTTCAAAAGATCCAGACTTACGTCTCATCAAGTAAATATCCATATATCTACTTGAGTCATTTCTGAAGATAGATAAATCCACTACTTGCAACAACATTTATTGAACTACACACATCAAAATGTATGATCACCAATAAGTTTGTTGCTCATTCCTTATGGCCTGTGAACGGTATTTCAGTCACTTCACTTTTCGGAGGAAATTTGCAAGTGTCAGATGATTCAAAATCAAACGACTTCAAAATCCATCATAATGGAGTTTTCCATGCGGGTTTCTCCAATGTGACCAAATGCAGTGCCACACTTGTGTGGTATTCTTTTAGTCTTGCGACATTTAGCGTCAGTGTTATAGATGTATCATATTACCATCAATATTCATAACATACGTCCAATTTTGGATGGAAGCATGGCCCTCCATGTTATTCATAATACTGAACAACAATTGTTGTTTTATGAACAACTCTTTTGCAACAAACATTGTGCAATGGGCTAGAGTGTATGAAACTCTAAAATGAATTATGAAAGTAAACCCAGAGGTAATATATTATTATCAATATTCATAACATACATCTCATTCATAATGAAAGTATGGCCCTTATGTTATTCATAACGTCGAACATCAAAAGTTCTCTTATGAACAACCTTCTTGCAAGATACCTTATGCAATGGGCTAGAGTTCGTGAAACTCTAAATGAATTATGAAAATGAATACAGACGGTAATACACCGATGGAAGGTATAGTAACATTTACTATGTTCCCTGTGTATACATAAACCTCATTCCTGGCTAGTCTTTCAGGCCATAGTAGTTCTTACATCGAGTTGCAACAGAATGCAATCGAGCGGGTATGTTTGTGATTAACTCACAATACCCAAGAATTAGTGATTAACATGTTTAACCATAATTCCCAAGAACTATATCTTTGACCAGCCTTCTATACATCAAAAACTTGCATGACATTCATACATGAGCTGGATATTCCAGTCTTCTATCTTATTGCCTTTATACTTCTAACAGTTTAACTTTCAGTATTTCTCCTACTTTCAGAAGAAGCACCCAACTTAAGAGTGGCGTTAGCCCCGGACTTCCTAGGTGCGTAAGTCACACTAACACCCTTCGGACACTTCCTTTCTCTTTAAGTTGTTGTTTTATTCACTTTTCATCATATGACAGGCGTTCTACTGGATCCCTCTCTTATCAGTCTAATGCATAGTAAACTCCTTTACTAATAGTTTGCAAACAAACATTGCTTTGGATATCTCATATCTTTTAGCCTTTGTCTGTCTCTGAAAATGATTTTCAGATTCCATGAATATCACATAACTATCCAAACTTTCGAAGTTCAGGTCTGATGGAAGCAAACATATTGCACTTGACTGAAACGGAATTCTAGCTTTTGGATCGAAGGACGAGAGTCACATGATCCATAGCATAAGCGAGAGAATACCGAAAGTATGCGATAGGACAAAGTCCTTCTCGGCACTCTGGAGGACAATCCTCACATTACGTTACCAACCGTAAAGATTTAACCAGATATTTAACAGCTATTCAATTTTAATAGGGAAGGTGGAAATGCGAGCCATTATTCTACAACTATTATGCAAATCACACTTAGACAGTGTTCAAAATTAATTGCACTAAGATTTAAACAAGTTAATTCAACAGTGCTCTCCCACTCAAATCAATATCTCTCATAATTGATTGTGAGCGATTCAAGATCCATATTACAATTCAACGCCAAGGATGTGTCCATCTCAAGTGACGAAAATTGCAATCGGTAGGCCAACTTGCCAATCACATCTCTATGTGACTCTTGTTCATCTTTCGATGGGCGTGTTCCGAGCTCAGGACGCTCCTCCAGAACATCAAGACAACCAAGTGATCTTGCTGCGAGGTCTCAACTCACCCGCCTCACACTTCCCTAATCGTTCGCACCCATGTGTCCATGTGATGCCCCGAAAAGTTAGGTGCCGTGACGGTGCTACACTTGGGAGAACACTAACTACTTGATATTTTTGTGAGAGATCACCCTAATAAAAGCGACTACCGCGCAATCAAGAAGGGTGCAACATAAGGGATAAACATCTCAGGCAATTCATAATAGCATGATATGGTATAGCCCTTTCTGACGGAGAAGTCTTGTATTTCTTCGTCTTCAGCATTCGCATCGGTGTTCACCTTTGCGAAGATTGCCACCACCTTGTCGATGCACCAGATAATATTGCTATCTCTATAGCTAATAAAATAATGCATTACAACAAGGTTGACACGCAGGTCATTTAAAGTGCAATCATATGGCTCCAGCCATCATGCCGAATCATGACACGCAGGTCAATAAATTTACATTATATAGTCATCTCATACATAATCAAATTATTATGAGCACTGCTATACCACATCATATGCACATGCAAACCCTCCTGCAAAACCAAGTTAGACGCCTCTAATCGGTTCATGCAAAAACTTGTTTTACGTGGCTTCTAAGGTTTCGAAACAAACCGAAGCTACCAATGTCCATCATCAAGTATGATAATTCAAGTCGCTAGATTAACTTTCCAGGGTGTATGAAAACCGAGATAATAAAATCTCGAGCCCCATACTAAACTTCGTCATATGCATGACCCCCGTGCAGATCATATCTGCATTGCCCTTTTGTCTGCGAAATTTCATCTTTCCTTTTAACTACGGTGGAATTCAATGAACTGTTAGCACTTCGTTGATCAATCAGGATCGCGGATTGCCAGAACTTTGAAACTCCACCATACTGTTATCAAGATCAGAAATATGCAAATTCCAGGGAAGCAACAAGAACATCGGGTAACAGATTTCATCTGCTACCCGCACAAATAATTTTCAGTAATAGAACTCATCTACTACCTAATTATATTGTGCAACACCCATACATCTCTATGTATTCTAGATCGCAACCTGCATCTACGCATAGCACGGCTCATGATGCCACTGTAGGGTAACGCAGCAGAAAACAAAAATTTTCCGCCATACGCACCAGCCCAGGACCACTATGGAGACTGCATACAAGGTTTGATCATTTTCGTTACCGACTCGTAGCGCAGCGGAAGTAGAGTCGATGACGATCGGCGGTGCAGATCCCCGCAGCTAGGATTTACAACCTCCCAACTGCCAGTATGTATACCCTCGTCTTCCCTTCGGACAGCCCTCCGGGAGGCGGTCGAACAGTCCACCGGACGATGTCGCGGACAGCCCTTCGGGAGGACCTTCGAAACCCGAACGGTCACTCGGACAGCCCTTCGGGAGGACTCACAGAACTCGGACCGTCACTTGGACAGCCCTTCGGGAGGCACTCTCGAACAGCCCCTCGGGCACTAAGATCGAAACTACGACCTCTCTACAGAGTTGCACACATACGGTGTCACCTATCCGGCAGGGCTTCACCGTCCAGAACTAGTTCCTGCCGGAACCCAGACAGCCTTTCGGCTCTACGAAACTCTTTTCGTGGGAGGGAGAGAGAAGCCAGATAACATCTTGGCATGTGTATGAGAGCAAGGGATGGGGAGAATGGCAGCCCCTTCTCCTCCTTTTATAGGCCAAGGCAAGGGGTGGGGTGGGATGTTGAAATACCAAAATACCCAAGCTTCATGTCACACATGAAAGGGCATAATGGTAACACAAGGGGGGCACCAAGGGGACACCACCATGGCAGCCCTTGGGCCGGCCCACACCTTGTCTCCCCATGGGGGGGGCCCCCCCAACAAGCCACCAACATGTCTCCATGAAACATGCATGCTCCCTAGACAAAAAGCCACCAAACATGCAACCCCCGATTCGTGGGATCTTGTCCCCTCGCGCTGAGGCAAGATGTTTTCCGCGAAACTTTTTCTGAAAAATTCCAGAAGGTCCCAGAACATTTCCGGCACCCTCTAAAATTATTCTGGGCATGATCCGAAACATTTTCGGTGCGGTGGTTTTCATCAGCGGAAAGCATTAACAGCGGTTACGGCAGTTTCGGAACATTTCCGGTTTTTCTCTCCGAAAATTCCCAGAAGTTCCCAGACCAATTCTGGCATCCTCTGAAAATTTCCAGGCGGTGCCGAAACCCTTTTTGACCAAATAATATATTCCGAAACAACTTTTCGGTTTTACCGAAACTCTTTCGGTGTTCTCTCTCTCGGAACTCTTCCGTTGTCTCCGAAACATTTTCGGTGACTTTCTCTCAGACTCCCTGTCTAGCGTTCAACAGATAGATGACCCTTAAGCGTGTGACCCTATAGGTTCGGTGAAGTATAGACATGACCGGAACACTTTCCGATCAATGATCAGCATCGGAGTCGTGGACACCCATATTGACCCCTATACCCACACGAATGAATATTCGAGTGAACCTCCAGTTGCCGTGTGCTATTCCTGTTGCTTCGCGATATGTTACAAATACCCGAGGTGAGACATGTTGGCATTCCCGTGGATCAACAACTTGTCCACTATGCTAGTTACCTCGTTACTGGTATTGTTCTCTTTTCTCGTTACCGTGTTCCGGCATCCCCGTGATCAAATCACAAAGTGTCTGGCCAGACGATGATGGATACCGTAACACCGAGAGGGCCCAGAGATATCTCTCCATCGTTGGAGGAGCAAATCCCAATCTTGAGCTATCAAGTTACTTGACATACTTTCCCATGAACCCGTAAGCCGCCGTAATAGCCATCCAGTTACGGATGACGTTTAACAAACCCCAAAGTTCATGAATCAAGCATGAAGAAACTCGATACTCTCATGGTCTGAGGAATTATGCAAACGTTAACCATCTCTGTGTTATTAACCATTAACTTGTGACGAATGAATCTCATAGCATAACATCAATCGGGTCGATTCAACACAAATGTTCTTCTAACATTGTGCCCTCAAAGTTGCTGGCATAGACATGCCCATGATTGGGAAAACATAATCATCATGCAACACTTGAGCTAGTCTTAGAGGCATGACTAGGAATACATTTTACCGTTTATTATTCCACACGTGCACATGGGTTTTCCTCAGAGCCTTTATGGATATACGGGCTCGGGAACCACAGCAGTTATAGCATGGAACATAAACATAATAATGAGCATGGAGATAAATAATAACATTTATTATTACCTCTAGGGCATATCTCCTACAGTATGTGGTCTCACCCATCTCGTTCCAGAAGCACACATTTGTGGGCCCGCACACGGTCCTTGCACCTTTGACTGGAAGCGAAAGGGGGCCGGGGTTTGACCATGATGGAATCCTATAGGTTTAGTGTAACGGACTTACGGTAGGGACATACGTTAGACGTAGCTAATTGGGGGCATGCGTTCATAGCTAAGACTCCCCTCCTGCCGACACGAAGTGGGGGGGGGGGAGGCTAGCAATACAGTCAGGTGCCACATCAAAGTTGTGCATTGGGTATTTGAAAATCAAACCACCCTTTTCACACATAGTTTTGGTCCACCTGCAAGTGTGTTCGTGTTCTGACCATTTCCCGCGTTATTTTTGCCAAATTTATAAACATTAGACAAGTAAGATGACATAACAGACATGGTTCACTCAGACTACCAGTGTGCCACGCCCGTGTCCCTGTCAGCAACATCAGCACAGTACATTGGGCTCCATGAGGCTCCCCTCACAATCTCAAAAATATCTACCAGCCTGGAGGGTTTTTCTGTTTGGTAACACATCGTTATTATGTTTTGACCGTGTGTGATGTTTGTTGTTCCCGCTCCCGCCCGCATCCGTCGAAAATATCAATCCCTTCATCAAAATTTTCAATAGCCCCGGCATTTTACTCGCGCGTAGTAAAATTTTCAGTAGCCACGTCATTCCCTTAAACACCAGCTTGCCCCACCTACACACACATACCCCAAAAACTCCGCGCGCACACACACACAAACACACCACCACAACCCCTCCCTCGCTCGAAACCCTACCAAGATCGCCACCGTCACCGTCGCCACAAGGCCCTCCATTGTCAACATCTGTCGGTTTGCCCTTGCAGCTTACACACCGATCTCCATACCCTAGCCGCCATGTGTTTCTTAGATGACGCCGGCCAAACGCCCCCATTCCCACAGATCCCCATCCCCATCCCGATCCCCCACTCCATAGCGTCGCAGGCTATACCCATCTACGCTTCCCGTAGAGCTCGAGGAGCGAATGGCCCAAAACAGGTTTATCGGGGCCTCTTCGCTCGACATTGCCGAGGTGGCCGCCGGGGAAGCTGATGACCATTACTGGACGTAGGCTCTCAATCAGCGGGCTAGAGGATGCTGGTATGTCGCGGACGCCGGCTACGACATCGAGGTCGTCGACCGTGACGACCTGATGGAGACTATGTCACAGGTTAAGTGGCCCACCCCAAACCCCTCGGGTTCAACCGTCATCGATCTCATCTACGGCCCCGCCGCTGAACTCCTCTGGCCTCGCTATCAAGAATTTGCTATCCTACATGGCCATCGAGCCTTTTTTGTCATTTCTGAAGGACACGTTCTGCGACGTTGGCCTGGGATCCACAGCTGCCATGTCAGACCTCATGGAAGGCGACCATGAGGAGGGCACCCTATCCGGCACTTCCAAGGGAAAAGAGCCCATCTGCGACATCCGGGAGGGCACCCTACAGCCATGCTCTTCCAAGGGGAAGGAGCCCATCTGCGACCACATGGAGCGCACCCAGAGTCCGTGCTCTTCCCATGGGAATGAGCCCATCTGTGACATGTGAGGAAACCCATGATTTGTTTTGTCGTGCCTCTTCACAGGGGAAACCCATGATTTGTTTTGTCAAGCCCCTTTTGTAGTGTAGTGAGAATATGTCCATTTTTAATTGCTATATTTGGTTGTTTGCATTAGGCCTTGCTTATTTCAGTTGTTCACAATGTGATGCTCTATATGTGCAAGTATTTACTGTGCAGTACAATTTCATCAATATCAGTTTCAACAATACCAATAGGAGTGAATATATTTGCTTGCTATTAAGCCTGTTATAGTTAGCATATGCCTCTTTTAACGTTTTTTTGCTTGTTCAGTTGTTTGTAGTTAGCATATGTCCAGTTTTAATTGTTATCTTTGGTTGTTCGTAGTAAGCCTTGTTTATTTCAGTTATTCACAAAGTGATGTTCTATATATGCAAGTATGAAGTGTGCAGTTCAATTTCATCAATACCAGTTTCAACAATACCAATATGAATTACTATATTTGGTTGTTGTTAAGCCTGTTGTAGCGAGCATATGCCTCTTTTAACGGTTTTTGGTTGTTTGGTTGTTTGTAGTTAGCATATGTCCAGGTTCAATTGCTATCTTTGTTTGATCGTAGTATGCATTGTTTATTTCAGTTATTCATAATGTGATCTTTTATATGTGCAAGTATGAACTGTGCAGTTCAATTTCATCAATACCAGTTTCGACAATACCATCATGAATGAGTACATTTGATTTCTGTTAAGCACGTTGTAGTTAAAACTCCTTTTCATTTTTATTTAACAATAACTAGAGTACTAAGACAGGCACAATACCAGTTTGAATGACTATATTTGCTTGTTGTTAAATGATAGGCCCGTTGCAGTTAACACACCTTTCCATGTCTTATTTTGCTTAACTAGTGTGCTTAAACCTTGACACTGAATCTATCATTTGAAGATTATGTTGTCTATTCTGGATATATTTGGTTGATGTTTAGCCTGTTGTGCTTAACATGCCTTTCGATGTACTTAGACAGGACAATTTTTAGGAACGACTGCTGTTTTCCATCGAGGTTAGTTTCATCCCATGGCTTATATGTACTCACTGTTCAGGATATTGGTAGCTGTTACCATATAGGCCGGGTGCTGATAAGGGATTAATGGGTGAATCAGACATTTAACTGGATATATTTATAACTCATTTATCGGTAGTTTAACTAGGGTCATATCTAATATATCTGAGACTACATAGCAACATGCATTGTAGTGAATGTCTAAATATGCAATCCTAGGCTACATAGCAACGATGAAGAGTGTTACATTAATGTTCTGATGATGTCTAGATATACATAAAAGAGCAGCAGCAACAACAACAACATAGCAGCAGTTAACTATAGTTAATCGGCCGATATTTGTAAAAATATAATAAAATCCCTCCGCCCCATAATATAAGATGTTAATTCATCCAATATGTGAGAATATTAAATGTTATAAGATATTATATAATGGGATGAAGGGAGTGTTGTACTACATCATTGTGCAATTGTTATTTAGCTTCTAATATTAACTTGGTGCTTTTACGTACATACGTCATTGGTAAAAATCCGCGCTTCGACCCTTCTACGTATGGGGCAATGAGATATTCATGAACCAGCATTAAGTGAGGAAACTGATAAAAATTGTTAGTAAAATGGGTCAAAAGATGGCAGCTAAACTATTTGTTTACACTTTATCCAAGACAACAGTGAACCGCAGGATGGTAAGTAAGAACTCCGCAACCTTCTTTTTACTGCCCATAATGAGTTGTGTTAGATGACAATGTCTAAATCTTTTTCTTTTGCAGTGGTTACCAAAGCTGTTTACTCAAGATTACCTCTCAAAATACATGATTGGTGGGCATGCAAAGGTTAAAGTATTTCTACCAGAACATGTTGACTATCAAGATGTCCTCATAAAGACAATGAAGGATGGGCGGTCGGTCATCACAAGGGGTTGGACTAGAGTCGTGCGTGCCTTCTGCATGGAGGAGGGCACAATATGGGCATTCCGCTTCATGTTGTTCAGCAACCAGAATGTATTTCACCTCTTTCTTTTACCGTCTTTAATAGTTCAAGTATACAATCGTGGTTCATCATTCTTTATTTGGTGCTTATGTAATTCTTAAACATATGTACCGATGAATCGAATAATGCATTGGTTGTTTGAACCTGATGGATATGAATAAAGCTATAGCCTGCTTTCAAATTCAAATTTGATACAATTTTAAATAGCAGCAATTAAATTAGGGTGAAATTACGCTTTGAAGGTCATTACGGCGCACACGGTATGTAAAACGCAGCGTGTGTGATATACATCTTAATTCGACACGGTTCACAGAGGAGAAATATGTGTAACCATGCACACAGTTGCCGTTTGCGAAGTGTGTGTGATGTTAGACAATATTATAAACGGTGCGAGCAAACTAAATGTTTATGATAGTCGCCTTCTCATACGCGGTTTACAATCATGAACTGTTTCTGATATCGTACACATCGTAAACGTTGCACCACAGAATAGCGTGTGCGATAGTTATACTGACTGGTACGATGTTCCGATTTTTTGTAATCCCATCGAACACACGTACGATGATTAGCTAATCTTCTTAATTATCTATCGCATACGGTTCGGCAGAAGTGAATGTGTGTGATTGTCTGCTTATCGTACATGTTCTATAATCATGAACTATTTGTGATGGGGCTCGCATAGTAAACGTAGCGCAACAGAATACCAACTGCGATGGTAATATGAGCACAAACGAGTAGAAAGGATGGAGCGGTTTAGATATTGGAGATATCACAAACAGTTATCTGAAGACTCACGTTTGGGATAGATGCCGGCATCGCATACGCTTAGTTTTGCAAAATGTATGTATTGCTACTCCCTATCCCCGATGTTTTCTGGGTCGTGTGGGAAGGACCCACCTATCCCACACACTCGCCTGACGACGGTTTAAAATGTCGTCGTGGAAAGGGCTTAAAAATCGATTGTATAGCAGCTTGCTGTACCGGTGTATGATCTATCATGCATGGATTTGTTGCAGCTCTTAGTGCTTCAAGGTGGTATATATCTGTAGGTCTTAATTAGTCATTAATTGCTGGCATAAGCAAAGTACTCCACTTATACACTGCCCTATCCCTAATTCCCTATATATGAATGAACAAAATGCAGCACAACTATTCTTAAATTCATTAGTACGCGAAAACATTGGTCCAATTTCCAAGGAAAATAGGTCAGAGCTGTAACTCTGGGAGCATTTCAGATGAACCAGCCCCAAAGCCAAAGCCAAAGCCAATCCATGATGGCAGAGTGGAAGGAAGAAGGATCTATCATGGATGGATTTGTGCTAGCTATAAATGCTTAAAGGTGGTATACATATTTTGGTCTTAATTAGTAATATGATAATTAAGATGTTATTCTTGGATCGACACAATTCGACATGAAAGAAACTACTTACATGCAACTCCCATTGAGAAACTAGTTCAAAGTAATGATATTTGATCATTAGAAAATGAGCTAGCAATATATCGGTGGCTGCCATGAGAGTGCCATAAAGTATCCGTAAATTGCATGCTCAATTAGTTCCATATATATTGGTTTACTTTGCAGGCCCACGGTATTTTTTTTTCTTATTCTAAGCCAAAGGGTGTGAAACCTTCTACATGTAATTGACATGGCGATGCATGATCAACGAAAAAATTGCATTGATAATACCACTATAGCGTTCTGAGCAATGCCTTGCTAAAATCTCAGCGTACAGTGTCTTGCTAATAGCACGCTATAGTACGATATAGCACGCTAATAGCATATTTTAAGGGCCACAGTATTTTGTCATAGCACACTATTTTTTTCATTTTGCATGATACCTGATGTTTTAGAACAGAAGAAGATAAGTTGTGAAGAAATTAGATGCGAGCTCTACGAAGTCAGATGAGCCGCTGAGAGAAAGGCAAACACCTAGCATGAGGGAGCTGAACTTCGTGTTTTGTAATTGTGTTCTTGAGGTAAGGGTTTATCCCTATATAAGCACATTATGAGCACGTCAGACACATGATAGAAAGAAGCACGAAGCATATATACATGACTTGCATACATGCATGTATATTTACTGATGGTTGAAACAAAGGGGAACCATAAAACGAAGAGGAACAATAGAACGAAGGAACATTTGCCATATGCACAGAGCAATAGCATTTGTTCACTTATTTACATGGCTTAGCAACAATGAGGTACCAACACACACAGGCAGCTTACAGCCACTATAGGCTTTAGCAGAAGAGGGCGCATCCGCCATAGCATGTGCCACCGCACGTAAAGAATGTCGCCTTCTTGCATGACTGGCATGCAGGAGGTTTGGCAGTGCAGATGCCGCTGCACGTAGTGTTAGAGTAGTTGACACAAATGTCCACACAGTCGAACAGACAATCTTTGCATTCCGTGGCTGCCACAGGCTGGCTCATGTCTAGCACAAGCACGACGCAAACGGCCACGACGATGGCACCAGCCAACTTCAGAGATGAAGCCATTGATGAATTGGGTGGGCGGTTCTAATGGAGGATTGAGGGAAACAGATGCAATGGATGGAGATGAGCTAGCTAGCTGCTTAACTGGTGCATTCCCATATGATGGAGCTGGATGCTATTTATAGTCAGCCAAGGTGAGGTCAACCCATTACTAGCTAGCTAGCAAGTACTGCATCTCCACCTCGCAAGAAAGAGAGAACTAGCTAATTTACTTATCTGTATGCTTTATATCTTTTGAGTGAGATCCATACTATTTAGTTTAGCCGTTGCTGACTTCAGTATCATATATACCTTGTGCACCAATGATTGAATGCTTGCACTTTAACATGAGAAAGATAATATACAACAAAGGACCCATACGTTTGCGCGGTTTGTGTATTGTTAGTCTTTGCCATTTGCTAACCCTCGTAGTACATGATTTCAATTTAATATTGTTAAACAATGCATCATCTGTATGTACCGTTGTACCCATTGCACCAAACATGCTAGAACTACGTAATGCATCTTATGTACCCAAAGTAACTTCATTCTGAACTAATCAAACACCCCCTGAATTTCAGGATGGGCCTCATGTCCCCACTAATGACCAATTAGAAAGTGACAAATCATTACGTAACCCCCTCCCCATGTAAGCCCGCATAGGTGTAGCAAAGCTCGTGATGTACCATAGTCCTTAGAGGTTAGTTTCCAAGATCTCTCATACACCTGTGCATGCATTTCCGTACGTTGCAGTTAGTTAGGTCTCTCTCTCTATTCCTTCATTGATGTATTGTATATCGACACTTGTAAACCTTGATGCAAGCATTATATGATTCAGCTTTGTAATCAGAGCCTTCTGCTTGACATTGAGCAACATCCAGACCAATTCCAGCGTCCCTTTTCTTTCGCCGCAAACCTTGCACACCTCTCCTAGTTTCTCTTTCGGTGCCATGGTGCCCATCATCACCACTGCTTCAACTCTCTCTTCTTACCCTCCCAATTAATTTTTCACATTTCAGGCCCGCATTGCTGTGCATGGAGTGAAGTGCATCTTAGGTCCTCGAACTATTTCGAAGGTGTCATGTAGGTCCTCAAACTATGAAAAGTGTCATCTAGGTCCTCAAAAATCCAATAAGTGTGTATATATGTGACACCTCTGAAATAGTTCAAGGACCTATGTGACACCTTTGAAATAGTTTGAGGATCTGGATGACACACATATTGCACTTTGAGGACCTGGATGACGGTTTTCATAGTTCGAGGACCTACATGACACCTCTTAAATAGTTCGAGGACCTATGATGCACTTCACTCCTGTGCATAATACCAACATCCACTCTTACATCCCTTTCAAACTCAACTACACACCAACAACTATCATAAATATCAGATTTCTTGTTGTTCGTCCTCTCCAACTGCGTTGCGGCGTTGTACTCGACCACATTAACAAGACGTTTGAACTTCACGTCGATGATCCCGAGTTGCGACGTCCCGACATCAGGATCTTAGGGTGGATCTACACCACGATCGGCGGTGTCTTCTCGACCTTGCAATGTCCTCCGACGGCACTGCCATGTCAGCATGGACTCGCCTCCACCAGTACTTCCTCAACAACAATGCCACCCACACCATTCATCTTAACAGGAAGTACCGCATGCTCATGTAGGGCACTATGTCGGCCACTGAGTACGCATGACAGTCCAAGTTCGTCACCAACTTCCTTGCTGAAGTTGATGAGGCCACGACTGATCGGAATCTCTCCCTCCAGTTCCCTCCATGACACGGACCAGATTATGGGCGCTCATGTATCACCTTGTTGAATCGAAGATTGCTCAGTCATCAACTCATTAGCAGGTAGTCCGGGTTTGACAATAGAGCATTCTGATCCGACTGAGTACCCTTACTCACCGGTAAAAAGGGATATACACATTTCGTATAACGGCAGGAAGATCATATTGTGTACTTCAAGAGTAAGTTCTCCCGAAAACTTTGTTGTCCAATTATCTTATAATCTACGTCTACATACTTAGAAAATATAACCCCACAGGTGTTCTTACTGCATGTGGGATCAATTTAAGTATTCTTAAATAACCCTCCATCCCAAAATAAGTGTATCAAGGTTAGTACAACTTTGTACTGAAGTTAGTATAGAGTTGAAACATTTATTTTGGGACGGAGGGAGTATGTTCGAATTGAATGATTTTTTTTTCTTAAAAACATTTAAAGTCAAGCTTTTAGTAGAACTGACTATTTCTTAGCACTCCTTGCTGATGACTTCCTCATACAAAACTAGGTAAATAAAAAAAATATTTTTAAAAACAATATATTTAATAATAGCAAAATATACTTTCAAAATATAAAATTGTCAACAGAAGTATAGCCGCGGAAATGAACGGATAACAACACTAGTTTTCATGATAGCAAGTTTAGTTAGAAATGTAATAAAAATTATTCATGTGGAAAACCGAAATATTCAATTATATCAAGTTCTAGGAAAAAATAGGCAAGGCTCTAGCTCTTAATGCTAATTAAGATGTTATCCTTTGCTGGACGCAATTTCTTACCAACGTCACCTATTAGACAACAACGCAACTAGTACCGAGCTTATTGAAAGGAATAATTCCTTTGCGTTAGAAAACTAGCTAGCAATATTTTGATGGTAGTCACGGAGATTGCCCACTAAGTATTGTTAAATTGCTTCTTAACCACATCAACGGTATGTTTTCCGGAATGTTGGAAGTATTTTAATATAAAGACGGAGCTTTCGCAGAAAAAAGAAAGATAACTCGGTTGCTTTAAAACATGGTGAACTGGTGATGAGCACGCATCAATATAACTGGATTGGAGTATAGTGTGACCTGCGGCACAGTTGACTATGAAAATAGATAGTAGGCCTTGTCTTGTGATCTTATCATTGGTTAGAGATTGTTGAGTATATATGTTTTGTGCATATATGTGTATCTGGCCCACCTTCTAGTTCCTTGTATAGTTGAGGTCGTGACCCACCTTTGTACATCATATATACGTGCGATTGCACCCGATCAATACATTGTGCAATTCAATCATCATACATGGTATGAGTTTCCGGGTTCTAAACCTTAGCTTCCGCCCGCCGCCGCCACGCCCCCACCCTTGCGCCACCGCCGCCGCGTCATCCTGCTGCCGCCGCCGCGCCCTCCCCCTAGCGCAGCCATCGCCGCACCTGTCGCCACCGCCACAACCCTAGCTACTGCTGTCGCCGCACACCCAAGCCGCCACAGCAGCCTCACCCTGCAGTCGCCGCCCCCTCAACCGCTGCCGCAAGCCGCCGCCACACCCTAACCCTAGCTTTTCACCATGTTTTCCGTCACCTCCTCCGCTTCCAACCTGTTCGCTGATGTCAACCCTCCCGACGCCGCCGACATCCGCAACCTCAACATCAACGAGAGGGTTCCGGTCCGCCTTGCTCAGACGGACTCCTCCTACTACGCATGGAAGGCCTACTTCTCCCTCATGTTCCGGGAGTACAACCTCCTTGCCCACGTGGACGGCTCCGTCGACTCAAGCCTCGTGCCCGCGCATCACGAGTGGTCCACCATTGATGCCACGCTCATTCGGTGGTTCTTCCTCACCATCTCGCCTGACCTGTCTCATACGGTCGTGCAAGACGGTGATGATGCCTTCGCCGTTTGGACCAAGCTAAACAGACTCTTCATCGACAATCGTCTCTAGCGTCGCATTTTTTTGCAGCAAGAGTTTTTTGGGTGCCACCAAGACAACTCCTCCGTCGACGACTACTGTCGCAGTCTCAAGACCCTTGCTGACAAGCTCCGCGACAATGGCGCGAAGATTGATGACGATCTCCTCCGCAGCATGCTCACCGCTGATCTCAACGAGGACTTCGGCAACGCCGCGGCGAACCTCGCGCTCATTTCCGTCCCCTCCTTTGCCAAGTTCGTGGCCTATCTCCGGTTGGAGGAGCGTCGGACGAAGCAAGTGAAGAACCGGGCCATGCATACCGCCCTTGCCACCGGCACCACTCGCCGCGGCCCTCCACCACCGCCCACCGCTCCTCAATAGCAGCGGCCCCCGCGCCATACCAGCCGCAGCAGCAGCCGCCGCTGCTACCCCTGCCGACGGCCCCGAACGGCGCACCCACTCCCCCGCCGCCACCCACGCCCCCCACTGATCGTCGCCGGGGCGGCCGGCGCGGTGGCCGCAATCAGCAACAGCAGCCGCCCACGGGCACCCCTTGCCAAAAGCAGCAGCAGCAGCCCCCACTGTCGTTGGCCGCCAGTTACAACCTATGTACCAGCGTCGTCCACACGTACACCATGCCGTTCCCTCGAGCGCCGGTGCCGACTCTTCCTGTGCCGCGCCCCCCGGCGCATCAGGCATATTATGCCGCGCCACAGCTGTACGGAGGGTATCAACCTCCTCCACCGCAGCAGCTGACTGGCGCCTACAGCTTCCCGATGGCGTCTCCGTCACCTCCGTCGCCATGGGACCCGGCGCTGCTCTCCAAGCTTCACAGCGCTCCTTCGCCCAACAACTACACCGGCGGTGGCGACTGGTACATGGACACTAGGGCTACTGTTCATATGTTCACTCATCCTGGTAATCTTGGCTCCTTCTTTCCCGTCACCACCGCCACCCGCATCACTGTCGGTGACGGTTCCACCCTTCCAATCGCACATGTTGGGCACACCTCGTTTCATTCAAATTCCATCCCTTTATCTTTGTCTAACATACTTGTTTCACCCAACCTCATTAAAAATCTTATTTCCGTTCGTTGTTTCACTCGTGAAAATCCTATTACTGTTGAATTTGACGAACTTGGCTTTTGTGTCAAGGACGCTTGAACCAGGATGGTACTTCACCGATGTGACAGCCCTGACGAGCTCTATCCGGTGCACCCGCCCTCCTCCATCACCATCGCTCCGGTTGCTCTCTCCGCTGCCGTTGATCTTTGGAACGCTTCATCATATTCTTATGAGTTTCAGTTTCAGTTGTAATAAGATTGAGGATCATACTTGTCATGCATGTCGCGTTGGCAAACACGTTTGCCTTCCGTTTAATAATTCCACCACCATTGCTTCTTTTCCTTTTTTGTTGATCCATAGTGATGTGTGGACTTCTCCAGTTCCTAATAATTTGGGCTATCTATATTATCTGGTGATTCTTGATGATTACTCCCATTATGTGTGGACTTTTCCCTTGTGGCGAAAATCGGATGCACTTTCCACCTTGACGGCTTTTTACTCCTACGTCAACACACAGTTTGGGCATCCCGTTCTTGCTCTTCAGACTGACAATGGAAAAGAGTTCGACAATCTTGCATTCCGCACTTTTCTCTCGCACCATGGCACACTTTTTCGTCTCACTTGCCCGTATACTTCGCAACAAAATGGTTGAGCCGAACGTTGATACGTCTCCAACGTATCTATAATTTTTGCTTGTTCCATGCTGTTATATTATCATTCTTGGATGTTTTACAATCATTTTATATCAACTTTATATCATTTTTTGGGACTAACCTATTGACATAGTGCCCAGTGTCAGTTGGTAGTTTTTGCTTGTTTTTTACTTCGCAGAATATCAGTACCAAACGGAGTCCAAACACAGCGAAACTTTTTAAAGATTTTTTTTTTGGACCAGAAGACATCCAGTGGGCCAAAGAAGTACTAGAGGGGAGGCTAAAGGGGAGCACAACCCACCAGGGCGCGCCAGGAGGCCATGGCGCACCCAGGTGGGTTGTGCCCACCTCGGTAACCTCTCGCACCGCCTCTTCGCCCTGTAAATACCCCAATATTCCAGAAACCGCAATTCCAGCCGTCGCAAGTTCCAGAACCACCAGATCCAATCTAGACACCATCACGGAGGGCTTCATCATCCTCATTGGTGCCTCTCTGATGATGCGTGAGTAGTTCATCATAGACCTACGGGTCCGTAGTTAGTAGCTAGATGGCTTCCTCTCTCTATTTTGATTCTTAATACAGTGGTCTCTTGGAGATCTATTTGATGTAACTCTTTTTGCGGTGTGTTTGTTGGGATCCGATGAACTTTGAGTTTATGATCAGATCTTTTTATCCATGAAAGTTATTTGAGTTTCTTTGATCTCTTATATGCATGATTACTTATAGCCTCATATTTCCTCTTCGAATCTTTGGTTTAGTTTGGCCAACTAGATCGATTTTTCTTGCCATGGGAAGAGGTGCTTTGTGATGGGTTCAGTCGCGCGGTGTTCTTTCCCAGTGATAGAAGGGGCAGCAAGGCACGTATTGATCATTGCTATTAAGGATAACAAGATGGGGTCTATTCCTACATGAATAGATCTGGTCTACATCATGTCATCGTTCTTATTTTATTACTCCATTTCTCCATGGACTTAATACACTAGATGCATGCTGGATAGCGGTCGATGTGTGGAGTAATAGTAGTAGATGCAGGCAGGAGTCGGTCTACTAATCTTGGACGTGATGCCTATATAATGATCATTGCCTGGATATCATCATAATTATTTGAAGTTCTATCAATTTGCCAACAGTAATTTGTTTACCCACCATATGCTATTTTTCTCGAGAGAAGCCACCACTACAAAAAAAAGACACATCCGTGACATTTTGGTCTGAACGAATTTTTTCCGGTCACGCTTATGACACTTCTATGACGATAATTGTGACAAAAGCACGTATCATCATAGATGTGGTGGGCTCCTACTTCTATGACAAAAAATCATTACAAAAAATCATGTGACAATCATGAGACTTCATCCTGCTGAACCTTTTCTTCTTGGTGTCTAGAAATCTACTTATCTTCCCACAGTAACCGGAACTGACTTTGATTCCCGTAAGGCACTTGATGAATTGATCGATCTCTTTCGCACTTAAGGTGAAGCAAGAAGGGGGGCAATAATTCTCCTCCTTCTTGTTGACTTTTCTACCCCTTTCCCCCTCCTCCGCCTCCATCTCCGTCTCCTCCATCGAGTTTTTACGGGGCGGAATGTGGAGATCTTTCCTAATCTTCTAATCTTCCAAGTCTTTCCTTGCCTTTGGCCCATCCTTGGTTTTCTTCGGCATGTTCATTAGTGTGCCAAGCAAGCTCTTGAGGACATTCTTCATGATATGCATTTGATCAAGGAAATGAGTTGTGTCATGATTGGGCTAGTACTCCAAGTCCCAGAAAACAGACCTCATTGTCCATAACTTCAGCAGCGGCTCCGGCGCCTTTTTCATCTTTCCTGGCGCGGGGCATTGTTCCCAGTTTTTCAACAGCTCATTGATTTCGGCGTCGCTCCTCTTACGTAGAGGTCCTCGATGCTCAGCAAACCCATTGAATAGATCTCCACGTTTTCTCCATGGGTCATCCTTCTCGAGCCATCTACGATGCCCCATGTACATGATTTTCCCAGACCCGCCATCTTTCGTTGACGTAAGCTGCAGAGATGTTGTATCATCCATGCACCTCGTGCATCCGCAGTATCTGTGGCGCACCTGGCCTGAGGTGTACCCATAACCATGAACACATTTTACCGTTTTTTATTCCACACGTGCACATGGATTTTCCCCAGAGCCTTTATGGATATACGGGCTCGGGAACCACAGCAGTTATACCATGGAACATAAACATAATAATGAGCATGGAGATAAATAATAACATTTATTATTGCCTCTAGGGCATATCTCCTACACGTATCAAGTAGACCGACTCCTGCCTGCATCTACTACTATTACACCACACATCGACCAACTCCTGCCTGCATCTAGAGTATTAAGTTCATGAAGAACAGAGTAACGGATTAAGTAAGATGACATGATGTAAAGGAATAAACACAAGCAATATGATGTAAACCACATCTTTTTATCTTCGATGGCAACAATACAATACGTGCCTTGCTGCCCCTACTGTCACCGGGAAAGGACACCGCAAGATTGAACCCAAAGCTAAGCACTTCTCCCATTGCAAGAAAAAGCAATCTAGTTGGCCAAACCAAATCGATAGTTCGAAGAGACTTGCAAAGATATCAAATGAATTCAGAGGAGATTCAAATAATATTAATAGATAAGCTGATCATAAATCCACAATTCATCGGATCTCGGCAAACACACCGTAAAAAAGTATTACATCGAATAGATCTCCAAGAACATCGAGGAGAACATGGTATTGAAAATCAATGAGAGAGAAGAAGCCATCTAGTGACTAGCTATGGACCCGTAGGTCTGTGGTAAACTACTCACGCTTCAACGTAAGGGCAATGGTGTTGATGTAGAATCCCCCGTTATCGAATCCCCCTCCGGCAGGATGCCGGAAAATTCCCCTAGATGGGATCTCACGGGTACAGAAGGTTGCGGCGGTGGAAAAGTGTTTTCGTGGCTCTCCTCATAGGTTTTGGGATATTTCAGAATATATAGGTGGAAGAAATAGGTCGGTGGAGTCACGAGGGGCCCACAAGGGTGGGGGCGCGCCCTCCAACCTTGTGGCCACCTCGTGGCGTGCACTCCAAGTCCTCTGGATATCTTCTAGTCCAAGAAAAATCATCGTGAAAGTTTCATTCCGTTTGGACTCCGTTTGAAATCCCTTTTCTGCGAAACTCTAAAACAAGGAAAAAACAGGAACTGGTACTGGGCTCTAGGTTAATAGGTTAGTCCTGAAAATAATATAAAATAGCATATTAATGCATGTAAAACATCCAAAACAGATAATATAATAGCATGGAACAATAAAAAATTATAGATACGTTGGAGACGTATCAAGCATCCCCAAGCTTAATTCCTGCTCGTCCTCAAGTAGGTAAATGATAAAAACAGAATTTTTGATGTGGAATGCTACCTAACATATTTATCCATGTAATTTTCTTTATTGTGGCATGAATGTTCAGATCCGTATGATTCAAAACAAAAGTTTAATATTGACATAAAAACAATAATACTTCAAGCATACTAACAAGATAATTATGTCTTCTCAAAATAACATGGCCAAAGAAAGCTTATCCCTACAAAATCATATAGTCTGGCTATATTCCATCTTCATCACACAAAATATTTAAATCAAGCACAACCCCGTTGACAAGCCAAGCAATTGATTCATACTTTTGATGTTCTCAAACCTTTTCAACTTTCACGCAATTCATGAGCGTGAGCCATGGACATAGCACTATAGGTGGAATAGACGGTGGTTGTGGAGAAGACAAAAAGAAGGAGATAGTCTCACATCAACTAGGCGTATCAACGGGCTATGGAGATGCCCATCAATAGATATCAATGTGAGTGAGTAGGGATTGCCATGCAACGGATGCACTAGAGCTATAAGTTTATGAAAGCTCAAAAAGAAACTAAGTGGGTGTGCATCCAACTTGCTTGCTCACGAAGACCTAGGGCAATTTGAGGAAGCCCATCATTGGAATATACAAGCCAAGTTCTATAATGAAAAATTCCCACTAGTATATGGAAGTGACAACATAGGAGACTATCTATCATGAAGATCATGGTGCTACTTTGAAGCACATGTGTGGTAAAAAGGATAGTAGCATTGCCCATTCTCTCTTTTCTCTCATTTTTTTTATTGGGCCTTCTCTCATTTTTGTTTTGGCCTCTCTTTTTTTCGTCCGGAGTCTCATCCCGACTTGTGGGGGAATCATAGTCTCCATCATCCTTTCCTCACATGGGACAATGCTCTAATAATGAAGATCATCACACTTTTATTTACTTACAACTCAAGAATTACAACTCGATACTTAGAACAAAATATGACTCTATATGAATGCCTCTGGCGGTGTACCGGGATGTGCAATGAATCAAGAGTGACATGTATGAAAGAATTATGAACGGTGGCTTTGCCACAAATACGATGTCAACTACATGATCATGCAAAGCAATATGACAATGATGGAGTGAGTCATAGTAAACGGAACGGTGGAAAGTTGCATGGCAATATATCTCGGGATGGCTATGGAAATGCCATAATAGGTAGGTATGGTGGCTGTTTTGAGGAAGGTATATGGTGGGTTTATGGCACCGGCGAGAGTTGTGTGGTACTAGAGAGGCTAGCAATGGTGGAAGGGTGAGAGTGCATATAATCCACGGACTCAACATTAGTCATAAAGAACTCATATACTTATTGCAAAAATATATTAGTTATCGAAACAAAGTATTACACGCATGCTCCTAGGGGGATAGATTGGTAGGAAAAGACCATCGCTCGTCCCGACCGCCACTCATAAGGAAGACAATCAATAAATACATCATGCTCCGACTTCATCACATAACGGTTCACCATACATGCATGCTACGGGAATCACAAACTTTAACACAAGTATTTCTCAAATTCACAACTACTTACTAGCATGACTCTAATATCACCATCTTCATATCTCAAAAACAATCATAAGGAATCAAACTTCTCATAGTATTCAATGCACTTTATATGAAAGTTTTTATTATATCCCTCTTGGATGCCTATCATATTAGGACTAAATTTATAACCAAAGCAAATTACTATGCTGTTTTAAAGACTCTCAAAATAATATAAGTGAAGCACGAGAGTTCATCAATTTCTACAAAATAAAACCACCGCCGTGCTCTAAAAAGATATAAGTGAAGCACTAGAGCAAAATTGCCTAACTCAAAACATATAATTGAAGCACATAGAGTATTCTAATAAATCACGCTTCATCCGTGTCTCTCTCAAAAGGTGTGTACAGCAAGGATGATTGTGGCAAACTAAAAAGGAAAGACTCAAATCATACAAGATGCTCCAAGCAAAACACATATCATGTGGTGAATAAAAATATAGCCTCAAGTAAAGTTACCGATAGACGAAGACGAAAGAGGGGATGCCTTCCGGGGCATCCCCAAGCTTAGACTCTTGGTTGTCCTTTAATATTACCTTGGGGTGCCTTGGGCATCCCCTAGCTTAGGCTCTTGCCACTCTTTATTCCATAGTCCATCAAATCCTTACCCAAAACTTGAAAACTTCACAACACAAAACTCAACAGAATTTCTCATAAGCTTCGTTAGTATAAGAAAATAAATCACCACTTTTGGTACTGTTGTAAACTCATTATTTATTTATATTGGTGTAATATCTACTGTATTCCAACTTTTCCGTGGTTCATACCCCCCGATACGAGCCATAGGTTCATCAAAATAAGCAAACAACACATAGAAAACAGAATCTGTCAAAAATAGAACAGTCTGTAGCAATCTGGATATTTTGAATACTTCTTTAACTCCAAAAAATCTGAAAAATTAGGACGACCTAAGATTTTTTTTTATTAATCTTGTGTAAAAAATTCAGAGTTATTACACGCTTCAGTGAATTTAAAAAATTCTGGGACTGGGCGCAAAAGTTTCTGTTTTTCAGCAAGATCAAATCAACTATCACAGTAAGCCATCCCAAAGGTCTTACTTGGCACAAACACTAATTAAAACACAAAACACATCTAACCAGAGGCTAAATGAATTATTTATTGCAAAACAGAACCTAAAAAGCAAAAACAAAAACAAAATTGGGTTGCCTCCCAACAAGCGCTATTGTTTAACGCCCTTAGCTAGGCATAAAACACGAATAGATCTAAATATTGTCATCTCCCCCTTTTGGGAAGCAAAGAGAAAATTTCTTATCCATGGCATTTATCTTTCTATTTTGTGAAATCACATGGCCATTAATAGTATAAGAAAGATTAAGCACATTACGAAAATTTGCATCTAAGCTAGCCTTCATCTCTTTGATTATTTCATTTTGATAAAAGCACATAAGAGCAGTTGATTCAACATTTTCTCCCTTGGGGTGCCCAAAGATGGTTTTCATCTTTTCATAAGTGTCGATGGCATCCCCTCCAAGAAAACTATTTTCAAATATAGAATCCAAAACTTGCTTAAAAGAAGGAGGCAAACCAACATAAAAGCTTTTCAAGTATATCTCAATCTGATATTGGGGCACATAACTAGCTAGAATCCTCAACAACCTATCCCAAGCATCTTTCAAAGATTCATCGAACAAAAAGCGAAAAATTCTGGGGTCATCTTCATCAAAATTATTGAAATCTTCTTTAACCACCCCGGTAAGTCTTTCCATAGCATCATTATTTATGACCTTAGAAAGGACGGAGGGGTCATCCAATGCAAAACCTGGGAAAAGAGCCTTAGCCCTTCTAGAGTCGGCCATAGTGATAGAAAGACGAACAGAAAAGGGGCGAAGAAAAAGGCAAATATTTTCGAAAATCATTTTAGAAGTGGGGGAGAGGAAAACGAGAGGCGAATGGCAAATAATGTAATGCAAGAGATCAGAGTTTATGATGGGTACTTGGTTTGTCTTGACTTGTCGTAGATCTCCCCGGCAACGGCGACAGAAATCCTTCTTGCTACTTCTTGAGCTTGCGTTGGTTTTTTCCTTGAAGAGGAAAGGGTGATGTAGCTAAGTAGAGTAAGTATTTCCCTCAGTTTTGAGAACCAAGGTATCAATCCATTAGGAGACAACGAACAAGTCATCGAATACCTGCACAAACAAACACCAACTTGCACCTAACGCGATAAAGGGGTTGTCAATCCCTTCACGGTTATTTGCAAAGTGAGATCTGATAGAGATGGATAAACGGTAAAGTAATATTTTTGGTATTTTTGGTTTATGGAACAGAAAGTAAAAGATTGCAAAGGAAGTAAATAGGAAACTAAGATTGTAGATCGGAAACTTATATGATGGAAAGTAGGCCTGGGGGCCATAGGTTTCACTAGAGGCTTCTCTCAAGATAGAAAATATTACGGTGGGTGAACAAATTACTGCCGAGCAATTGATAGAAAAGCGCAAAGTTATGACGATATCTAAGGCAATGATCATGAATATAGGCATCACGTCCGTATCAAGTAGACCGACTCCTGCGTGCATCTACTACTATTACTCCACACATCGACCGACTCCTGCCTGCATCTAGAGTATTAAGTTCATGAAGAATAGAGTAACGCATTAAGTAAGATGACATGATGTAGAGGAATAAACTCAAGCAATATGATGTAAACACCATCTTTTTATCCTCGATGGCAACACTACAATACATGCCTTGCTGCCCCTACTGTCACTGGGAAAGGACACCGCAAAATTGAACCCAAAGCTAAGCACTTCTCCCATTGCAAGAAAAACCAATCTAGTTGGCCAAACCAAACCGATAGTTCGAAGAGACTTGCAAAGATATCAAATCATGCATATAAGAATTCAGAGGAGATTCAAATAATATTCATAGATAAGCTGATCATAAATCCACAATTCATTGGATCTCGGCAAACACACCGCAAAAAAGTATTACATCGAATAGATCTCCAAGAACATCGAGGAGAACATGGTATTGAGAATCAAATAGAGAGAAGAAGCCATCTAGCTACTAGCTATGGACCCATAGGTCTATGGTAAACTACTCACGCTTCATAGGAAGGGCAATGGAGTTGATGTAGAAGCCCTCCGTGATCGAATCCCCCTCTGGAAGGACGCCGAAAAAGGCCCCTAGATGGGATCTCACGGGTACAGAAGGTTGCGGCGGTGGAAAAGTGTTTTCGTGGCTCTCCTCGTAGGTTTTGGGATATTTAAGAATATATAGGTGGATGAAATAGGTCGGTGGAGTCATGAGGGGCCCACAAGAGTGGGGGGCGCGCCCTACCCCCCTGGGCGCGCCCTCCAACCTTGTGGCCACCTCGTGGCTTTCCTGACGTGCACTCCAAGTCCTCTGGATGTCTTCTGGTCCAAGAAAAATCATCGCGAAGGTTTCATTCCGTTTGGACTCCGTTTGATATCCCTTTTCTGCGAAACTCTAAAACAAGGAAAAAAAACAGGAACTGGCACTGGGCTCTAGGTTAATAGGTTAGTCCCAAAAAATAATATAAAATAGCATATTAATGCATATAAAACATCCAAAACAGATAATATAATAGCATGGAACAATCAAAAATTATAGATACATTGCAGATGTATCAGTTTCCAAACGGATTCATGCCATCGGTACTCGCACCAAGCACGATGTTCCTTGGATCTTCTGCAGCAAATCCATATACGGTGTTGAATGCTCTCCACTGGCAAGCATCTGCGAGGTGTCTCAGCTTCGGATCATCTCCATCGTCGGGCTTCTTCCTCTCCGCGTGCTAGCGCATGAGCTTTGCTTCCTTAGGATCTACGAAATACCACTGCAGATGGGGAGTGATCGGAAAGTAGCATACAACTTTCTGAGGAGCTTTCTTTCCTGCCTTCTTGTATCGACAAGAAGTGCACATTGGACAGCTGGTTTTTTCCGCGTGCTCCCCCCAATAAATGATGCAATCGTTCATGCATGCATGGTATCTAATGTGCGGCAAATCAAAAGGGCAAACGATTTTCTTGGCCTCCTCGACACTAGTAGGACACAGGTTCCCCACAGGAAGAACTTTATTATGAAGATACTTCAAATGCTCATCGAGAATTTTGTCTGTCCATTTGTTTTTGGCCTTCGTCTTTAGAAGTTCGAGCATGAAACTCAAGCGGGTCACCTCGGGATCACAGCCGTCATACAATGGAGTCTTCGAGTCTACTTCAAGTTGCGCCAGCTTGGCCTCCTCTCTAGAAGCAGCTCTCTCACTAGTCGTACTCTTGCGAAGGAGGTCTCGAACATGAGGGTCCTATATGACTGCACTTAGTAGCGTCAAAGACTGCGGCGTGATCGCTGCCTCTTCTCCGCCATGTCTGGACTCTTCTTCGCCATGTCCGGAATCTTCTCCGCCGCCGCCATGTCCGGACACTTCCCCGCCACCATGTCCGGCGCCATCGTCTTTGTGTCGATCGGTCATCTCATCGTCTAGCCCCATGTCATTATTCCCTGCCATGTGGACGTCCTCATCATCATCTTCATTTACCAACCTTGTATAGCCATCCATGAAACCATTCATCAGCAGGTGCGCCTTCAAACAGCCACGATCAAAAGGGTCCAAAAGGACTCCTTCTTTGCATGTTGTACATGGATATCTAATCCTAGTCCGATTATTTGCGTACATGTCCATCACCGCGGATTGCAAGTATCGCTCCACCTTCCGTCCACTCACCTTCATGACCGAATGCACGGTATAACAAGCAAAAGGGTTATAAACAAAATGCATGCATGCATCAAAGTCATATAAAAATGTGGCATGACCATGCCGAAAAATAGAACATATCGAGTTTGCTCGAAATTCACCGAAAAGGAAATAAATCGACATTTCGGCAAAACATAAGCAACTCGGGGGCATGTCACTCGCACAAATCTCTCCATATGTCAAACACACATATTCCCATTCTTGAAATGCACAACTTTTTACTCACCTATCTCCCGAGAGAGATCGAGCACGGTTAGATGAGGCCTTCGCTACCTATATATATATAGAGACGATCGAAACACTACTGCAGGATGCTGCTAACGCGACACTACAATAAGAGACCCTTCGACGAAACTATGTGCGATGCATTAATCGCAAACGATGATGTAAAAAAAACATCAAAAAAGATGCAAAACGTTTGCGATGGCGGATACATCAAATACGGTTCGGATTTTAGTTGCGTGTGTGATGCGGGGCATACGGTTCAGTTCAACAAACTGTTTGCGATGAGGAAGAAGAACAGAAACGGGCAGCCAAATGAAGGCGTGTGCGATATACGGCATCCAGTTCAGTCGGATTAACTGTTTGTGATGAGGCGGAACAATAGAAACAAGCAGCTAGATGAAGATGTGTGCGATTGAGGGCATACACTTCAGACGGATGAACTGTTTGCGATTAGGCAACACAACAGAAACGGCCAGCCAAATCAACATGTCTGTGATTGACGGCATACACTTCACACGGATGGTGCAAACGCCACGTACATGGCCGAGAAAGCGTGCCCATGTTACGCCATCCGGGAATAGTGCCGCAATTAGAAATTATAGAACCATCAATAAATTTTGAGCCTGCGTGCCGTCACATTCCAAATTACTACCACGCTATATTTAATTGCAAATCTGTTCACACCGATCAAAACCTAAACTGTTTCCCACTTAGGAGCGTATTAGTACTCGGTTATAAATACTACTACTCCAAGATAACTGCAAATTCCTCCTCAACTCCTCATCCACAAAAACAAACAAGTCATTAATCGTCATTCCCTTGCGTCTGCCATGGCCAGCGTGATTTCTCGGTCGAGAGATTACTACCATGGAGAGGCGAGCATGGAAGCGGAAGCACAAGAGATGTCCAGCCTCGCCGCGAAAGCAGCTGACATGTCCCGCCGCACGGCCGTAGCAGCACAGAGGTCCCGCCGCGCCGCCGAAGCAGCACAGAGGTCCCTCCGCGCCGTCGATGCAGCAGACTGGTCCGGCCGCACCGCAAAAGTAGCAGAGATGTCCCGCCGCGCCGCGAATGCAGCAGAGATGTCCTCCCGCGCCGCGCCGGCTTGGGGAAATGTCTCGCGGGCAGGCGAGGACTCTCACAGGCGCATGCGCGCTATGCTCGATGACCTGATGGTTTGGATCTTCGACTGGATGAAGCAGCAGGACGAGATGAATGCCTCATTTGAAAATGCTACCAGCGTCATCCGGGGACTAGGGGAGGATAGGGCGAAGCTCCGCACCGAGCCCGACCTGCTGATGGCGAAGATCGCTGGAACGATGAAGCAGCACGAGGAGACCACTGCCTTGTTGCAGAGGACCGACGTCATCATCAAGGAACTTATGGACGAGAATGCCATGCTCCGCATCAAGCACCAATGGCTGGTGGAGGAATGCGTGGATGCTCTCAAGCAGCTTCTTGAGGACACGAAAGAGCTCATTGCCGCTCGCCGCGGGAACTAGTCTCCGCAGCCTGCAGCAACGCATCAAGAAAGTAGAGATCAGCGAGCCAGATCGTTGTCTTCCTTCTTCTTTTGCCCTTGTGTATTTCGGGCGTTGCCGCATGTGGCTTTTTTAATTATCTTCCTAAATATGTAAGACAATTATTATCCACTGTCATCGTCCTAATATTCATCAGTCTTGCTATAAGTCGCAGTCGATGCTATATAGGTCCGTCGGATCTTACATCAACATCTGTGCAAAACTTTCTTTTCAGATTTTCTTTTTCTCTCTTAAATCTCAGTCGAGTGAGACATAGCCACGACAGGAAACAGGAGCTCGGGCGCCATTAATGAAGACGTTGGGAGGGAGGTGTGTGGCGGATAGAGATCAAAGGGCTCTCCTCCCGATGAACACGTGCAGGGGTCTGATCGCACGCCTCCCGTACTCAAATAGCTACCCCGCACGACACCTCCTGGCCAATAAAAAATCTGGACGCGTGGCGCCACGTAACTGGTAAGTAGAATGCCCACGGTTTCAATAATACTTGTGTTTCCGATTTGTAACGTGACAACACTTATTCCAAAATGACTTTGTTGATTGTTTATGTGTGCGCCTTCGCAAATCGGACAAAAAATTTACCGCATCATGTTGTTGCCATGTCATGACACCATGCCAAGTTTCATGATTTTTAGGTGAGTTTTGGATTTACGGGAATTTTAAAACCATGTTTCTTGATATTTCCTGCCGAGACAAGACGCCCAGATGTTTGAATTCGATTCCCACTTCTTCCGTGGGACCTAGAAATTCACCCAAGTACACATAAATGATTTTCCAACTAACTTTTGCACACTAGAGCATGCGCTTGTACTTCAAATTTGAATTATGTGCATTAAATGCCTAGAAACTCAATTAATGAATAAAAAAGGCCAAACGAACCCGGAATAATTCCAAAATTTAGCACGAAACTCCTATTTGGTCCAAGGTGCCTATGTAAAAAAATCAAGGCGGGAGAAGGCAGTGTATGTCGTTTCGCACACGGAGGTGACACCTTCCCTCTCGGAAACACGAGCCTTCTTGAGAGAAGCTCCGGTTTGCAAGAAGCTTATACCAAAGCTTGTCCCAATTCGGCCCAAAAAATTACCACAGCATGTTGGTGCCATGTCATGACACCATGCCAAATTTCATTATTTTCAGGCGTGTTTTGGATTTACAGGAATTAAAAAACCAAGTTTCTCATTATTTCCGGCCGAGCCACAATGCCCAGATGTTTGAATTCCATTCCCACTTCTTTCATGGGACCTAGAAATTCACCCAAGGACACACATGTGATTTTTTAACCAACTTTGGTGCACTGGAGCATGTGCTTGTAGTTCAAATTTGAATTATGCACATTAAATGCCTGGAAAATCAATTAACATATAAAAAAGGCCAAACAAACCCGGAATAATTCCAAAATTTAGCATGAAACTCCTATTTGGTCGAAGCTGCCCGTGTAAAAAAATCAAGGCGGGAGAAGGCAGTGTATGTCATTTCGCACACGGAGCTGACACGTTCCCTCTCGGAACCACGAGCCTTCTTGAGAGAAGCTCCGGTTTGCAAGAAGCTTATATCAAAGCTTGTCCCAACTCGGCCAAAAAATTTACCACAGCATGTTGGTGCCATGTCATGACACCATGCCAAGTTTCATGATTTTCAGGCGTGTTTTGGATTTATAGGAATTAAAAACCCAGGTTTCTCAATATTTCCGGCCGAGCCACGATCCCTAGATGTTTGAATTTCATTCCCATTTCTTGCAAGGGACCTAGAAATTCACCCAAGAACACACATGTGATTTTCAACCAACTTTGGTGCACTGGAGCATGTGATTGTAGTTCAAATTTGAATTATGCACATTAAATGCCCAGAAATTGAATTAATGTATAAAAAAGGCCAAACGAACCCGGAATAATTCCAAATTTTAACACGTCACTCATATAGTTCTATGTTGCCTCTGTAAAAAATCAAGGGGGGAGGCAGCGTATATCGTTTCGCACACAAAGTTGACACGTCCCCCCTTGGGAACCACGAGTCTTCTCGAGAGAAGCTCCGGTTTGCAAGAAGCTTATACCAAAACTTGTCCAAATGCGGTCAATTTTTTTACGACAGCATGTTGCTACCATGAAATGACACCCTGCCAAATTTCATGATTTTTAGGCTAGTTTTGAATCTACAGGAATTTAAAAACCAAGTTTCTCAATGTTCTCGGCCGAGCCACGACGCCCAGATGTTTGAATTTCATTCCCATGCTTGCATGGGACCTATAAATTCACCCAAAGACACACATGTGATTTTTCAACAAACTTTGGTGCACTGGAGCATGTGCTTGTACTTCAAATTTGATTTATGCACATTAAATGCCTAGAAACTCAATTAATGCATAAAAATGCCAAACGAACCCGGAATAATTCCAAATTTAAACACGACACTCATGTAGTTGCATGTTCACTGTACATAAATGCTCTAGCAATTGACACACCATCCTTCCCTCCGTAACACCATTTTGTCTTTCAAAACATAATGAAAAATTCAGGTATATCCACAAACAGTTTACTAGCAAGAATCGTGTGGGATACGATATAAAATATCCTGGAGCACCGTCTTGTCTGGCTTACGCAGGAAGCTTCGTCGTCTACAGTCCACCGCCCGCATTTGAACCACACTTGCACCGAGCGAAATTTTTCTGCCATCGCGGAAATATCTATCTCCCCGCCCCCTCCCTCCCACCAAAAGCAACATTTACACTGTTCCTCCTTGCTTTCCAAGTTCAAACCTTCACTGCTGCTTACTGGCAGCTCAGCCTCCTCACCGGCGACCCTTCTTCTTGCAGCGCCGCCTCCTCGCCGGCGACCCTTCTTCTTGCAGCACCGCCTCCTCGCCGGCGACCCTTCTTCTTGCAGTGCCACCTCCTCGCCGCCGACCCTTCTTCTTGATGCGTGGCCTCCTCGCCGCCGACCCTTCTTCTTGCTACACGGCCTTGTCTATATGCTCAGGTAATCCACACCCTACCCACACCATCCTCCTCCTTCCCTGTCCAACATGCCCCGACCGACGGCGCGACACCTTCCGCCGAAATCACTGGCCCCGTCCTCCAATTAAGTGCCGCCCACAGCCATTTTGCACGCAGTATAACATGGAGCTCAGTAGCATCTGGCAGCAGAGAAGCAAATCGCGGCCGCACGCGTGCACGATGTCGCTATGGCTGCCATGCGTGCCGACCGCCAGATCTTGGAGGAGCACCTCGTCTTCGAGGCCACCGTCGGCACCGCCACCCGGTTGTCTACTTTAAAATATAGTTCATGCTGATTTCTCGAGGCCACCGCCAGTGCATTCTAGGGATTTGTCCTCTGTAATGTTAATATGCAATTTGATGTTCAGTTAACTGTTTGGTCCTCTGAAATGTAATGTTCAGTTAACAATTTGGTCTAACAATTGCTACATTTCGTAGTACTGTTCTCAAGCATTCTTCATTTTGTTAACTGTCTTATCTTCTAGTACATGTTTCTATTCTGCAATGTCATGCTCAGTTAACTGTTTTGGTTCATTTGGTCTACTTTCCATTTAACTCTTTGGTTCAATTCTGCAATTTGATTTTCATTTGCTGTGGGTACAATTTTGTATTGTTATGCATGTGAGAAATAAATCGAATTTTGCTGTACTCAATACATATTCTACTGATAGTATGGCAACTCTCAGTTAACCTGATCAAGATCTTCCTTATATGTGTTGCAGGGAAACAATGAGAGACACTGCGGTTTACCATCGAGGTTTTCTCATGCATGGTCCTTTCGCTAATAGCACATTATTGTGCAGTTGCAGGAATCATTCTAATATTTAGGTTTCTTACAATTTGGTCTTGCACATGTAGGTCCTGTTGTCAGAGGCTTAGGCCCACTGTTCGACCCATTTTGCATATGGGGAAATGAGATGTCCATGAATATCAGTCAAGTCAAGAAACTCAGAAAGATTGTTAGGATGAAGAAACTTGCGACGAATAACAGCAAGATCTTTGTTTGCACAATGAGGAAGACATCAGTCAAATATATGATGGTACTAACTCTTTTACCTTGTTTTCACCCCTTGCGCCATTTCAAAATTTATAACAGCGATTTATGCATATCTTTGTTTTCAGTAATTTTCAAAGCAGTTCACCGATGATTACCTCTCAAACCACCTGCATGGTCAAGAGGCGAGGAAGGTATTCATTCAGCACCCACGGTACAATTATCCATAGCCACTCGCCTAGAGTCTTCCTGAAGAGGACGAAGTTTGGGCGGCCAATTATCCATTGCCACTGGCCTAAAGTTGCAAGGACATTCAACATCACTGAAGGCTCAATATTTACCTTCCGCTTCTGGAGTTTCCCAGATGAGATTCATCTATCTATTTACTGTGTATGATGCTAATTTCCAAAGGTTTTTGATGTTGCATGTGAAACTTGGTGCTATTGTGTAATGGCGTAACTGAGTGCTGAAGCTATCTGATGTAATTCGATTATGAAATCCTGGTTGCCGTTATACGGATATGAAATATCTGGTGTGTTTTATAAGAAATGTCAATTTGATTACTACATGAATTATCAATAATAGGCTAATTACTCTGCTTTTACGGGTTTTCTATTGCAGATGGTTACTCAGAGAACACCATGGGCGATGAACTCAAACAACCCACACGGTTTCTAGAAAGTAGGCGTGTTTGATCAACTAACAATCACACACGGCTTCCGGCAGAGAACTGTTTGTGTTAGGCCACCTTGCACAAATGTTTCCACACAAAAAACTGTCTGTGATATACATACGAACAGAAATGTTTTTCTGGGATTCACCGTGTGGGATGTACATACGAACGGAAATGATTGGGTTTTGCTTCCTCACCCAATCGCACACGAGCTCATTTTGCCCCCGCCTGTGTGACCGAAGGGACTATCCCCGACGGTTTTTGGGTCGTGTGGGAAGGACCCCCTTATCGCACACACTCACTAGGCGACAGTTTAAAACTCTGTCGCGGAAAGGGGGTAAAAACCATCTGTATAGCACGTCTCTGCACCAGTGAAAGTGTGTGGATGGCTAAATAGCTAGCTAGATCTAGTTGTTGGAAAGAGACATGACTCTGGCTAACTAATGGAAAGGGAGAGAGATGAGCTAGCTGTAGGGTAACGCGACAGAAAATCAAAATTTTCGGTATAGCGAACACGCCCAGGACCACTATGGAGACTGCATACAAGGTTTGATCTGTTCCGTACCGACTCAAAGCGCAGCGGAAGAAGAGTCGGTGGAGATCGTTGGTGCAGATCCCCGCAGCTAGGATTTACAACCTCCCAACCGCGAGGATGTACTCCCTCATCGGACAGCCCTTCGGGAGGCGGTCGGACAGTCCCCTGGATGATGTCGCGGACAGCCCTTCGGGAGGACCCTTGAGACTCGAACGGAGACTCGGACAGCCCTCCGGGAGGACACTCGAACAGCCCCTCGGGCAAAAGACCGAAACTACGACCTCTCTATGGGGTTGCACACATACGGTGTCAGCTATCCGGCAGGGCTTCGCCGTCCAGAACTAGTTCCTGCCGGAACCCAGACAGCCTTTTGGCTCTACGAAACTCTTTTCGTGGGAGGGAGAGAAGAAGCCAGATAATGCATGGCATGTGTATGAGAGCAAGGGGATGAGGAGAATGGCAGCCCCTTCTCCTCCTTTTATAGGCCAAGGCAAGGGGTGGGGTGGTGGAGGAAATACCAAAACACCCATGCTACATGTCCCACATGAAGGGTGGAATGGTAACTCAAGTGGGGCACCAAGGGGACACCATGGGGTCCCCCCTTTGGCCGGCCACAACCTTGCCCCCCCCCCCATGGGGGGGGCCCCCAACAAGCCACCAACATGTCTCCCTTGAAACAAGGGTGCTCCCTAGACAAAAAGCCACCAAACAAGCAACCCCCGATTCGTGGGATCTTGTCCCCTCGCGCTGAGACAAGATGTTTTCCGCGAAACTTTTTTCTGAAAAATTCCAGAAGGTCCCAGAACATTTCCGGCACCCTCTAAAATTATTCTGGGAATTTTCCGAAACATTTCCGGTATGGTTGTTTTTATCAGCGAAAAGCAACAACAGCGGTTACGGCAGTTTCGGAACATTTCCAGTTTTGATCTCTGAAAATTCCCAGAAGTTCCCAGACTAATTCTTTGTCCACCATGCAAGTTACCTCGTTACCGGTTTTGTTCTCTTTTCTCGTTTCCGTGTTGCGGTATCCCAGTGATCAAATCACAAGGTGTCTGGCCAGACGATGATGGATACCGTTACACCGAGAGGGCCCGAGTATATCTCTCCATCGTCGGAGGAGCAAATCCAAATCTTGAGTTATCATGTTACTTGACATACTTTTCCATGAACACATAAGCCGCCGTAATAGCCACCCATTTACGGATGACGTTTAACAAACCCCAAAGTTCATGAAGCAAGCATGAAGAAACTCGACACCCTCATGGTCTAAGGAATTATGCAAACATTAACTATCTCTGTGTTATTAACCATTAACTTGTGACGAAAGTATCTCATAGCATAACATCAATCGGGTTGATTCAACACAAGTGTTCTACCAACATTGTGCCCTCAAAATTGCCGGCATAGCCATGCCCATGATCAGGAAAACAGGATCATCATGCAATACTTGAGCCAGTCTTAGAGGCAAGACTAGGAATACATTTTACCGTTTATTATACCACACGTGCAAATGAGTTTCCCTCCGAGCCTCGTGGTTATTGTAGACTCGAGAATCATTGCAGTTATAGCGTGGAACATAAACATTCATTACAAACTCGGAGATACAAAATAACTGTTATTACTGCCTCTAGGGCATATCTCCTACAGACTCCCACTTGCACTAGAGTCATAATCCAGTTACATGGCTTCCCTAACACCAATGGCTGTCCGGTGCTGCTCATGCTTTGCTCGCGGTAGAGGCTTTGTCATCGGGTCTGGCACATTCAGATCCGTGTGAACTTTGCGTACTTTCACTAAACCTTCTTCGACATGATGTCGAATGAGTTTATATTTGCGTTGAATATGTCTTGTCTTATGGTGCGAACTTGGCTCCCTTGCCTGAGCCACGGCGCCACTATTATCACAATAGATCTCCACCGGGTCCAGTGCACTTGGAACCACACCAAGGTCTTCAAGAAATTGCTTGATCCATACCGCCTCCTTGGAGGCTTTGAAAGCTGCAACATATTCCGCCTCCATTGTAGAATCCGCCACAGTCTTTTGTTTGGAACTTTTCCAATCAACTGCGCCACCGTTCAACATGAAAACATAGCCTGATTGAGATTTGAAGTCATCTGGGTCAGTCAAGAAGCCTGCATCAGTGTAATCACTTACAATGAGCTCTTCATCACCTCCGTACACAAGGAGTAAATCCTTGGTCCTTCTGAGGTACTTAAGAATACCCTTGACTGCGGCCCAGTGTTCCAATCCTGGATCACTTTGGTACCGGCTGCTAACACTTAGCGCATAGGAAACATCCGGTCTTGTACATAGCATGGCATACATAATAGAAC
Source organism: Thinopyrum elongatum (assembly GCA_011799875.1). Lineage (NCBI taxonomy): Eukaryota > Viridiplantae > Streptophyta > Magnoliopsida > Poales > Poaceae > Thinopyrum > Thinopyrum elongatum. The sequence goes on along the minus strand of CM022297.1, from coordinate 10,500,214 downwards.
CAACTGCCGAGGCATATGGAACATCATTCATTTGTACTCGCTCATCGAGAGTTCGAGGACTCTGATTCTTGCAAAGCACTGTGCCAGGTGACATAGGGAGTAGGCCTTTCTTGGAGTTCTCCATGTTGAACCTTTTCAACACCTTGTCAATGTACGTGCTTTGGCTAAGCGCTATCAGGCGTTTTGATCTACCTCTATAGATTCTGATGCCCAATACATATGCCGCTTCGCCTAAGTCTTTCATTGAAAAACTCTTCTTCAATGATTCTTTTATTTCGCTAAGAAAATTCACGTCATTTCCAATCAACAATATGTCATCCACATACAAGATTAGAAATGCTTTTGCGCTCCCACTAAACTTCTTGTAAACACAAGATTCTTCGTCATTCCTGATGAAGCCAAACTCTTTGACCACTTCATCAAAATGAATGTTCCAGCTCCTTGACGCTTGCTTCAGACCATAAATGGCTTTCTGAAGTTTGCATACCTTTCCAGCATCCTTATGAATGACAAAACCTTCTGGCTGTATCATGTATACATCCTATTTGAGGTTTCCATTTAGGAAAGCCGTTTTGACATCCATCTGCCTTATTTCATAATCGAAATAAGCAGCAATTGCTAGTAATATCCGAACAGACCTAAGCATAGCTACAGGCGAGAAAGTCTCGTCGTAGTCCACTCCTGGAACTTGCGTGAACCCTTTCGCGACAAGTCTAGCTTTGTGGATAGTAATGTTACCATCCGCGTCCGTTTTTCTTTTGAAAATCCATTTACAACCAATTGGCTTTACGCCTTCTGGAAGTTCTTCCAAGTTCCAAACTTGGTTTTCGTACATGGATTCCATTTCGGATTTCATGGCCTTGTGCCATTCCTTTGAGCTGGGCCCCGCCATCGCTTCCTTGTAGTGCGCAGGTTCATCGTCTTCAAGAATGAAGATTTCGTTATGAAACCACTCGGGTGGCTGGATAGCCCTTCCTGATCTGCGCGGTTCAGTTACAACATTGTCTGAAGTCTCCGCATCATATGCGACAACTTCCGGCTCAGTTGTAGGGATAATTAGCGGATTTTCTTCCGGTTCCTTAGCCATATCAACGATTGCCGAAGATTCACTAATCTCATTAAGTTGTACTGTCCTCCCACTTGCTTCTTTAGCGAGAAACTCTTTCTCAAGAAAGACTCCGTTTCTAGCAACAAACACTTTGTGCTCGGAGGGAAGATAGAAGGAATACCCAACGGTCTCATTGGGATAACCTACAAAGTAGCATTTATCTGCTTTGGGATCGAGTTTACTAGGCTGTAAATGTTTTACGTATGCCTCACAACCCCAAATTTTGAGATGCGACACAATGGGTTTCTTCCCATACCATAATCCAAATGGCGTCGTCTCAACAGATTTAGACGGTGCTCTGTTTAATGTATAAGCGGCAGTAAGTAGTGCATGTCCCCAAAAAGATATCGGTAGATCTGCAAGAGACATCATCGACCTTACCATGTCTAACAAGGTTCGGTTACGTCGTTTCGACACTCCGTTTCGCTGTGGAGTTCCGGGAGGCGTAAGCTGTGAAACAATTCCACGATCACTCAGATGTTGGCCAAACTCATGACTAAGATATTCGCCTCCGCGATCAGACCGCAAAAACTTAATCTTTTTGTCACGATGATTTTCTACCTCATTCTGAAATTCCTTGAACTTTTCAAAGGTTTCCGACTTATGCTTCATTAAGTAGATATAGCCATACCGACTTAGATCATCAGTAAAAGTCACGAAGTAGAAATACCCACCCTGTGCGGCAGTGTTCATCGGACCACATACATCACTATGTATTATTTCCAACAATTCACCCGCCCGTTCAGGGTGACCCGTGAACGGCGTCTTGGTCATTTTTCCCATCAAGCAAGCTTCACATGTGTCAAATGATTCAAAATCAAAAGACGGCAGAACTCCATCTTTATGGAGTCTTTGCATGTGTTTCTTTCCGATGTGGCCAAGCCGACAGTGCCACATGAAAGTGGTGGTGGTATCAGCCTTATTCAGGCGTTTAGCATTCACGTTAAAGACATTATTTTCACATTCATGATTTAATACGAAAAGGCCCCCAACAATGGGTGCAAATCCATAAAACATATCCTTACAATAAAGTGAACAACCATTGTTCTCAGACTTGTAGGAATATCCATCGTGTACTAAACATGATCCAGAGATAATGTTTCTACACAATGCCGGAACAAAATAACAGTTACATAGTTCTAAGATAAATCCTGAAGGGAGACGTAGAGGCATAATGCCGACGGCTTGAGCGGCGATCCCAGCGCCGTTCCCGATGCGCATCACGACTTCATTCTTTTCCAGCTTGCGCACCTTCGGAAGCCCCTGTATCGAGTTGCAAATGTGAGCAACCGATCCGGTATCAAATACCCAAGACTTAGAATTTTCGCTAGCAAGCAAAACGTCAATGACATTAACTTGTATAACAATTATACCTTTTCCGGTTTTCCCGGACTTCTTATCTTCCAGATACTTCTTGCAGTTTCTCTTCCAGTGTACTGTGCCCTTGCAGTAGAAGCACTCAGTTTCATTCTTGGCTCCACCCTTAGAGTTTCTTTGGGAGCCAGTCTTACCGGCGCCCTTGCCCTTCTTTGGCTTGCCTTTCTTCTTTTTGAAACTGGCGGTTTTATTCACAAGCAACACTTGCTTGCGATTTTTCCGCAGCCCTCCTTCTGCAGTTTTCAGCATGGCGAGCACCTCTTCCGGTTCCTTCTCCATCCCACTCATGTTGTAGTTTAATACAAAACCGTCGTAAGACGGGGGGAGTGAAGAAAGCAACATGTCCATCATATGGCCAGGTGGAAGTGGAAATTCCAGGGTTTTAAGCCTTTCAGCATAGCCAATCATTTTGACCACGTGTTCGCCAACTGAACTACCCTCAGCCATCTTGCGATCCATCAAAGCCTTCATGATATCAAATCGTTCAGACTTTGCGGTTTCCTTGTACAGAGCATCCAATTCCCGGATCATATCACGGGGTTTATGGAATTCAAAACGTTTTTGAAGGTCTGTACTCATGCAAGCTAGCATAAGGCACTGCACTAAGTTGTGATCATCATCCTTAGTGGCCCAGACATTTTGTACATCTTCCGGGGCCTCTGCCGCCGGTTTAGCTGGAAGAGCATTTTCAAGCACATACAATTTCTTAGCGCTCCTGAGGACAATCCTCAGGTTGCAGACCCAGTCCGCATAGTTGTTTCCAGTCGCAGCTAACTTCTCTTTCTCCAACATCGGGCCTAAGTTGAACGCAGTGTTGCGAGCCATTTGATCTACAATGGTAAACACAAGTTTCACTTAGACTTTGTTTATAATGAAAATTGCACTAGTGAATAAACAATTTTATTCTAAAGTGTGCTCCCACTCAAACCAATATCTCTCAAAATTGATTGTGAGTGATTCAAGATCCAAATTGCAATTCAACACCATTGTTCGAGATGAACACTGATGTCGTGAACTCCAATTGGTAGGCAAACTTGCCGATCACATCTCTATGTGACTCTTGTTCATCTTTCGATGCGTGTGTTCCGAGCTCAGGACGATCCTGCCATGAACGTCAAGACAACCAAGTGATCTTGCTGCGAGGTCTGACCTCACCCGCCTTACACCCGTACAATCATTCGTACCCATGTAGATCATGGCGCACCCCGAAAGGAAGGATGCTGTGACGGTGCTACACTTGGGAGAACACTAACTACTTGATAATTTTGTGAGAGATCACCCTAATAAAAGCGACTACCGCGCAATCAAGAAGGGTGCATCAAGAGGGATAAACATCTCAGGCAATTCATAATAGCATGATATGGTATAGCCCTTTCTGACGGAGAAGTCTTGTATTTCTTCGTCTTCGGCATTCGCGTCGGTGTTCACCTTTGCGAAGATTGCCACCACCTTGTCGATGCACTAGATAATATTGCTATCTCCATAGCAGATAAAATAAATGCATTACTTAAGGTTGACACGCAGGTCATTAAAGTGCAATCATATGGCTCCAGCCATCATGCCGAATCATGACACGCAAGTCATGTTAATTACATCATATAGACATCTCATACATAATCAAATTAAATATGAGCTTTGCTATACCACATCATATGCAAACCAACCTGCAAAACCAAGTTAGACGCCTCTAATCGGTTTATGCAAAATTTTATTTTACGTGGCTTCTAAGGTTTTGACTTATACCGCAGCTACCAATGTTTTATCATCAAGTATGATTATTTGAGTCGCTAGATTAACATCTCGGGGTGTATGAAACACGAGATAATTAAATCTCGAGCCCCATAATAAACTTCGTCATACGCATGACCCCTATGCAGATCATATCTGCAATGCCCTTTCATTTGCGAATTTCATCTTTCTTTTGACTATGGCAGAACCCAAAGAACTGATAGCACTTCCATGATCAATCAGGATCACGGATTGCCAGAACTTTGTCAAATTCTACCATGCTGTCTTGAGATTGAGCAAACGCAAATTCTAGGGAAGCAACAAGAAAATCGGGTAACAGATTTCATCTGTCACCCGCATAAATAATTTTCAGCAATAGATCTTATCTACTACCTAATTATATTATGCAATACCCATACATCTCCATGTATTTTAGATCGTAACCTGCATCTACGCATAGCACGGCTCTTGATGCCACTGTAGGGTAACGCGACAGAAAATCAAAATTTTCGGTATAGCGAACACGCCCAGGACCACTATGGAGACTGCATACAAGGTTTGATCTGTTCCGTACCGACTCGAAGCGTAGCGGAAGAAGAGTCGGTGGAGATCGTTGGTGCAGATCCCCGCAGCTAGGATTTACAACCTCCCAACCGCGAGGATGTACTCCCTCGTCGGACAGCCATTCGGGAGGCGGTCGGACAGTCCCCCGGACGATGTCGCGGACAGCCCTTCGGGAGGACCCTTGAGACTCGAACGGAGACTCGGACAGCCCTCCGGGAGGACACTCGAACAGCCCCTCGGGCAAAAGACCGAAACTACGACCTCTCTATGGGGTTGCACACATACGGTGTCAGCTATCCGGCAGGGCTTCGCCGTCCAGAACTAGTTCCTGCCGGAACCCAGACAGCCTTTTGGCTCTACGAAACTCTTTTCGTGGGAGGGAGAGAAGAAGCCAGATAATGCATGGCATGTGTATGAGAGCAAGGGGATGAGGAGAATGGCAGCCCCTTCTCCTCCTTTTATAGGCCAAGGCAAGGGGTGGGGTGGTGGAGGAAATACCAAAACACCCATGCTACATGTCCCACATGAAGGGTGGAATGGTAACTCAAGTGGGGCACCAAGGGGACACCATGGGGTCCCCCCTTTGGCCGGCCACAACCTTGCCCCCCCCCCATGGGGGGGGCCCCCCAACAAGCCACCAACATGTCTCCCTTGAAACAAGGGTGCTCCCTAGACAAAAAGCCACCAAACAAGCAACCCCCAATTCGTGGGATCTTGTCCCCTCGCGCTGAGACAAGATGTTTTCCGCGAAACTTTTTTCTGAAAAATTCCAGAAGGTCCCAGAACATTTCCGGCACCCTCTAAAATTATTCTGGGAATTTTCCGAAACATTTCCGGTATGGTAGTTTTTATCAGCGAAAACAACAACAGCGGTTACGGCAGTTTCAGAACATTTCCAGTTTTGATCTCTGAAAATTCCCAGAAGTTCCCAGACTAATTCTGGCATCCTCTGAAAATTTCCATGCGAAGCCGAAACCCTTTTTGACCTAATAATATATTCCAAAACAACTTTTTGGTTTTACCGAAACTCTTTCGGTGTTCTCTCTCTTCGAAACTCTTTCGTTGTCTCCGAAACTTTTTCGGTGACTATCTCTCAGACTCCCTGTCTAGTATTCAGTAGATAGATGACCCTTAAGCATGTGACCCTATAGGTTCGGTGAAGTTTAGACATGACCCGGAACCCCTTCCGATCAATGATCAACATCGGAGCCGTGGACACCCATATTGACCCCTATACCCACACGAATAAATATCCGAGTGAACCTCTAGTTGCCGTGTGCTATTCCTGTTGCTTCACGATATATCACAAATACCCGAGGTGAGATTTATTGCATTCCCGTGGGCCAACACTTTGTCCACCATGCAAGTTACCTCGTTACCGGTTTTGTTCTCTTTTCTCGTTTCCGTGTTGCGGTATCCCGGTGATCAAATCACAAGGTGTCTGGCCAGACGATGATGGACACCGTTACACCGAGAGGGCCCGAGTATATCTCTCCATCGTCGGAGGAGCAAATCCCAATCTTGAGTTATCAAGTTACTTGACATACTTTTTCATGAACCCATAAGCCGCCGTAATAGCCACCCATTTACGGATGACGTTTAACAAACCCCAAAGTTCATGAAGCAAGCATGAAGAAACTCGACACCCTCATGGTCTAAGGAATTATGCAAACATTAACTATCTCTGTGTTATTAACCGTTAACTTGTGACGAAAGTATCTCATAGCATAACATCAATCGGGTCGATTCAACACAAGTGTTCTACCAACATTGTGCCCTCAAAATTGCCGGCATAGCCATGCCCATGATCAGGAAAACAGGATCATCATGCAATACTTGAGACAGTCTTAGAGGCAAGACTAGGAATACATTTTACCGTTTATTATACCACACGTGCAAATGAGTTTCCCTCCGAGCCTCGTGGTTATTGTAGACTCGAGAATCATTGCAGTTATAGAATGGAACATAAACATTCATTACAAACTCGGAGATACAAAATAACTGTTATTACTGCCTCTAGGGCATATCTCCTACACTAGCTAGATCTATATGTATGGAAGGAGGGAGAGCAAAATAAATGAGGTAGCTAGAGAAGTGGCCATTTATGGAGGAGAATTATTGTGGAGGGGGGCATTAATGGGGAGAGAAGAGAGCTAAAAGGAAGAGAGAAGAAGGGCAACAATGGTGGAGAAATAAGTTAGAGAGGGAAGAGGGGAAAGGAGGGGGAGAGGGCAAAGGGGGGAGGAGGGGGAGGGGTTAAAAGGTGGCACCAGCCACGCCTAGCAGTAGTGTTGTTTCCCAGACAGCGCTACTGCTATGGTGCTCAGTAGTAGCGCTTGTCAGAAGCTGCGCTACTACTAAGCGGGGCCCATTAGCAATAGCGGTGCTGTCAAAGCAAGCGCTACTACTAAGATTTTAGCAGTAGCGCTTTATTTTGGGCCGTGCTGCTACTACAGCTAGTGTCGGTGGGCTCGTTGGGTCCCACTTATCAGTAGCGCTTTTCTCATTTCCAATGCTACTGCTAAAGCATTAATTGTAGCGCTGCCCAAGGCTAGCACTACTGCTAATTAGCAGCAGCGCTTGTTATTTTCCAGCGCTACTACTGATGTCCTACCTATAAGCATTTCCCTAGTAGAATCGATCTCGCTCTGTGTGGGAACCGTACGATTTTCGATGCAGGCACCACATCAATGTTGTGCATGGTATTCAAACATGCACGCATCACCTCCATACAGCATATATATAAATATGTTTAGGACACATGCATGCAATAGTTGTTGGATAGTACTCTCCCTCACATGGTTATCGGCGGCAAGCCTATGTATTCGTGGGCTCGCGTGGACATCCATGATCACTTTGACCGACAACGAGAGAGGTTACCATGGTGGATTCTTCTTCTTTGGTTCGTGTTACCGTAGTTGGTCATGGTGAGATTCCATTCCTAAGTTTGAGTGCATATGTACATACGCATGAATCCCCGTCACCGGCTCGAAGTGGGGTGTGACATACATATATACAACACGTCGTCAACCCTCGCTCCGTGTGGGGATTTCTGGTTCCAAAGCATGGAGCCACATCAAAGTTGTGCATTGGGTATTCAACCATCACACAACACTCCGTACATATGTTTGGGCCACATGCAGTCGGTGGTTGTCTTCGGGCACACTACTTGCATGATTATCGATGAGCTAGCCCATCTATGGGGTCGCGTGGACGTCCATCACTTTGACAAACAACAAGAGAGAGGTTGTACGACCAAGGTGGATTCTACTTGGTCAGTTTTATGGTACATCTTGGTGAGATGCCCTCTCCCGCCGAATCAAGTGTGTGTGTGGGGGGGGGGGGAGGGGACTACTTCACACTTTGCCGAACCTCAGTGGGGTCGGGGATGTCTAGTTAATTTGCAAGGCAAATGTGACACATCAAACTTGTGAATTCGGTATTTAAATATCACACCACCCTTTTCATACATATAGTTGGGCTACCCGCAGGTGGTTCGTATGTGGTCTCACCCATCTCGTTCCAGAAGCACACATTTGTGGGCCCGCACACGGTCCTTGCACCTTTGACTGGAAGGGAAAGGGGGCCGGGGTTTGACCATGATGGAATCCTATAGGTTTAGTGTTACGGACTTACGGTAGGGTCATATGTTAGACGTAGCTATTTGGGGGCATGCGTTCATAGCTAGGATTCCCCTCCTGCCGACACGAAGTGGGGGAGGGAGGCTAGCAATACAGTCAGGTGCCACATCAAAGTTGTGCATTGGGTATTTGAAAATCAAACCACCCTTTTCACACATAGTTTTGGTCCACCTGCAAGTGTGTTCGTGTTCTGACCCTTTCCCGCGTTATTTTTGCCAAATTTATAAACATTAGACAAGTAAGATGACATAACAGACATGGTTCACTCAGACTACCAGTGTACCATGCCCGTGTCCCTGTCAGCCACATCAGCACAGTACATTGGGCTCCATGAGGCTCCCCTCACAATCTAAAAAATATCTACCAGCCTGCAGGGTTTTTCTGTTTGGTAACACATCGTTATTATGTTTCGACCGTGTGTGATGTTTGCTGTTCCCACTCCCGCTCGCATCCGTCGAAAATATCAATCCCTTCATCAAAATTTTCAATAGCCCCGGCATTTTACTCCCACGTAGTAAAATTTTCAGTAGCCACGTCATTCCCTTAAACACCAGCTTGCCCCACCTCCACACACATACCCCAAAAACTCCTCGCGCACACACACACAAACACACCACCACAACCCCTCCCTCGCTCGAAACCCTACCAAGATCGCCACCGTCGCCATCGCCAGAAGGCCCTCCATTGTCAACATCTGTCGGCTTGCCCTTGCAGCTTACCCACCGATCTCCATACCCTAGCCGCCATGTGTTTCTTAGATGACGCCGGCCAAACACCCCCTTTCCCACAGATCCCCATCCCCATCCCGATCCCCCACTCCAGAGCGTCGCAGCCTAAGCCCATCTATGCTTCCCGTAGAGCTCGAGGAGCGAATGGCCCAAAACAGGTTTATCGGGGCCTCTTCGCTCGACGTTGCCGAGGTGGCCACCGGGGAAGCTGACGACCATTACTGGACGTAGGCTCTCAATCAGCGGGCTAGAGGATGCTGGTATGTCGCGGACGCCGGCTACGACATCGAGGTCGTCGACAGTGACGACCTGATGCAGGCTATGTCACAGGTTAAGTGGCCCACCCCAAACTCCTCGGGTTCAACAATCGTCGATCTCATCTACGGCCCCGCCGCTGATCTCCTCTGGCCTCGCTATCAAGAATTTGCTATCCTACATGGCCATCGAGCCTTTTTTGTCATTTCTGAAGGACACGTTCTGCGACGCTGGCCTGGGATCCACAGCTACCAAGTCAGACCTCATGGAAGGCGACCACGAGGAGGGCACCCTATCCGGCAATTCCAAGGGGAAAGAGCCCATCTGTGACATCCAGGAGGGCACCCTACAGCCATGCTCTTCCAAGGGGAAGGAGCCCATCTGCGACCACATGGAGCACACCCACAGTCCGTGCTCTTCCCATGGGAATGAGCCCATCTGTGACAAGTGAGGAAACCCATGATTTGTTTTGTCGTGCCTCTTCACAGAGGGAACCCATGATTTGTTTTGTCAAGCCCCTTTTGTAGTGTAGTGAGAATATGTCCATTTTTAATTGCTATATTTGGTTGTTTGCATTATGCCTTGCTTATTTCAGTTGTTCACAATGTGATGCTCTATATGTGCAAGTATTTACTGTGTAGTACAATTTCAACAATACCAGTTTCAACAATACCAATAGGAGTGAATATATTTGCTTGCTATTAAGCCTGTTATACTTAGCATATGCCTCTTTTAACGTTTTTTTGCTTGTTCAGTTGTTTGCAGTTAGCATATGTCCAGTTTCAATTGTTATCTTTGGTTGTTCGTAGTATGCCTTGTTTATTTCAGTTATTCACAAAGTGATGTTCTATATATGCAAGTATGAAGTGTGCAGTTCAATTTCATCAATACCGGTTTCAACAATACCAATATGAATTACTATATTTGGTTGCTGTTAAGCCTGTTGTAGCGAGCATATGCCTCTTTTAACGGTTTTTGGTTGTTCGGTTGTTTGTAGTTAGCATATGTCCAGGTTCAATTGCTATCTTTGTTTGATCGTAGTATGCATTGTTTATTTCAGTTATTCACAATGTAATCTTCTATATGTGCAAGTATGAACTGTGCAGTTCAATTTCATCAATACCAGTTTCAACAATACCATCATGAATTAGTACATTTGATTTCTGTTAAGCATGTTGTAGTTAACACTCCTTTTCATTTTTATTTAACAATAACTAGAGTACTAAGACAGGCACAGTACCAGTTTGAATGACTATATTTGCTTGTTGTTAAATGATAGGCCCGTTGAAGTTGACACACCTTTCCACGTCTTATTTTGCTTAACTAGTGTGCTTCAACCTTCACACTGAATCTATCATTTGGAGATTATGTTGTCTATTCTGGATATATTTGGTTGATGTTTAGCCTGTTGTGCTTAACATGCCTTTCGATGTACTTAGACTGGACAATTTTTAGGAACGACTGCTGTTTTCCATCGAGGTTAGTTTCATCCCATGGCTTTTATATACTCACTGTTTAGGATATTGGTAGCTATTACCATATAGGCCGGGTGCTGTTAAGGGATTAATCGGTGAATCAGACATTTAACTGGATATATTTGTAATTCATTTATCGGTAGTTTAACTAGGGTCATATCTAATATATCTGAGACTACATAGCAACATGCATTGTACTGAATGTCTAAATATGCAATCCTAGGCTACATAGCAACAATGAAGAGTGTTACATTAATGTTCTGATGATGTCTAGATATAATTAGAAGAGCAGCAGCAACAACAACAACATAGCAGCAGTTAACTATAGTTAATCGGCTGATATTTGTAAAAATATAATAAAATCCCTCCGCCCCATAATATAAGATGTTAATTCATCCAATATGTGAGCATATTAGATGTTATAAGATCTTATATAATGGGACGAAGGGAGTGTTGTACTACATCATTGTGCAATTGTTGTTTAGCTTCTAATATTAATTTGATGCTTTTACGTACATACGTCATTGGTAAAGATCCGCGCTTCAACCCTTCTACGTATGGGGCAATGAGATATTCATGAACCAGCATTAAGTGAGGAAACTGATAAAAATTGTTAGTAAAATGGGTCAAAAGATGGCAACTAAACTATTTGTTTACACTTTATCTAAGACAACAGTGAACTGCAGGATGGTAAGTAAGAACTCTGCAACATTCTTTTTACTGCCCATAATGAGTTGTGTTAGATGACAATGTCTAAATCTTTTTCTTTTGCAGTGGTTATCAAAGCAGTTTACTCAAGATTACCTCTCAAAATACATGATTGGTGGGCATGCAAAGGTTAAAGTATTTATACCAGAACATGCTGACTATCAAGATGTCCTCATGAAGACAATGAAGGATGGGCGGTCGGTCATCACAGGGGGTTGGACTAGAGTCGTGCGTGCCTTCTGCATGGAGGAGGGCACAATATGGGCATTCTGCTTCATGTTGTTCAGCAACCAGAATGTATTTCGCCTCTTTCTTTACCGTCTTTAATAGTTCAAGTATACAATAGTGGTTCATCATTCTTTATTTGGTGCTTATATAATTCTTAAACATATGTACCGATGAATCGAATAATGCATTGGTTGTTTGAACCTGATGGATATGAATAAAGCTATAGCCTACTTTCAAATTCAAATTTGATACAATTTTAAATAGCAGCAATTAAATTAGGGTGAAATTACGCTTTGAAGGTCATTACGGCGCACATGGTATGTAAAACGCAGCATGTGTGATATACATCTTAATCTGACACGGTTCACAGAGGAGAAATATGTGTAACCATGCACACAGTTGCCGTTTGCAAAGCGTGTGTGATGTTAGACAATATTACAAACGGTGCGAGCAAACTAAATGTTTATGATAGTCGCCTTCTCATACGCGATTTACAATCATGAACTGTTTCTGATATCGTACACATCGTAAACGTTGCACCACGGAATAGCGTGTGCGATAGTTATACTGACTGGTACGATGTTCCGATGTTTTGTAATCCCATCGAACACACGTACGATGATTAGCTAATCTTCTTAATTTTCTATCGCATACGGTTCGGCAGAAGTGAATATGTGTGATTGTCTGCTTATCGTACATGTTCTATAATCATGAACTATTTGTGATGGGGCCCGCATAGTAAACGTAGCGCAACAGAATACCAACTGCGATGGTAATGTGAGCACAAACGAGTAGAAAGGATGGAGCGGTTGAGATATTGGAGATATCACAAACAGTTGTCTGAAGACTCGCGTTTGGGATAGATGCCGGCATCGCATACGCTTAGTTTTGCAAAATGTATGTATTGCTACTCCCTATCCCCGATGTTTTCGGGGTCGTGTGGGAAGGACCCATCTATCCCACACACTCGCCTGACGACGGTTTAAAATGTCGTCACGGAAAGGGCTTAAAAATCGATTGTATAGCAGCTTGTTGTACCGGTGTATGATCTATCATGCATGGATTTGTTGCAGCTCTTAGTGCTTCAAGGTGGTACATATCTGTAGGTCTTAATTAGTCATTAATTGCTGGCATAAGCAAAGTACTCCACTTATACACTGCTCTATCCCTAATTCCCTATATATGAATGAACAAAATGCAGCACAACTATTCTTAAATTCATTAGTACGCGAAAACATTGGTCCAATTTCGAAGGAAAATAGGTCAGAGCTGTAACACTGGGAGCATTTCAGATGAACCAGCCCCAAAGCCAAAGCCAAAGCCAATCCATGATGGCAGAGTGGAAGGAAGAAGGATCTATCATGGATGGATTTGTGCTAGCTATAAATGCTTAAAGGTGGTATACATATTTTGGTCTTAATTAGTAATATGATAATTAAGATGTTATTCTTGGATCGACACAATTCGACATGAAAGAAACTACTTACATGCAACTCCCATTGAGAAACTAGTTCAAAGTAATGATATTTGATCATTAGAAAATGAGCTAGCAATATATCGGTGGCTGCCATGAGAGTGCCATAAAGTATCCGTAAATTGCATGCTCAATTAGTTCCATATATATTGGTTTACTTTGCAGGCCCACGGTATTTTTTTTCTTATTCTAAGCCAAAGGGTGTGAAACCTTCTACATGTAATTGACATGGCGATGCATGATCAACGAAAAAATTGCAGTGATAATACCACTATAGCGTTCTGAGCAATGCCTTGCTAAAGTCTCAGCGTACAGTGTCTTGCTAATAGCACGCTATAGCGCGATATAGCACGCTAATAGCATATTTTAAGGGCCACAGTATTTTGTCATAGCACACTATTTTTTTCATTTTGCATGATACCTGATGTTTTAGAACAGAAGAAGATAAGTTGTGAAGAAATTAGATGCGAGCTCTACGAAGTCAGATGAGCCGCTGAGAGAAAGGCAAACACCTAGCATGAGGGAGCTGAACTTCGTATTTTGTAACTGTGTTCTTGAGGTAAGGGTTTATCCCTATATAAGCACATTATGAGCACGTCAGACACATGATAGAAAGAAGCACGAAGCATATATACATGATTTGCATACATGCATGTATATTTACCGATGGTTGAAACAAAGGGGAACCATAAAACGAAGAGGAACAATAGAACGAAGGAACATTTGCCATATGCACAGAGCAATAGCATTTGTTCACTTATTTACATGGCTTAGCAACAATGAGGTACCAACACACACAGGCAGCTTACAGCCACTATAGGCTTTAGCAGAAGAGGGCGCATCCGCCATAGCATGTGCCACCGCACGTAAAGATTGTCGCCTTCTTGCATGACTGGCATGCAGGAGGTTTGGCAGTGCAGATGCCGCTGCACGTAGTGTTAGAGTAGTTGACACAAATGTCCACACAGTCGAACAGACAATCTTTGCATTCAGTGGCTGCCACAGGCTGGCTCATGTCCAGCACAAGCACGACGCAAAAGGCCACGACGATGGCACCAGGCAACTTCAGAGATGAAGCCATTGATGAATTGGGTGGGCGGTTCTAATGGAGGATTGAGGGAAACAGATGCAATGGATGGAGATGAGCTAGCTAGCTGCTTAACTGGTGCATTCCCATATGATGGAGCTGGATGCTATTTATAGTCAGCCAAGGTGAGGTCAACCCATTACTAGCTAGCTAGCAAGTACTCCATCTCCACCTCGCAAGAAAGAGAGAACTAGCTAATTTACTTATCTGTATGCTTTATATCTTTTGAGTGAGATCCATACTATTTAATTTAGCCGTTGCTGACTTCAGTATCATATATACCTTGTGCACCAATGATTGAATGCTTGCACTTTGACATGAGAAGGATAATATACAACAAAGTGACCCATACGTTTGCGCGGTTTGTGTATTGTTAGTCTTTGCCATTTGCTAACCCTCGTAGTACATGATTTCAATTTAATATTGTTAAACAATGCATCATCTGTATGTACCGTTGTACCCATTGCACCAAACATGCTAGAACTACGTAATGCATCTTATGTACCCAACGTAACTTCATTCTGAACTAATCAAACACCCCCTGAATTTCAGGATGGGCATCATGTCCCCACTAATGACCAATTAGAAAGTGACAAATCATTACGTAACCCCCTCCCCACGTAAGCCCCCATAGGTGTAGCAAAGCTCGTGATGTGCCATAGTCCTTAGAGGTTAGTTTCTAAGATCTCTCATACACCTGTGCATGCATTTCCGTACGTTGCAGTTACTTAGGTCTCTCTCTCTATTCCTTCATTGATGTATTGTATATCGACACTTGTAAACCTTGATGCAAGCATTATATGATTCAGCTTTGTAATCAGAGCCATCTGCTTGACATTGAGCAACATCCAGACCAATTCCAGCGTCCCTTTTCTTTCGCCGCAAACCTTGCACACCTCTCCTAGTTTTTCTGTCGGTGCCATGGTGCCCATCATCACCACTGCTTCAACTCTCTCTTCTTACCCTCCCAATTAATTTTTCACATTTCAGGCCCGCATTGCTGTGCATGGAGTGAAGTACATCCTAGGTCCTCGAACTATTTCGAAGGTGTCATGTAGGTCCTCAAACTATGAAAAGTGTCATCTAGGTCCTCAAAAATCCAATAAGTGTGTATATATGTGACACCTCTGAAATAGTTCAAGGACCTATGTGACACCTTTGAAATAGTTTGAGGATCTGGATGACACACATATTGCACTTTGAGGACCTGGATGAAGGTTTTCATAGTTCGAGGACCTACATGACACCTCTTAAATAGTTCGAGGACCTATGATGCACTTCACTCCTGTGCATAATACCAACATCCACTCTTACATCCCATTCAAACTCAACTACCCACCAACAACTATCATAAATATCAGATTTCTTGTTGTTCGTCCTCTCCAACCGCGTTGCGGCGTTGTACTCGACCACATTAACAAGACGTTTGAACTTCACGTCAATGATCCCGAGTTGCGACGTCCCGACATCAGGATCTTAGGGTGGATCTACACCACGATCGGCGGTGTTTTCTGGACCTTGCAATGTCCTCCAACGGCACTGCCATGTCAGCATGGACTCGCCTCCACCAGTACTTCCTCAACAACAATGCCACCCACACCATTCATCTTAACAGGAAGTACCGCATGCTCATGTAGGGCACTATGTCGGCCACTGAGTATGCATGACAGTCCAAGTTCGTCACCGACTTCCTTGCTGAAGCTGATGAGGCCACGACTGATCGGAATCTCTCCCTCAAGTTCCCTCCATGACACGGACCAGATTATGGGCGCTCATGTATCACCTTGTTGAATCGAAGATTGCTCAGTCATCAACTCCAGTAGGTAGTCCGGGTTTGACAATAGAGCATTCTGATCCGACTGAGTACCCTTACTCACCGGTAAAAAGGGCTATACACACTTCGTATAACCGTAGGAAGATCATATTGTGTACTTCCAGAGTAAGTTCTCCCGAAACCATTTTTGTCCAATTATCTTATAATCTACGTCTACATAGTTAGAAAATATAACCCTACAGGTGTTCTTACATCATGTGGGATCAATTTAAGTATTCTTAAATAACCCTCCGTTCCAAAATAAGTGTATCAAGGTTAGTACAACTTTGTATTAAAGTTAGTACAAAGTTGAGACACTTATTTTGGGACGGAGAGAGTACGTTTTAATTGAATGATTTTTTTCTTAAAAACATTTAAAGTTCAGCTTTTAGTAGAACTGACTATTTCATGGCACTCCTTGCTGATGACTTCCTCGTACAAAACTAGGTAAATAAAACAATAATATATTTTTAAAAACAATATATTTAATAATACCAAAATACTCTTTCAAAATATGAAATTGTCAATAGAAGTATAGCCGCGGAAAGGAACGGATAACAACACTAGTTTTCATGATAGCAAGTTTAGTTAGAAATGTAATAACAATTATTCATGTGGAAAACCGAAATGCTATTAAGATGTTTTCCTTTGCTGGACGCAATTTCTTATCAACGTCACCTATTAGACAACAACGCAACTAGTACCGAGCTTATTGAAAGGAATAATTCCTTTGCGTTAGAAAACTAGCTAGCAATATTTTGATGGTTGTCACGGAGATTGCTCACTAAGTATTGTTAAATTGCTTCTTAACCACATCAACGGTATGTTTTCCGGAATGTTGGAAGTATTTTAATATAAAGACGGAGCTTTCGCAGAAAAGAGAAAGATAACTCGGTTGCTTTAAAACATGGTGAACTGGTGATGAGCACGCATCAATGTAACTGGATTGCAGTATAGTGTGACCAGCGGCACAGTAGACTAGGAAAATAGATAGTAGGCCTTGTCTTGTGATCTTATCATTGGTTAGAGATTGTTGAGTATATGTGTTTTGTGCATATCTGTGTATCTGGCCCATCTTCTAGTTCCTTGTATAGTTGAGGTCGTGGCCCACATTTGTACATCATATATACGTGCGATTGCACCCGATCAATACATTGTGCAATTCAATCATCATACATGGTATCAGTTTCCGGGTTCTAAACCCTAGCTTCCGCCCACCGCCGCCGCACCCCCACCCTTGCGCCACCGCTGCCGCGTCATCCAGCTGCCGCCGCCGCGCCCTCCCCCTAGCGCGGCCATCGCCGCACCTGTCGCCGCCGCCACAACCCTAGCTACTGCTGTCGCCGCACACCCAAGCCGCCACGGCACACTCACCCTGCAGTCGCCGCCCCCTCAACCGCCGCCGCAAGCCGCCGCCGCACCCTAACCCTAGCTTTTCACCATGTCTTCCGTCACCTCCTCCGCTTCCAACCCGTTCGCTGATGTCAACCCTCCCGACGCCGCCGACATCTGCAACCTCAACATCAACGAGAGGGTTCCGGTCCGCCTTGCTCAGACGGACTCCTCCTACTATGCATGGAAGGCCTACTTCTCCCTCATGTTCCGGGAGTACAACCTCCTTGCCCACGTGGACGGCTCCGTCGACTCAAGCCTCGTGCCCGCGCATCACGAGCGGTCCACCATTGACGCCACGCTCATCCGGTGGTTCTTCCTCACCATCTCGCCTGACCTGTCTCATACGGTCGTGCAAGACGGTGATGATGCCCTCGCCGTTTGCACCAATCTAAACGGACTCTTCACCGACAATCGTCTCCAACGTCGCATTTTTTGCAGCAAGAGTTTTTTGGGTGCCACCAAGACAACTCCTCCGTCGACGACTACTGTCGCAGTCTCAAGACCCTTGCTGACAAGCTCCGCGACATTGGCGCGAAGATTGATGACGATCTCCTCCTCAGCATGCTCACCGCTGATCTCAACGAGGACTTCAGCAACGCCGCGGCGAACCTCGCACTCATCCCCGAGCCCTCCTTTGCCAAGTTCGTGGCCTATCTCCGGTTGGAGGAGCGTCGGACGAAGCAAGTGAAGAACCGGGCCATGCATACCACCCGTGCAGCCGGCACCACTCGCGGTGGCCCTCCACCACCGGCCACCGCTCCTCAAAAGCAGTGGCCCCCCGCGCCTTACCAGCCGCAGCAGCAGCCGCCGCTGCTACCCCTGCCGACGGCCCCGAACAGCGCACCCACTCCCCCGCCGCCACCCACGCCCTCGCCGGGGCGGCCGGCGCGGTGGCCGCAAGCAGCAACAGCAGCCGCCCGCGGGCACCCCTTGCCAAAAGCAGCAGCAGCAGCCCC
This sequence comes from Thinopyrum elongatum, assembly GCA_011799875.1. Lineage (NCBI taxonomy): Eukaryota > Viridiplantae > Streptophyta > Magnoliopsida > Poales > Poaceae > Thinopyrum > Thinopyrum elongatum. Next base: position 10,481,677 of record CM022297.1, on the reverse strand, counting down.
CTCTGTCGTGGGGCGACAGTTACAACCTATGGACCAGCGTTGTCCATGCCTACACCATGCCGTTCCCTCGAGCGCCGGTGCCGACTCTTCCCGTGCCGCGCCCCCCGACGCATCAGGCATATTATGCCGCGCCATAGCCGTACGGAGGGTATCAACCTCCTCCACTGCAGCAGCTAACTGGCGCCTACAGCTTCCTGATGGCGTCTCCGTCACCTCCGTCGCCATGGGAGCCGGCGCTGCTCGCCGAGCTTCACACCGCTCCTTCGCCCAACAACTACACCGGCGGTGGCGACTGGTACATGGACACTAGGGCTACTGTTCATATGTTCGCTCATCCTGGTAATCTTGGCTCCTTCTCTCCCGTCACCACCGCCACCCGCATCACTGTCGGTGACGGTTCCACCCATCCACTCACACATGTTGGGCACACCTCGTTTCCTTCAAATTCCGTCCCTTTATCTTAGTCTAACATACTTATTTCACCCAACCTCATTAAAAATCTTATTTCCGTTCATTATTTAACTCGTGAAAATCCTGTTACTGTTGAATTTGACGATCTTGGCTTTTGTGTCAAGGACGCACGAACCAGGATGGTACTTCACTGATGTGACAGCCCCGACGAGCTCTATCCGGTGCACCCGCCCTCTTCCATCACCATCGCTCCGGTTGCTCTCTCTGCTGGCGTTGATCTTTGGCACGCTTCGTCATATTCTTATGAGTTTCAGTTTCAGTTGTAATAAGATTGAGGATCATACTTGTCATGCATGTCGCGTTGGCAAACACGTTTGCCTTCCGTTTAATAATTCCACCACCATTGCTTCTTTTCCTTTTTAGTTGATTCATAGTGATGTGTGGACTTCTCCAGTTCCTAGTAATTTGGGCTATCTATATTATCTGGCGATTCTTGACGATTACTCCCATTATGTGTGGACTTTTCCCTTGCGGCGAAAATCGGATGCACTTTCCACCTTGACGGCTTTTTACTCCTACGTCAACACACAGTTTGGGCGTCCTCTTGCTCTTCAGACTGACAATGGAAAAGAGTTCGACAATCATGCATTCCGCACTTTTCTCTCGCACCATGGCACACTTTTTCGTCTCACTTGCCCGTATACTTCACAACAAAACGGTTGAGCCGAAAGTTGATACGTCTCCAACGTATCTATAATTTTTGCTTGTTCCATGCTGTTATATTATCATTTTTGGATGTTTTACAATTATTTTATATCAACTTTATATCATTTTTTGGGACTAACCTATTGACATAGTGCCCAGTGTCAGTTGGTAGTTTTGCTTGTTTTTTACTTCGCAGAATATCAGTACCAAACAGAGTCCAAACACAGCGAAACTTTTTAAAGAATTTTTTTTGGACCAGAAGACATCCAGTGGTCCAAAGAAGTACAAGAGGGGAGGCTCAAGGGGAGCACAACCCACCAGGGCGCGCCAGGAGGCCATGGCGCGCCCAAGTGGGTTGTGCCCACCTCGGTGACCTCCCGCACCGCCTCTTCGCCCTATAAATACCCCAATATTCCAAAAATCCCAGGGGAGTCGATGTAACACCCCAAAAATTTAATCATGTTTTTACTAAATAAAATTTGGCCAGAATTTAAATTTTGAATTTTGCTAAGTCTTTTATTAATTTCAGAACCATTTTCTGTTTCTGTTTTTTTCAAAATTCTTCCCTCCATATAACAATTTTTGGAAATAATTTTGTGGCTTTGGTAGTTCTCTTAAAACATTTCAATTATAGTTTAATAACAGTAAGAATTATTTTCAGAATAAAATTTGCCTCTAAACAATTCTTTTAACAGCTATTTCAATATTTTAAATGCCTCTGTTGCACTACAACTACTTTAAATAATTCTTTCAAAATTCCACAGAAATTATGGGAGGTCATGTGATGCCTGCATATCACTTTTATGCAAAAACACAACTTAGTCTCTTGTAAATTTTGAGTGAAACAACCTCCTTTCAATTCTGTCCATTTCTTAGGTTATAACTACAACCCCAATTTTCCTTGCCCCAAAAATCCTGAAAATTTTCCCACTTATAGTGCTTCCAACCAAACCCTTAAGTTTCTGTCCCATTGAAAACTTTTTAGTTCACCAAATATTCCTCTGAAGTTTCTGTCCAGAAATGAATTTCTCTAAAACTTGCACTGGCAAGTTAATCTTTTTGTCCATCCAACTCCACCACCATATATATCATCTAAGGAGACACCATCCTGCAAAAATTCAAATTCATCAGAGCCACCTAGGCCACCAAAGCATTCTGTCGAGCACCATGTGTGCATGACAAAAAGTTTGTCTCTTCCTAAACTACATTGAGGACTTGATGCTATGACTAAACCACCATGTCCATAATCCCTATCAGAGAAATATCAGCCACTCTACCAAAAATCATCTCATTTGGAGCACCCTAGGATGCACTGGCATTCTGCCGAACGCACTGGGTGTGTGCACAGAGCGTGCCCACAGCGCCGTTGTTGCAGGCGTCGGCACCGCCCGGTGCTAGACTCCCTGCCACCGCTCCGCACGCCAGCCACCTCCAGGAGCTTCGAGAGACACTCACGCACCTCGCCGACACCATCCCGCGTCGCCTAGCGCTGACCACCGCCGCCCACCACCATCCAGCGTCGTCGCGGCCACTGCCGTATCGGACACGCCGCCGCCCAGGACGCGTGGTTCACCTCCGAGCCAAATAGCAGGCCCCAGCATTAATGCAGACGGCCACTGTCCTCATCGACCCTGGCCACCGGCCACACCAACTTCTCCGGCGCAGTAATGGCGCCGCCGCCGTGCCGTGCCCTGGAATCCTCGGAACCGCCTCCTTCCTGCTATAAAAAGGTCACCCGACCCTCCCTCTACCACCACCGCATCTCCTTCACCCCCTCGATGAGCCCCATAGGCAGCAGAACGACCGGAGGAGCCATCTCCCCCGACTCTGGCCGCTTCTGCCGCCACCACTGACCCGTCAGTTCCCATGCCACCAGCGACTTCCCCTTGCTATTTTCTTCACCACGCAACTTCTGGAGTGCTCGCTGAGCCGTTCCCCTCGCCAATTCCACTGGAGGTGGCCCATGGGAGAAATCCCTCTCCCACTCGAAGCTCCTTTCCGCCATGGTTGAAGCTCTGCTCAACCTCGAGCTTTCCGGCGACTCCCTCCCCCTCCAACGGACGCGGTCCGACCTCCTGAGTATGTTGGTGTGCCAAGCGCCGGGAACGGCGCCTTCCACCGCCAGCAATCATCCCCGGAGCACCTCCACTGCTCCTGTCAAGGCGCGCGCGTGGGAGAAGATAAACCCGACAGGTGGGCCCCACCTGTCGGTGCGCCACCGCTCCCCTCCCCTCCGTGGCAGCACCTTTGGGCCCGGCCCAGTGGCACGACGCAACTAAGTAGTGCTCAGGGCGCACCTCTGTCCTCTGCTTGTTTCTTTTTCTTTTTCCAGCAACTCTCAATTAATTTCCATAGACACCATTTCTAGCCCAAATTTGATGATTCAAATTTGTAAATACTCTAAGAATCATGCTCTATTTATCTAACTTAGGTTCACATTTTTCCTAAGCTTTATCTCCCCAGGATCAATTAAATAGTACTTTTAATCATATATTCCATCCTAGAAATTCCATAACTAATTCATATGAGCTCCAAATAAATTAATTATTTTTCTGTTAATCCTTATTTTTCATCTAATTTATTTTAATGTTTATTTCACAAATATTTGAAATAATTTTTGGCATTGCTTTTGCTTTATGTGGTTATTTAAATGTTTTTGAAAATAGGAAATGGAGGGAAGAAACTTTTCAAACTTTTGGAGTGCACCCAATATCTCTGCATACTAAAGGCAAGCATCTTGAACACTTGATATGGTGGATTGCACAGATGTTTGTTTGTGAGAATAATTGCATCATGAATATGTTGAATTCAAATAAAATTGGCATATGGCTATTTTTGCATGATAGATCCCTTGACAATATTTTGTCTCTGTCTAAGCATGAATTATGTGTGAGCATGGGTATTTTCACATGTCACATCTGCCATGTTGGTCCGGACTAAACTGCAGGAAAGAATCAGTCACGAGTAAAGTGACCGTGAGACTGAAATTTCTCGTGGTGACGAGAATGATCAGTAAGGGCATGTCGGGACATGCCGGGTGGTGATGCTGTTGGGTATCACCAAGGAATATATTGTGCTAACCACTGAAGGAAAACTTAACCTCCTGAGTCGACCGTAGATCGAGTCTTGTTCCGGTAACCCCCATACTTGATTCGTGCTGCCACTTGTCCCTGCCACAGGTGGGGTATGGTTCAGTAATTTGTTAACCCATTTCCGTGCACACACCACATAGAGGGCTACGATGAGGGTTTCCATGTTGGTGGACTAAATCCTGTCATCGGGTCAGGGGGCATGGGTGTTTCCAGTTGTGACTGAGAGGGGGCCACCCCTTGTAATCCGCGCATATTAATAGTGATCCCATGCAGGATGTTGGTCTCTCCATCTTAAAGTTTTCTTGAACGATGCCTTGGGTGATTCCTGGCATCCGGAAAGTTAATCTGGTGTGTGCTGGTCAGGTGTGTTTTCAACCCAAAGACCGTAATGGGAATTAGTCAGTGTCACGGTACTGACTAAAGAAATCCTTTACTTGTGGGTAAAGAGTACACCCTTTGCAGAGTTTTAACCTATTCGAATAGCCGTGTCCGCGGTTAAGGGCTACGGTCTTTGTCGGTCAAGTGTCGGTCTTAGTGTTGGTCTTCGGAGGAAAATAATTAAATTGAGCCTGAATTATTTTGCAGGATAATTATGGACACCCTGTTGCTACCATGAATATTTTTATGCTTGTTAAATATTGTTATGGTTATGCATAATTTTGAGGACTAACCCATTTCTCTTATTTTGAATTTTTTCCTGAGTGTCTCAGGGGCTGGCTAGACTACCCCGGGCACTCAATTTTATTTTCAAGACCTCTCGTGGTGTCTCTCGAGTTAACAGGCGGTTTATCCCGCCACTACTCTTGTGGACACCCGATTGGCATTTCTCTTCAAGTCCGATCGTGGCGTCACTTGACACCCGACTGGCATTTCTCTTCAAGTCCGACCGTGGCGTCACTTGACACCCGACTGGCATTTCTTTTATTTCGCTGAGTGTCACTTGGGCTGGCTAGACTACCCGTGGCATTCATTTGCGTTATTTCTGACAAGTTTGATCATGACTAACATGCTATATTTACTTCCGTATCATTTTGCTATTGTCATGTCATGATTTAAATTTGTGTTAGCATGAGCATTTTAGCATGATCCAGCATGAGCAAACGCATATAGTTTGGTTCAACATGATCATATATTTTGTTTGCTGCATTCGGTATATCTCTTGTTCAGGATGTTTGCGAGTACATTCAAACGTACTCACAGGCTTGTCCCTGGCTATTTACTTGGCCAGGTCAGGAGTTCTACGAGGAATACCACAACAACGACCGTACGGAGCCTAGGATAGCAGCCACGCGGATAGGAATTATCCGGGTTAGCTGTTCCTGTGGGGATGGAGCCCCATCGACGTTGGTGAACCACGAGTCAATTCCGTCAACCACCACCAGATATCAGTATTGTATCGTTGGACCTTTATGGTCTTGTATCCAATTCTTGTAATAGCTTGGTAACTCTGTAACAAGGACGTGTACACCAGTAACAATAATCCTGTGCTGGTGATGACACAAGGGGTTATTTTCTGGGATGTCGTGTCCCGGCCCTGGCAGTCGACGAAACACAATTCCAGCCGTCGCAGTTTCCAGAACCACCAGATCCAATCTAGACACCATCATGGAGGGGTTCATCATCCTCATTGGTGCCTCTTCGATGATGACTTCCTCTCTCTATTTTGATTCTTAATAAAGTGGTCTCTTGGAGATCTATTTGATGTAACTCTTTTTGCGGTGTGTTTGTTGGGATCCGATGAACTTTGAGTTTATGATTAGATCCTTTTATCCATGAAAGTTATTTGAGTTTCTTTGATCTCTTATATGCATGATTACTTATAGCCTCGTATTTCTTCTTCGAATCTTTGGTTTAGTTTGGCCAACTAGATCGATTTTTCTTGCCATGGGAAGAGGTGCTTTGTGATGGGTTCAGTCGCGCGGTGTTCTTTCCCAGTGATAGAAGGGGCAGCAAGACACTTATTGATCATTGCTATTAAGGATAACAAGATGGGGTCTATTCCTACATGAATAGATCTGGTCTACATCATTTCATCGTTCTTATTGCATTACTCCGTTTCTCCATGGACTTAATACACTAGATGCATGCTGGATAGCGGTCGATGTGTGGAGTAATAGTAGTAGATGCAGGCAGGAGTCGGCATACTAATCTTGGATGTGATGCCTATATAATGATCATTGCCTGGATATCATCATAATTATTTGAAGTTCTATCAATTTCCCAACAGTAATTTGTTTACCCACCGTATGCTATTTTTCTCGAGAGAAGCCACCACTACAAAAAAAAAGACACATCCGTGATATCTTGGGCTGAACGAATTTTTTTCTGTCATGCTTATGACACTTCTATGACGATAATTGTGACAAAAGCACGTATCATCATAGATGTGGTGGGATCCTACTTCTATGACAAAAAAACACGTGACAATCATGAGACTTCATCCCGCTGAACCTTTTCTTCTTGGTGTCTAGAAATCTACTTATCTTCCCACAGTAACCGGAACTGACTTTGATTCCCGTAAGGCACTTGATGAATTGATCGATCTCTTTCGCACTTAAGGTGAAGCAAGAAGGGGGGCAATAATTCTCCTCCTTCTTGTTGACTTTTATGCCCCTTTCCCCCTCCTCCGTCTCCATCTCCGTCTCCTCCATCGACTTTTTACGGGGCGGCATGTGGAGATCTTTCCTGATCTTCAAATCTTCCAAGTCTTTCCTTGCCTTCGGCCCATCCTTGGTTTTCTTCGGCATGTTCATCAGTGTGCCAAGCAAGCTCTCGAGGACATTCTTCGTGATATGCATTTGATCAAGGCAATGAGGCATGTCATGATTGGGCCAGTACTCCAAGTCCCAGAAAACAGACCTCGTTTTCCATACCTTTAGCAGCGGCTCCGGCACCTTTTTCATCTTTCCTGGCACGGGGCACTGTTCCCAATTTTTCAACAGCTCGTTGATTTTGGCGTCACTCCTCTTACGTGGAGGTCCTCGATGCTCAGCAAACCGATTGAATAGATCTCCACGTATTCTCCACGGGTCATCCTTCTCCAGCCATCTACTATGCCCCATGTACACGATTTTCCCAGACCCGCCATCTTTCGTTGACGTAAGCTGCTGAGACGTTGTATCATCCATGCACCTCGTGCATCCGCAGTATCCGTGGCATACCTGGCCTGAGGTGTACCCGTAACCGAGATAGTCGTACACCGTCGTCATCAGCACGGCTCTCATATAGAAATACTCTCCTTTGCTGGCGTCCCATGTCCATGCCAGTGTTTTCCATAACGTGTCTAGATCTTCTTTCAGAAGCCCCATATACAGGTTAATATTATTTCCCAATTGTTTCGGCCCTTGAATCAGCATGCTCATGTGTATGTACTTTGTCTTCATGCACTTCCATGGGGGGAGGTTGTACATCCATACAAAGACGGGCCATGTGCAGTGGTTGGTGTTCTGGTTTCTGCTACTTCTTGAGCTTGCGTTGATTTTTTCCTTGAAGAGGAAAGGGTGATGCAGCAAAGTAGAGTAAGTATTTCCCTCAATTTTGAGAACCAAGGTATCAATCCAGTAGGAGACAACGAACAAGTCACCGAATACCTGCACAAACAAACACCAACTTGCACCCAACGCGATAAAGGGGTTGTCAATCCCTTCACGGATATTTGCAAAGTGAGATCTGATAGAGATGGATAAATGGTAAAGTAATATTTTTGGTATTTTTGGTTTATGGAACGGAAAGTAATAGATTGCAAAGGAAGTAAATAGGAAACTAAGATTGTAGATCGGAAACTTATATGATGGAAAGTAGACCCGGGGCCATAGGTTTCACTAGAGGCTTCTCTCAAGATAGAAAATATTATGGTGGGTGAACAAATTACTGCCGAGCAATTGATAGAAAAGCGCAAAGTTATGACGATATCTAAGGCAATGATCATGAATATAGGCATGACATCCGTATCAAGTAGACCGACTCCTGCCTGCATCTACTACTATTACTCCACACATCGACCGACTCCTGCCTGCATCTAGAGTATTAAGTTCATGAAGAACAGAATAACGCATTAAGTAAGATGACATGATGTAGAGGAATAAACTCAAGCAATATGATGTAAACCCCATCTTTTTATCCTCGATGGCAGCAATACAATACGTGCCTTGCTGCCCCTACTGTCACTGGGAAAGGACACCGCAAGATTAAACCCAAAGCTAAGCACTTCTCCCATTGCAAGAAAAACCTATCTAGTTGGCCAAACCAAATCGATAGTTCGAAGATACTTGCAAAGATATCAAATATGCATATAAGAATTCAGATGAGATTCAAATAATATTCATAGATAAGCTAATCATAAATCCACAATTCATCGGATCTCGGCAAACACACCGTAAAAAAGTATTACATCGAATAGATCTCCAAGAACATCGAGGAGAACATGGTATTGAGAATCAAAGAGAGAGAAGAAGCCATCTAGCGACTAGCTATGGACCCGTAGGTCTGTGGTAAACTACTCACGCTTCAACGTAAGGGCAATGGTGTTGATGTAGAAGCCCCCCGTTATCGAATCCCCCTCCGGCAGGATGCCGGAAAAGGCCCCTAGATGGGATCTCACGGGTACAGAAGGTTGCGGCGGTGGAAAAGTATTTTCGTGGCTCTCCTCATAGGTTTTGGGATATTTGAGAATATATAGGTGGAAGAAATAGGTCGGTGGAGTCACGAGGGGCCCACAAGGGTGGGGGGCGCGCCCTCCAACCTTGTGGCCACCTCGTGGCGTGCACTCCAAGTCCTCTGGATATCTTCTGGTCCAAGAAAAATCATCGTGAAAGTTTCATTCCGTTTGGACTCCGTTTGATATCCCTTTTCTGCGAAACTCTAAAACAAGGAAAAAACAGGAACTGGTACTAGGCTCTAGGTTAATAGGTTAGTCCCGAAAATAATATAAAATAGCATATTAATGCATGTAAAACATCCAAAATAGATAATATAATAGCATGGAACAATCGAAAATTATAGATACGTTGGAGACATATCAAGCATACCCAAGCTTAATTCCTGCTCGTCCTCAAGTAGGTAAATGATGAAAACAGAATTTTTGATGTGGAATGCTACCTAACATATTTATCCATGTAATTTTCTTTATTGTGGCATGAAAGTTCAGATCCATATGATTCAAAACAAAAGTTTAATATTGACATAAAAACAATAATACTTCAAGCATACTAACAAGATAATTATGTCTTCTCAAAATAACATGGCCAAAGAATGCTTATCCCTACAAAATCATATAGTCTGGCTATATTCCATCTTCATCACACAAAATATTTAAATCAAGCACAACCCCGTTGACAAGCCAAGCAATTGGTTCATACTTTTGATGTTCTCAAACCTTTTCAACTTTCACGCAATACATGAGCGTGAGCCATGTACATAGCACTATAGGTGGAATAGACGGTGGTTGTGGAGAAGACAAAAAGAAGGAGATAGTCTCACATCAACTAGGCGTATCAACGGGCTATGGAGATGCCCATCAATAGATATCAATGTGAGTGAGTAGGGATTGCCATGCAACGGATGCACTAGAGCTATAAGTTTATGAAAGCTCAAAAAGAAACTAAGTGGGTGTGCATCCAACTTGCTTGCTCACGAAGACCTAGGGCAATTTGAGGAAGCCCATCATTGGAATATACAAGCCAAGTTCTATAATGAAAAATTCCCACTAGTATATGAAAGTCACAACATAGGAGACTCTCTATCATGAAGATCATGGTCCTACTTTGAAGCACAAGTGTGGTAAAAAGGATAGTAGCATTGCCCCTTCTCTCTTTTCTCTCATTTTTTTGGCCTCTTTTTTTTCGTCCGGAGTCTCATCCCGACTTGTGGGGGAATCATAGTCTCCATCATCCTTTCCTCACATGGGACAATGCACTAATAATGAAGATCATCACACTTTTATTTACTTACAACTCAAGAATTACAACTCGATACTTAGAACAAAATATGACTCTATATGAATGCCTTCGGCGGTGTACTGGGATGTGCAATGAATCAAGAGTGACATGTATGAATGAATTATGAACGGTGGCTTTGCCACAAATAAGATGTCAACTACATGATCATGCAAAGCAATATGACAATGATGGAGCGTGTCATAGTAAACGGAACAGTGGAAAGTCGGGATGGCTATGGAAATGCCATAATAGGTAGGTATGGTGGCTGTTTTGAGGAAGGTATATGGTGGGTTTATGGCACCGGCGAAAGTTGCGCGGTACTAGAGAGTCTAGCAATGGTGGAAGGGTGAGAGTGCGTATAATCCACGGACTCAACATTAGTCATAAAGAACTCATATACTTATTGCAAAAATCTATTAGTTATCGAAACAAAGTATTACGCGCATGCTCCTAGGGGGATAGATTGGTAGGAAAAGACCATCGTTCGTCCCCGAGCACCACTCATAAGGAAGACAATCAATAAATAAATCATGCTCCGACTTCATCACATAACGGTTCACCATACATGCATGCTACGGGAATCACAAACTTTAACACAAGTATTTCTCAAATTCACAACTACTTACTAGCATGACTCTAATATCACCATCTTCATATCTCAAAACAATCATAAGGAATCAAACTTCCCATAGTATTCAATGCACTTTATATGAAAGTTTTTATTATATCCCTCTTGGATGCCTATCATATTAGGACTAAATTTATAACCAAAGCAAATTACCATGCTGTTTTAAAGACTCTCAAAATAATATAAGTGAAGCACGAGAGTTCATCAATTTCTACAAAATAAAACCACCGCCGTGCTCTAAAAAGATATAAGTGAAGCACTAGAGCAAAATTGCCTAACTCAAAAGATATAATTGAAGCACATAGAGTATTCTAATAAATCACGATTCATGCGTGTCTCTCTCAAAAGGTGTGTACAGCAAGGATGATTGTGGCAAACTAAAAAGCAAAGACTCAAATCATACAAGACGCTCCAAGCAAAACACATATCATGTGGTGAATAAAAATATAGCCTCAAGTAAAGTTACCGATAGACGAAGACGAAAGAGGGGATGCCTTCCGGGGCATCCCCAAGCTTAGGCTCTTGGTTGTCCTTGAATATTACCTTGGGGAGCCTTGGGCATCCCCAAGCTTAGGCTCTTTCCACTCTTTATTCCATAGTCCATCAAATCGTTACCCAAAACTTGAAAACTTCACAACACAAAACTCAACAGAAATTCTCATAAGCTTCGTTAGTATAAGAAAATAAATCACCACTTTTGGTTCTGTTGTAAACTCATTCTTTTTTTATATTGGTGTAATATCTATGGTATTCCAACTTTTCCATGGTTCATACCCCCCGATACAAGCCATAGGTTCATCAAAATAAGCAAACAACACATAGAAAACAGAATCTGTCAAAAACAGAACAGTCTGTAGCAATCTGGATATTTCAAATACTTCTTTAACTCCAAAAATTCTGAAAAATTAGGACGACCTAAGAATTTTTTTTATTAATCTTGTGTAAAAAATTCAGAGTTATTCCACGCTTCAGTGAATTTAAACAATTCTGGGACTGGGCGCAAAAGTTTTTGTTTTTCAGCAAGATCAAATCAACTATCACCGTAAGCCATCCCAAATGTCTTACTTGGCACAAACACTAATTAAAACACAAAACACATCTAACCAGAGGCTAGATGAATTATTTATTGCAAAACAGTACCTAAAAAGCAAAAACAAAAACAAAATTGGGTTGCGTCCCAACAAGCGCTACTGTTTAACGCCCTTAGCTAGGCATAAAACACGAATAGATCTAAATATTGTCATCTCCCCCTTTTGGGAAGCAAAGAGAAAATTTCTTATCCATGGCATTTATCTTTCTATTTTGTGAAATCACATGGCCATTAATAGTAGAAGAAAGATTAAGCACATTACGAAAATTTGCATCTAAACTAGCCTTCATCTCTTTGATTATTTCATTTTGATAAAAGCACATAAGAGAAGTTGATTCAACATTTTCTCCCTTGGGGTGCCCAAAGATGGTTTTCATCTTTTCATAAGTGTCAATGGCATCCCCTCCAAGAAAACCATTTTCAAATATAGAATCCAAAACTTGCTTAAAAGAAGGAGGCAAACCAACATAAAAGCTTTTCTAGTATATCTCAATCTGATATTGGGGCACATAACTAGCTCGAATCCTCAACAGCCTATCCCAAGCATCTTTCAAAGTTTCATCCAGCAAATAGCGAAAAATTTCGGGGTCATCTTCATCAAAATTATTGAAATCTTCTTTAACCACCCTGGTAAGTCTTTCCATAGCATCATTATTTATGAGCTTAGAAAGGACGGAGGGGTCATCCAAAGCAAAACTTGGGAGAAGAGACTTAGCCCTTCTAGAGTCGGCCATAGCGATAGAAAGACGAATAGAAAAGGGGTGAAGAAAAAGCCAAATCTTTTCGAAAATTGTTTTAGAAGTTGGGGAGAGGAAAACGAGAGGCGAATGGCAAATAATGTAATGCAAGAGATGAGAGTTTATGATGGGTACTTGGTTTGTCTTGACTTGTCGTAGATCTCCCCGGCAATGGCGCCAGAAATCCTTCTTGCTACTTCTTGAGCTTGCGCTGGTTTTTTCCTTGAACAGGAAAGGGTGATGCAGCTAAGTAGAGTAAGTATTTCCCTCAGCTTTGAGAACCAAGGTATCAATCCAGTAGGAGACAACGAACAAGTCACCGAATACCTGCACAAACAAACACCAACTTGCACACAATGCGATAAAGGGGTTGTCAATCCCTTCATGGTTATTTGCAAAGTGAGATCTGATAGAGATGGATAAACAGTAAAGTAATATTTTTGGTATTTTTGGTTTATGGAAGGGAAAGTAAAAGATTGCAAAGGAAGTAAATAGGAAACTAAGATTGTAGATCAGAAACTTAGATGATGGAAAGTAGACCCGGGGGCCATAGGTTTCACTAGAGGCTTCTTTCAAGATAGAAAATATTACGGTGGGTGAACAAATTACTGCCGAGCAATTGATAGAAAAGCGCAAAGTTATGATGATATCTAAGGCAACGATCATGAATATAGGCATCACGTCCGTATCAAGTGGACCGACTCCTGCCTGCATCTACTACTATTACTGCACACATCGACCGACTCCTGCCTGCATCTAGAGTATTAAGTTCATGAAGAACAGAGTAACGCATTAAGTAAGATGACATAATGTAGAGGAATAAACTCAAGCAATATGATGTAAACCCCATCTTTTTATCCTCAATGGCAACAATACAATACGTGCCTTGCTGCCCCTACTGTCACTGGGAAAGGACACCGCAAGATTGAACCCAAAGCTAAGCACTTCTCCCATTGCAAGAAAAACCAATCTAGTTGGCCAAACCAAATCGATAGTTCGAAGAGACTTGCAAAGATATCAAATCATGCATATAAGAATTCAGAGGAGATTCAAATAATATTCATAGATAAGCTGATCATAAATCCACAATTCATCGGATCTCGGCAAACACACCGCAAAAAAGTATTACATTAAATAGATCTCCAAAAACATCGAGGAGAACATGGTATTGAGAATCAAAGAGAGAGAAGAAGCCATCTAGCTACTAGCTATGGACCCGTAGGTCTGTGGTAAACTACTCACGCTTCATCGGAAGGGCAATGGAGTTAATGTAGAAGCCCTCCGTGATTGAATCCCCCTCCGGCAGGAAGCCGAAAAAGGCCCATAGATGGGATCTCATGGGTACAAAAGGTTGCGGTGGTGGGAAAGTGCTTTCGTGGCTCTCCTCGTAGGTTTTGGGATATTTGAGAATATATAGGTGGAAGAAATAGGTCGGTGGAGTCATGAGGGGCCCACAAAGGTGGGGGCGAGCCCTACCCCCCTGGGTGTGCCCTCCAACCTTGTGGCCGCCTCGTGGCTTTCCTGACGTGCACTCTAAGTCATCTGGATGTCTTCTGGTCCAAGAAAAATCATCGCGAAACTTTCATTCCGTTTGGACTCCGTTTGATATCCCTTTTCTGCGAAACTCTAAAAACAAGGGAAAAAACAGGAACTGGCACTGGGCTCTAGGTTAATAGGTTAGTCCCAAAAATAATATAAAATAGCATATTAATGCATATAAAACATCCAAAATAGATAATATAATAGCATGGAACAATAAAAAATTATAGATACATTGGAGATGTATCAGTTTCCAAACGGATTCATGCCATCGGTACACGCACCAAGCACGATGTTCCTTGGATCTTCTGCAGCAAATCCATATACGGCGTTGAATGCTCTCCACTGGCTAGCATCTGGGAGGTGTCTCAGCTTCGGATCATCTCCATCGTCGGGCTTCTTCCTCTCCGCGTGCTAGCGCATGAGCTTTCCTTCCTTAGGATCTACGAAATACCACTGCAGATGGGGAGTGATCGGAAAGTAGCATACAACTTTCTGAGGAGCTTTCTTTCCTGCCTTCTTGTATCGAGAAGAATTGCACATTGGACAGCTAGTTTTTTCCGCGTGCTCCCCCCGATAAATGATGCAATTTTTGATGCATGTGTGGTATCTAATGTGCGGCAAATCAAAAGGGCAAACGATTTTCTTGGCCTCCTCAACACTAGTAGGACACAGGTTCCCCGCGGGAAGAACTTTATTATGAAGATACTTCAAATGCTCATCGAGACTTTTGTCTGTCCATTTGTTTTTGGCCTTCGTCTTAAGAAGTTCGAGCGTGAAACTCAAGCGGGTCACCTCAGGATCGTAACCATCATACAATGGAGTCTTCGAGTCTACTTCAAGTTGCGCCAGCTTGGCCACCTCTCTAGAAGCAGCTCTCTCGCTAGTCGTACTCTTGCGAAGGGGGTCTCGAACATGAGGGTCCTGCACGACTGCACTTAGTAGTGTCAAAGACTGCGGCGTGATCGCTGCCTCTTCTCCGCCATGTCTGGACTCTTCTTCTCCATGTCCGGAATCTTCTCCGCCGCCGCCATGTCCGGACTTTTCCCCGCCGCCATGTCCGGCGCCATCGTCTTTGTGTCGATCGGTCATCTCTTCGTCTAGCCCCATGTCGTTATTCCTTGTCATGTGGATGTCCTCATCATCATCTTCACTTATTAACCTTGTATAGCCATCCATGAAAGCATTCGTCAGCAGGTGCGCCTTCAAACTGCCATGATCAAAAGGGTCCAAAAGGACTCCTTCTTTGCATCTTGTATAGGGACATCTAATCCTAGTCCGATTATTTGCGTATATGTCCATCACCGCGGATTGCAAGTATCGCTCCACCTTCCGTCCACTCACCTTCATGACCGAATGCACGGTATAACAAGCAAAAGGGTTATAAACAAAATGCATGCATGCATCAAAGTCATATAAAAATGTGGCATGACCATGCCGAAAAATAGAACATATCGAGTTTGCTCGAAATTCACCAAAAAGGAAATAAATCAATATTTCGGCAAAACATAAGCAACTCGGGGGCATGTCACTCGCACAAATCTCTCCATATGTCAAACACACATATTCCCATTCTTGAAATGCACAACTTTTTACTCACCTATCTCCTGAGAGAGATCGAGCACGGTTAGATGAGGCCTTTGCTACCTATATATATATATAGAGACGATCGAAACACTACTGCAGGATGCTGCTAACGCGACACTACAATAAGAGACCCTTCGACGAAACTATGTGCGATGCATTAATCGCAAACGGTGATGTAAAAAAAATCATCAAAAAAGATGCAAAATGTTTGCGATGGCGGATACATCAAATACGGTTCAGATTTTAGTTGCGTGTGTGATGCGGGGCATACGGTTCAGTTCAACGAACTGTTTGCGATGAGGAAGAAGAACAGAAACGGGCAGCCAAATGAAGGCGTGTGCGATATACGGCATACAGTTCAGTCGGATTAACTGTTTGTGATGAGGCGGAATAACAGAAACGGGCAGCCAGATGAAGGTGTGTGCGATTGAGGGCATCCACTTCAGACGGATGAACTGTTTGCGATTAGGCAACACAACAGAAACGGCCAGCCAAATCAACGTGTCTGCGATTGATGGCATACACTTCACACGGATGGTGCAAACGCCACGTACGCGGCCGAGAAAGCGTGCCCATGTTACGCCATCCGAGAATAGTGCCGCACTTAGAAATTATAGAACCGTCAATAAATTTTGAGCCTATGTCCCGTCATATTCCAAATTACTACCACGCTATATTTAATTGCAAATCTGTTCGCACCGATCAAAACCTAAACAATTTCCCACTTAGGAGCGTATTAGTACTCCGTTATAAATACTACTACTCCAAGATAACTGCACATTCTTCCTCAACTCCTCATCCACAAAAACAAACAAGTCATTCATCGTCGTTCTCTTGCGTCTGCCATGGCCAGCGTGATTTCTCGGTAGAGAGATTACTACCAGGGAGAGGCGAGCATGGAAGCGGAAGCACAAGAGATGTCCCGCCTCGCCGCGAAAGCAGCTGACATGTCCCGCCGCACGGCCGTAGCAGCACAGAGGTCCCGCCACGCCGCCGAAGCAGCACAGAGGTCCCTCCGCGCCGTCGATGCAGCAGACTGGTCCGGCCGCACCGCGAAAGTAGCAGAGATGTCCCGCCGCGCCGCGAATGCAGCAGAGATGTCCTCCCACGCCGTGGCGGCTTGGGAAAATGTCTCACGAGCAGGCGAGGACTCTCACAGGCGCATGCGCGCTATGCTCGATGACCTGATGGTTCGGAACTCTGACTGGATGAAGCAGTAGGACGAGATGAATGCCTCATTTGACAATGCTACCAGCGTCATCCGGGGACTAGGGGAGGACAAGGCGAAGCTCCGCACCGAGCGCAACCTGCTGATGGCGAAGATCGCTGGAACGATGAAGCAGCACGAGGAGACCACTGCCTTGTTGCAGAGGACCGACGTCATCATCAAGGAACTTATGGACGAGAATGCCATGCTCCGCATCGAGCACCAAAGGCTGGTGGAGGAATCCGTCGATGCTCTCAAGCAGTGTCTTGAGGACACGAAAGAGCTCATCGCCGCTCGCCATGGGAACTAGTCTCCGTAGCCTGCAGCAACGCCTCAAGAAAGTAGAGATTAGCGAGCCAGATCGTTGTCTTCCTTCTTCTTTTGCCCTTGTGTATTTCGGGCGTTACCGCATGTGGCTTTTTTAATTATCTTCCTAAATATGTAAGACAATTATTATCCACTGTCATCGTCCTTATATTCATCAGTCTTGGTATAAGTCGCAGTCGATGCTATATAGGTCCATCGGATCTTACATCAACATCTGTGCAAAACTTTCTTTTCAGATTTTCTTTTTTCTCTCTTAAATCTCAGTCGAGTGAGACATAGCCACGCCATGAAACAGGGGCTCGGGCGCCATTAATGAAGACGTTGGGAGGGAGGTGTGCGGCGGATAGTTGTCAAAGGGCTCTCCTCCCGATGAGCACGCGCAGGGGTCTGATCGCACGCCTCCCGTACTCAAATAGCTACCCCGCATGACACCTCCTAGCCAATAAAAAAAGGGAACGCGTGGCGGCACGTAACTGGTAAGTAGAACGCCCACGGTTTCAATAATACTTGTGTTTCCGATTTGTAATGTGACAGCACTTATTCCAAAATGACTTTATTGATTGTTAATATGTGCGCCTTCGCAAATCGGACAAAAAATTTACCACATCATGTTGTTTCCATGTCATGACACCATGCCAAGTTTCATGATTTTTAGGCTAGTGTTGGATTTACGGGAATTTTAAAACTAGGTTTCTCGATGTTTCCGGCCGAGCCGAGACGCCCAGATGTTTGAATTTCATTCCCACTTCTTCCATGGGACCTAGAAATTCACCCAAGTACACATAAATGATTTTCCAACTAACTTTTGCGCACAAGAGCATGCGCTTGTACTTCAACTTTGAATTATGTGCATTAAATGCCTGGAAAATCAATTAATGTATAAAAAAGGCCAAACGAACCAGGAATAATTCCAAAATTTAGCACGAAACTCCTATTTGGTCCAAGCTGCCTGTGTAAAAAAATCAAGGCGGGAGAAGGCAGTGTATGTCGTTTCGCACACGGAGGACACACGTTCCCTCTCGGAAACACGAGCCTTCTTGAGAGAAGCTCCGGTTTGCAAGAAGCTTATACCAAAGCTTGTCCCAATTCGGCCAAAAAAAGCACCACAGCATGTTGGTGCCATGTCATGACACCATGCCAAATTTCATGATTTTCAGGTGTGTTTTGGATTTACAGGAATTAAAAAACCAAGTTTCTCAATATTTCCGGCCGAGCCACAACGCCCAGATGTTTCAATTCCATTCCCACTTCTTTCATGGGACCTAGAAATTCACCCAAGGACACACATGTGATTTTTTAACCAACTTTGGTGCACTGGAGCATGTGCTTGTAGTTCAAATTTGAATTATGCACATTAAATGCCTGGAAAATCAATTAATGTATAAAAAAGGCCAAACGAACCCGGAATAATTCCAAAATTTAGCACAAAACTCCTATTTGGTCTAAGCTGCCCGTGTAAAAAAATCAAGGCGGGAGAAGGCAGTGTATGTCGTTCCGCACACGGAGGTGACACGTTTCCTCTCGGAACCACGAGCCTTCTTGAGAGAAGCTCCGGTTTGCAAGAAGCTTATATCAAAGCTTGTACCAATTCGGCCAAAAAATTTACCACAGCATGTTGGTGCCATGTCATGACACCATGCCAAGTTTCATGATTTTCAGGCGTGTTTTGGATTTACAGGAATTAAAAAAACCAAGTTTCTCAATATTTTAGGCCGAGCCACGATGCCCAGATGTTTGAATTCCATTCTCATTTCTTGCATGGGACCTAGAAATTCACCCAAGAACACACATGTGATTTTTTTCAACCAACTTTGGTGCACTGGAGCATGTGATTATAGTTCAAATTTGAATTATGCACATTAAATGCCTAGAAATTTAATTAATGTATAAAAAAGGCCAAACGAACCCGGAATAATTCCAAAATTTAACATGGCACTCATATAGTTCTATGTTGCCTCTGTAAAAAATCAAGGGGGGAGGCAGCGTATATCGTTTCGCACACAAAGTTGACACGTCCCCCCTCGGGAACCACGAGTCTTCTCGAGAGAAGCTCTGGTTTGCAAGAAGCTTATACCAAAAATTGTCCAAATGCAGTCAATTTTTTTACGGCAGCATGTTGGTGCCATGAAATGACACCATGCCAAATTTCATGATTTTTAGGCTAGTTTTGAATTTACAGGAATTTAAAAATCAAGTTTCTCAATGTTCCCCGCCGAGCCACGACGCCCAGATGTTTGAATTTCATTCCCATTCTTGCATGGGACCTATAAATTCACCCAAAGACACACATGCGATTTTTCAACAAACTTTGGTGAACTGGAGCATGTGCTTGTACTTCAAATTTGATTTATGCACATTAAATGCCTAGAAACTCAATTAATGCACAAAAATGCCAAACAAACCCGGAATAATTCCAAATTTAAACACGACACTCATGTAGTTGCATGTTCACTGTACATAAATGCTCTAGCAATTCACACACCATCCTTCCCTCCGTAACACCATTTTGTCTTTCAAAACATAATGAAAAAATCAGGTATACCACAAACAGTTTACTAGCAAGAATCGTGTGGGATACGATATAAAATATCTTGGAGCACTATCTTCTCTGGCTTACGCAGGAAACTTCGTCGTCTACAGTCCACCGCCCGCATTTGAACCACACTTGCACCGAGCGAAATTTTTCTGCCATCGCGGAAATATCTATCTCCCCGCCCCCTCCCTCCCACCAAAAGCCACATTTCCACTGTTCCTCCTTGCTTTCCAAGTTCAAACCTTCACTGCTGCTTACTGGCAGCTCAGCCTCCTCATCGGCGACCCTTCTTCTTGCAGCGCCACCTCCTCGCCGGCGACCCTTCTTCTTGCAGCGTCACCTCCTCGCTGGCGACCCTTCTTCTTGCAGTGCCGCCTCCTCGCCGCCGACCATTCTTCTTGCTGCGTGGCCTCCTCGCCGCCGACCCTTCTTCTTGCTACACGGCCTTGTCTAAATGGTCAGGTAATCCACACCCCACCCACACCATCCTCCTCCTTCCCCGTCCCACATGCCCTGACCTACGGCGCGACACCTTCTGCCAAAATCACTGGCCCTGTCGTCCAATTAAGCGCCGCCCAAAGCCATTTTGCACGTAGTATAACATGGAGCTCATTAGCATCTGGCAGCGGAGAAGCGAATCACGGCCGCACGCGCGCACGATGTCGCTATGGCTGCCATGCGTGCCGACCGCCAGATCTTGGAGGAGCACCTCGTCTACGAGGCCACCATCGACACCGCCACGCGGTTGTCTACTTTAAAATACAGTTTGTGCTGATTTCTCGAGGCCACCGCTAGTGCCTTCTAGTGATTTGTCCTCTATAATGTTAATATGCAATTTGATGTTCAGTTAACAGTTTGGTCCTCTGAAATGTAATGTTTAGTTAACAATTTGGTCTAACAATTGCTACATTTCGTAGTACTGTTCTCAAGCATTCTTTGTTTTGTTAACTGTCTTATCTTCTAGTACATGTTTCTATTCTGCAATATCATGCTCAGTTAACTGTTTTGGTTCATTTGGTCTACTTTCCATTTAACTGTTTGGTTAAATTCTGCAATTTGATTTTCATTTGTTGTGGGTACAATTTTGTATTGTTATGCATGTGAGAAATAAATCGAATTTGGCTGTACTCAATACATATTCTACTGATAGTGTTGCAGGGAAACAATAGGAGACACTGCGGTTTACCATCGAGGTTTTCTCATGCATGGTCCTTTCGCTAATAGCACATTATTGTGCAGTTGCAGGAATCATTCTAATATTTAGGTTTCTTACAATTTGGTCTTGCACATGTAGGTCCTGCTGTCAGAGGCTTAGGCCCACTGTTCGACCCATTTTGCATATGGGGAAATGAGATGTCCATGAATATCAGTCAAGTCAAGAAACTCAGAAAGATTGTTAGGATGAAGAAACTTGCGATGAATAACAGCAAGATCTTTGTTTGCACAATGAAGAAGACATTAGTCAACTATAGGATGGTACTAACTCTTTTACCTTGTTTTCACCCCTTGCGCCATTTCAAAATTTATAACAGCGATTTATGCATATCTTTGTTTTCAGTACTTTTCAAAGCAGTTCACCGATGATAACCTCTCAAACCACCTGCATGGTCAAGAGGCGAGGAAGGTATTCATTCAGCACCCACGGTACAATTATCCATAGCCACTCGCCTAAAGTCTTCCTGAAGAGGATGAAGGTTGGGCGGCCAATTATCCATAGCCACTGGCCTAAAGTTGCAAGGACATTCAACATCACTGAAGGCTCAATATTTGCCTTCCGCTTCTACAGTTTCCCAGATGAGATTCATCTGTCTATTTATCATGTATGATGCTAATTTCCAAAGGTTTTCGATGTTGCATGTGAAACTTGGTGCTATTGTGTAATGGCGTAACTGAGTGCTGAAGCTATCTGATGTAATTCGATTATGAAATCCTGGTTGCCGTTATACGGGTATGAAATATCTGGTGTGTTTTATAAGAAATGTCAATTTGATTACTACATGGATTATCAATAATAGGCTAATTACCCTGCTTTTTGGGGTTTTCTATTGCAGATGGTTACTCAGACAACACCGTGGGCGATGAACTCAAACAACCCACACGGTTTCAGAAAGTAGGCGTGTTGGATCAACTAACAATCACACACGGCTTCCGGCAGAGAACTGTTTGCGTTAGGCCACATTGCACAAACGTTTCCACACAAAAAACTGTGTGTGATATACATACGAACAGAAATGTTTTTCTGGGATTCACCGTGTGAGATGTACATACGAACGGAAACGATTGGGTTTTGATGCCTCGCCCGATCACACACGAGCTCATTTTGCCCCCGCCTGTGTGGCCGGAGGGCCTATCCCCGACGGTTTCTGGGTCGTGTGGGAAGGACCCCCTTATCGCACACACTCACTGGCGACGGTTTAAAACTCTGTCACGGAAAGGGGGTAAAAACCTTTTGTATAGCACGTCTCTGCACCAGTGAAAGTGTGTGTATGGCTAAATAGCTAGCTAGATCTAGTTGTTGGAAGGAGTCATGACTCTAGCTAACTAATGGAGAGGGAGAGAGATGAGCTAGCTAGATCTATATGTATGGAAGGAGGGAGAGCCAAATAAATGAGGTAGCTAGAGAAGAGGCCATTTATGGAGGAGAATTATGGTGGAGGGGGGCATTAATGGGGAGAGAAGAGAGCTAAAAGGAAGAGAGAAGAAGGGCAACAATGGTGGAGAAATAACTTAGAGAGGGAATAGGGGAAAGGAGGGGGAGAGGGCAAAGGGGGGAGGAGGGGGAGGGGGTTAAAAGGTGGCACCAGCCATGCCTAGCAGTAGCGTTGTTTCCCAGACAGCGCTACTACTATGGTGCTCAGTAGTAGTGCTTGTCAGAAGCTGCGCTACTACTAAGTGGGGCCCATTAGCAGTAGCGGTGCAGTCAAAGCAAGCGCTACTGCTAAGATTTTAGCAGTAGCGCTTTATTTTAGGCCGTGCTGCTACTACAGCTAGTGTCGGTGGGCTCGTTGGGTCCCACTGATCAGTAGCGCTTTTCTCATTTCCAATGCTACTGCTAAAGCATTAATTGTAGCGCTGCCCAAGGCCAGCACTACTGCTAATTAGCAGCAGTGCTTGTTATTTTCCAGCGCTACTACTGATGTCCTACCTATAAGCATTTCCCTAGTAGAATCGATCTCGCTCCGTGTGGGAACCGTACGATTTTCGATGCAGGCGCCAAATCAATGTTGTGCATGGTATTCAAACATGCACACATCACCTCCATACAGCATATATATAAATTTTTTTAGGACACATGCATGCAATAGTTGTTGGATAGTACTCTCCCTCACATGGTTATCGGCGGCAATCCTATATATTCGTGGGCTCGCGTGGACATCCATGATCACTTTGACTGACTACGAGAGAGGTTACCATGGTGGATTCTTCTTCTTTGGTTCGTGTTACCGTAGTTGGTCATGGTGAGATTCCATTCCTAAGTTTGAGTGCATATGTACATACGCATGAATCCCCGTCACCAGCTCGAAGTGGGGTGTGACATACATATATACAACATGTCATCAACCCTCGCTCCGTGTGGGGATTTCTGGTTCCAAAGCATGGTGCCACATCAAAGTTGTGAATTGGGTATTCAAACATCACACAACACTCCATACATATGTTTGGGCCACATGTAGTCGGTGGTTGTCTTCGAGCACACTACTTGCATGATTATTGGCGAGCTAGCCCATCTATGGGGTCGCGTGGACGTCCATCACTTTGACAAACAACAAGAGAGAGGTTGTGCGACCAAGGTGGATTCTACTTGGTCCGTTTTACGGTACATCTTGCTGAGATGCCCTCTCCCGCCGACTCAAAGTGTGTGTGTGGGGGGGGGGAGGAGGGGACTACTTCGCATTTTGCCGAACCTCAGTGGGGTCGGGGATGTCTAGTTAATTTGCAAGGCAAATGTGACACATCAAACTTGTGAATTCGGTATTTAAATATCCCACCACCCTTTTCATACATATAGTTGGGCTACCCACAGGTGGTTCGTATGTGTAGGGTAACGCAGCAGAAAACAAAAATTTTCCGCCCTACGCACCAGCCCAGGACCACTATGGAGACTGCATACAAGGTTTGATCATTTTCGTTACCGACTCGTAGCGCAGCGGAAGTAGAGTCGATGACGATCGGCGGTGCAGATCCCCGCAGCTAGGATTTACAACCTCCCAACCGCGAGGATGTATACCCTCGTCTTCCCTTCGGACAGCCCTCCGGGAGGCGGTCGAACAGTCCACCGGACGATGTCGCGGACAGCCCTTCGGGAGGACCTTCGAAACCCGAACGGTCACTCGGACAGCCCTTCGGGAGGACTCACAGAACTCGGACCGTCACTTGGACAGCCCTTCGGGAGGCACTCTCGAACAGCCCCTCGGGCACTAAGATCGAAACTACGACCTCTCTACAGAGTTGCACACATACGGTGTCACCTATCCGGCAGGGCTTCGCCGTCCAGAACTAGTTCCTGCCGGAACCCAGACAGCCTTTCGGCTCTACGAAACTCTTTTCGTGGGAGGGAGAGAGAAGCCAGATAACATCTTGGCATGTGTATGAGAGCAAGGGATGGGGAGAATGGCAGCCCTTCTCCTCCTTTTATAGGCCAAGGCAAGGGGTGGGGTGGGATGTTGAAATACCAAAATACCCAAGCTTTATGTCACACATGAAAGGGCATAATGGTAACACAAGGGGGGCACCAAGGGGACACCACCATGGCAGCCCTTGGGCCGGCCCACACCTTGTCTCCCCATGGGGGGGGCCCCCCCAACAAGCCACCAACATGTCTCCATGAAACATGCATGCTCCCTAGACAAAAAGCCACCAAACATGCAACCCCCGATTCGTGGGATCTTGTCCCCTCGCGCTGAGACAAGATGTTTTCCGCGAAACTTTTTCTGAAAAATTCCAAAAAGTCCCAGAACATTTCCGGCACCCTCTAAAATTATTCTGGGCATGATCCGAAACATTTTCGATGCGGTGGTTTTCATCAGCGGAAAGCATTAACAGCGGTTACGGCAGTTTCGGAACATTTCCGGTTTTTCTCTCCGAAAATTCCCAGAAGTTCCCAGACCAATTCTGGCATCCTCTGAAAATTTCCAGGCGGTGCCGAAACCCTTTTTGACCAAATAATATATTCCGAAACAACTTTTCGGTTTTACCGAAACTCTTTCGGTGTTCTCTCTCTCGGAACTCTTCCGTTGTCTAGCGTTCAACAGATAGATGACCCTTAAGCGTGTGACCCTATAGGTTCGGTGAAGTATAGACATGACCGGAACACTTTTCGATCAATGATCAGCATCGGAGCCGTGGACACCCATAGTGACCCCTATACCCACACGAATGAATATTCGAGTGAACCTCCAGTTGCCGTGTGCTATTCCTGTTGCTTCGCGATATGTTACAAATACCCAAGGTGAGACATGTTGGCATTCCCGTGGATCAACAACTTGTCCACTATGCTAGTTACCTCGTTACCGGTATTGTTCTCTTTTCTCGTTACCGTGTTCCGGCATCCCCGTGATCAAATCACAAAGTGTCTGGCCAGACGATGATGGATACCGTAAAACCGAGAGGGCCCAGAGATATCTCTCCATCGCCGGAGGAGCAAATCCCAATCTTGAGCTATCAAGTTACTTGACATACTTTTCCATGAACCCGTAAGCCGCCGTAATAGCCACCCATTTACGGATGACGTTTAACAAACCCCAAAGTTCATGAAGCAAGCATGAAGAAACTCGATACTCTCATGGTCTAAGGAATTATGCAAACATTAACCATCTCTGCGTTATTAACCATTAACTTGTGACGAATGTATCTCATAGCATAACATCAATCGGGTCGATTCAACACAAATGTTCTTCTAACATTTGTGCCCTCAAAGTTGCTGGCATAGACATGCCTATGATTGGGAAAACATAATCATCATGCAACACTTGAGCTAGTCTTAGAGGCATGACTAGGAATACATTTTACCGTTTATTATTCCACACGTGCACATGGGTTTTCCCCAGAGCCTTTATGGATATACGGGCTCGGGAACCACAGCAGTTATAGCATGGAACATAAACCTAATTATGAACACGGAGATAAATAATAACATTTATTATTGCCTCTAGGGCATATCTCCTACAGTGGGCCCTCCTACGCTTGTGGAAGCATGGTGGCGGGCGCAAGCACCCGGCACGCGGCTCCGGGGTGTGCCCCCTGTAGGAGATATGCCCTAGAGGCAATAATAAATGTTATTGATTATCTCCCTGTTCATAATTAGGTTTATGTTCCATGCTATAACTGCTATGGTTCTCGAGTCTGCAAATAAAACGAGGCTCGGAGGAAGACTCATATGCATGTGTGGAATAATAAACGGTAATATGTATTCCTAGTCTGGCCTCTAAGACTAGCTCAAGTATTGCATGATGGTTCTGTTTTCCTGATCATGGGCATGTCTATGCCAGCAATTTTGAGGGCACAGTGTTAGAAGAACATTTGTGTTGAATCGACCCAAATTGATGTTATGCTATGAGTTACATTCGTCACATATTAATGGTTAATAACACAGAGATGGTTAATGTTTGCAAAATTCCTTAGACCATGAGAGTGTCGAGTTTCTTCATACTTGCTTCATGAACTTTGGGGTTTGTTAAACGTCATCCGTAAATGGGTGGCTATTACGGCGGTTTACGGGTTCATGGAAAAGTGTGTCAAGTAACTTGATAGCTCGAGATTGGGATTTGCTCCTCCGACGATGGAGAGATATCTCTGGGCCCTCTCGGTGTTACGGTATCCATCATCGTCTGGCCAGACACTTTGTGATTTGATCACAGGGATGCCGGAACACGGTAACGAGAAAAGAGAACAATACCGGTAACGAGGTAACTAGCATAGTGGACAAGTTGTTGATCCACGGGAATGCCAACATGTCTCACCTCGGGTATTTGTAACATATCGCGAAGCAACAGGAATAGCACACGGCAACTGGAGGTTCACTCGAATATTCATTCGTGTGGGTATAGGGGTTAATATGGGTGTCCACGGCTCCGATGTTGATCATTGATCGGAAGGGGTTCCGTGTCATGTCTATACTTCACCGAACCTATAGGGTCACACGCTTAAGGGTCATCTATCTGCTGAATACTAGACAGGGAGTCTGAGAGAAAATCACCGAAAAAGTTTCGGACACCGAAAAGTTTCGGACAGCGGAAAAGTTCCGCAGAGAGAGGTCACCGGATGAGTTCCGGTGAAACTGAAAAGTTGTTTCAGGGGATACCATTAAGTCAAAATGGTTTCGGCACATGCCTGATAATTCTTGGAGGATACCAGAATCATTCTGGAAACTTCTGGGAATTTTCTGGAAGAAAAACCGGAAATGTTCCGGGGCTGCCGGAACCGCTTCAGATGCTTTTCGCAGATGAAATCACTACACTGGAATTGTTCCAGAACGCATTGAAAATTATTTTAGTGGGTACTGGAAATGTTCTAAGCCCACATAAATATTTTCTGTTCGAACGGACGCTGAAAAATGTCGTCGTGAATAGTGAAAGTGCTTTTTGGGAATTTTAGGGAAAGCACCTTTTGGGAATTTCCCAAAAGGCTTCTAGAATGCCTTAGGCACTAAGGAAGCCCCCTTGGGGGGTCCCCCAAGGGTGTGGCCGGCCAAGCATGGTGGAGCTCCTTGGAGCTCCACATGGCACCCCTTTTATCTTTATTCTTTTGTGGAAAGGCATAAAGTGGGGGCACTTTGGGTTTTTTTTGTATGACATCTTTACCCCTTGGCTATCCTATAAATAGAGGTGGAGGGGCAGCCCTCCACACTCATCCCTTCTCACATACATGCCATTGCAATGATCTGGCTTCTCTCTCCCTCCCACGAAAAGAGTTTCGTAGAGCCGAAAGGCTGTCTGGGTTCCGGTGGGAACTAGTTCTGGACGGCGAAGCCCTGCCGGATAGATGACACCGTATGTGTGCAACTCTATAGAGAGGTCGTAGTTTCGATCTTAGTGCCCGAGGGGCTGTTCGAGAGTGCCTCCCGAAGGGCTGTCCAAGTGACGGTCCGAGTTCTGTGAGTCCTCCCGAAGGGCTGTCCGAGTGACCGTTCGAGTTTCGAAGGTCCTCCCGAAGGGCTGTCCGCGACACCGTCCGGGGGACTGTTCGACCGCCTCCCGGAGGGCTGTCTGAAGGGAAGACGAGGGGATACATCCTCGCGGTTGGGAGGTTGTAAATCCTAGCTGCGGGGATCTGCACCGCCGATCGTCATCGACTCTACTTCCGCTGCGCTACGAGTCGGTAACGAAAATGATCAAACCTTATATGCAGTCTCCATAGTGGTCCTGGGCTGGTGCGTAGGTCGGAAATTTTTGTTTTCTGCTGCGTTAACCTACAATGTTGGCATCCCCGTGGATCAACAACTTGTCCACTATGCCAGTTACCCCGTTATCGGTATTGTTCTCTTTTCTCGTTACCGTGTTCCGGCATCCCCGTGATCAAATCACAAAGTGTCTGGCCAGACGATGATGGATACCGTAACACCGAGAGGGCCCAGAGATATCTCTCCATCGCCGGAGGAGCAAATCCCAATCTTGAGCTATCAAGTTACTTGACATACTTTCCCATGAACCCGTAAGCCGCCGTAATAGCCACCCATTTACGGATGACGTTTAACAAACCCCAAAGTTCATGAAGCAAGCATGAAGAAACTCGATACTCTCATGGTCTGAGGAATCATGCAAACGTTAACCATCTCTGTGCTATTAACCATTAACTTGTGACGAATGTATCTCATAGCATAACATCAATCTGGTCGATTCAACACAAATGTTCTTCTAACATTTGTGCCCTCAAAGTTGCTGGCATAGACATGCCTATGATTGGGAAAACATAATCATCATGCAACACTTGAGCTAGTCTTAGAGGCATGACTAGGAATACATTTTACCGTTTATTATTCCACACGTGCACATGGGTTTTCCCCAGAGCCTTTATGGATATACGGGCTCGGGAACCACAGCAGTTATAGCATGGAACATAAACCTAATTATGAACACGGAGATAAATAATAACATTTATTATTGCCTCTAGGGCATATCTCCTACAGACTCCCACTTGCACTAGAGTCAATAATCTAGTTAATGCTAATGCACTTCACACCTGTGGCACACCGGTGTAAATATGCTTCGCTTGTGGTATAGCCTGATGTCCAACGGATCTGACGACTTCAGCTCCGTGTGTATCTTTGCATATCCTCATGTTTTCACGCTTTCACAAAATTCATATTTTGTGTGGACTTGGCTTTGTATGTATGTGAATCATAGGTCGAACCTGGATTTCTCAGACTGAGTTATGGAGCAACTATCTGCAGTAGTGTCCCGTTGACAAAAGCCATCTTCGAACCATACTAAGTTCATGAATGAACTATATGATTCAACATCTTCTTTGTCGCTTTTAAAAGCGGCAACATACTTCGCCTCTGTTATAGAATTCGCCACAGTAACTTGTTTGGAACAATTTCCAACTACCGTGCCACCATATTGTGTATTGCACAAAACCCTTAACTTAAATCGAAAATCGCTTGGAGCATGGATGAAGACTGTATCGATGTAACCTTTTACAACGAACTCTTCATGATCTCTGCTTGCGAGAATACATGTCATCAGTGCTACTATAGTACTCAATGACCCTTTTTCACTGTTGTCCCATGATCAGTACTTTTGATCACTTTGGTATCTATACTCGCAACAACTTTGGGAGTATTGGACATATCTGGTTGTTTTTACATACCATGGAATACATGATTAATCCAAACACAAGAGTGTGTGGAATCTCCATCATGTATTTTACTCATCAGTGTTTTGGGACACCGAGTCTTGCAAAAACTCTTTCCATGTGACTTCGGCAAGAATCACTCCTTGACGTTTTTAATGCTAAAAGGTTTTAGCATCTTGTCAATATGTATCTTTGCTTAGCCCTATTAGGTAAATCTATCTCCATAGATCATCATGCCTAATATAAAGGCTATTTAGCCCAAGCACTTCATTGAAAAACTATTTTCAAATGAAGTCCTAATTCGTGTCAAGAATTTTAATTCCAATTAACAATGTGTCAAGCACACAAGGTTTTTAGAAATGTTATTATGCTCCCACTTACTTTCTTGAATTACAAGTATCTTCGTTACCCATTGATGAAGTCAAAACCCTTTTTGACCATTTCATCAAAACACGAAGATTCCAACTCCTCTTTGCTCTCTTCTGTCCATCGCTGGAACTCTGAAGTTTGCACCCTTACTAGCATCCTCTGGATTGACAAAATACCTTGGACTGTAACACATGCAAGTCCTTGGTTTCATTTCCATCAGATGGAAATCCTTTTGTCATCCATTGTTTTATATCTCATGATATGAAATATGTATTTATTGCTAGTTCAACCCGAACCGACTTTAAGCATCGCTACGGTGAAGCAACCTCATCGTAGTCAACTCCTTGAACTTGTATATTGCAACAAGTCGAGCTTTATGGATAAAACATTTTTATTCGTATCAGTTATAGTTCCATAAATATTCGTCAGACTCTAAGTCTTCCGAAAGGTGTATCAAGGTTTTAATCTTGAATCACTTATATGGAAACTATCTCGGATTGTATTGGCATTTAGCCAATTCCGGAGTCAGGGCCCATCAACGCTTCCTTGT
This sequence comes from Thinopyrum elongatum, assembly GCA_011799875.1. NCBI lineage: Eukaryota > Viridiplantae > Streptophyta > Magnoliopsida > Poales > Poaceae > Thinopyrum > Thinopyrum elongatum. Next base: position 10,451,174 of record CM022297.1, on the reverse strand, counting down.
GTATCGTAGGTATACTGTTGTCTAACAACAATATCTCATTTGCGCACCCGAGAGGTTTGCACGAGCCTTGCCTACATGGTTCAGCTGCAAGTTCGACCGAAGTCCATACATTTTATTGTAGAGACTTCCGTATCAGTCGCAGTAGGAAACTCTGGAATTACTTCCAAGGTCTCTTTCCTTTGACCTGATGACGGATATACTGGTTATCTCGTCGAGTTGCATTATTCTCCCACTCACCTTTTTGAAAGAACCATTTTCTTCAAAAAGCATACCGTTCTTTGTGGCAAACCTATTTGCCTCGGTATAGTGAGGGAGGAATACCCAACATTTTGGGATAACCTACAAAGTAGCACTTGTCTGATTTGGAATAGGTTTGTAACCTTTTACACAAGCCCCATATTCCAAATGTTAAGAAAAGATATAACATGGTTGGGCGTACCATACCATGCTGTCATTTCAACAGACCCGATGGAGCTCTTTTCAGTGTAAAAGCCGCAGTCTCTAAAGCATCACCTTTTAAAAGGGATAATGGCAAATTTATTTATGTCATCTTTGATCTTACCATGTCATAAATGGTTCGATTACATCTTCACGGAATTTCCACTCACGGTGGTGTTCCGGGAGGTGTAAGTTATGAAACTCTTTTCACAACTCATCAGACATTCGCTAAACTTGTAACTCAAATATTTCTTTCTGCAATCGAATTGTAGAAACATAATTTTCTTGTTATAATAACTTCTACTTCATATTTGAAAACCTTTCGAATGATTTCAAAAGATCCAGACTTACGTCTCATCAAGTAAATATCCATATATCTACTTGAGTCATTTCTGAAGATAGATAAATCCACTACTTGCAACAACATTTATTGAACTACACACATCAAAATGTATGATCACCAATAAGTTTGTTGCTCATTCCTTATGGCCTGTGAACGGTATTTCAGTCACTTCACTTTTCGGAGGAAATTTGCAAGTGTCAGATGATTCAAAATCAAACGACTTCAAAATCCATCATAATGGAGTTTTCCATGCGGGTTTCTCCAATGTGACCAAATGCAGTGCCCCACTTGTGTGGTATTCTTTTAGTCTTGCGACATTTAGCGTCAGTGTTATAGATGTATCATATTACCATCAATATTCATAACATACGTCCAATTTTGGATGGAAGCATGGCCCTCCATGTTATTCATAATACTGAACAACAATTGTTGTTTTATGAACAACTCTTTTGCAACAAACATTGTGCAATGGGCTAGAGTGTATGAAACTCTAAAATGAATTATGAAAGTAAACCCAGAGGTAATATATTATTATCAATATTCATAACATACATCTCATTCATAATGAAAGTATGGCCCTTATGTTATTCATAACATCGAACATCAAAAGTTCTCTTATGAACAACCTTCTTGCAAGATACCTTATGCAATGGGCTAGAGTTCGTGAAACTCTAAATGAATTATGAAAATGAATACAGACGGTAATACACCGATGGAAGGTATAGTAACATTTACTATGTTCCCTGTGTATACATAAACCTCATTCCTGGCTAGTCTTTCAGGCCATAGTAGTTCTTACATCGAGTTGCAACAGAATGCAATCGAGCGGGTATCTTTGTGATTAACTCACAATACCCAAGAATTAGTGATTAACATGTTTAACCATAATTCCCAAGAACTATATCTTTGACCAGCCTTCTATACATCAAAAACTTGCATGACATTCATACATGAGCTGGATATTCCAGTCTTCTATCTTATTGCCTTTATACTTCTAACAGTTTAACTTTCAGTATTTCTCCTACTCTCAGAAGAAGCACCCAACTTAAGAGTGGCGTTAGCCCCGGACTTCCTAGGTGTGTAAGTCACACTAACACCCTTCGGACACTTCCTTTCTCTTTAAGTTGTTGTTTTATTCACTTTTCATCATATGACAGGCGTTCTACTGGATCCCTCTCTTATCAGTCTAATGCATAGTAAACTCCTTTACTAATAGTTTGCAAACAAACATTGCTTTAGATATCTCATATCTTTTAGCCTTTGTCTGTCTCTGAAAATGATTTTCAGATTCCATGAATATCACATAACTATCCAAACTTTCGAAGTTCAGGTCTGATGGAAGCAAACATATTGCACTTGACTGAAATGGAATTCTAGCTTTTGGATCGAAGGACGAGAGTCACATGATCCATAGCATAAGCGACAGAATACCGAAAGTATGCGATAGGACAAAGTCCTTCTCAGCACTCTGGAGGACAATCCTCACATTACGTTACCAACCGTAAAGATTTAACCAGATATTTAACAGCTATTCAATTTTAATAGGGAAGGTGGAAATGCGAGCCATTATTCTACAACTATTATGCAAATCACACTTAGACAGTGTTCAAAATTAATTGCACTGAGAATTAAACAAGTTAATTCTACAGTGCGCTCCCACTCAAATCAATATCTCTCATAATTGATTGTGAGTGATTCAAGATCCATATTACAATTCAACGGCAAGGATGTGTCCATCTCAAGTGACGAGAATTGCAATCGGTAGGCCAACTTGCCAATCACATCTCTATGTGACTCTTGTTCATCTTTCGATGAGCGTGTTCCGAGCTCAGGACGCTCCTCCAGAACGTCAAGACAACCAAGTGATCTCACTGCGAGGTCTCAACTCACCCGCCTCACACTTCCCTAATCGTTCGCACCCATGTGTCCATGTGATGCCCCGAAAAGTTAGGTGCCGTGACGGTGCTACACTTGGGAGAACACTAACTACTTGATATTTTTGTGAGAGATCACCCTAATAAAAGCGACTACCGCGCAATCAAAAAGGGTGCATCATAAGGGATAAACATCTCAGGCAATTCATAATAGCATGATATGGTATAGCCCTTTCTGACGGAGAAGTCTTGTATTTCTTCGTCTTTGGCATTCGCGTCGGTGTTCACCTTCGCGAAGATTTCCACCACCTTGTCGATGCACCAGATAATATTGCTATCTCTATAGCTAATAAAATAATGCATTACAACAAGGTTGACACGCAGGTCATTTAAAGTGCAATCATATGGCTCCAGCCATCATGCCGAATCATGACACACAGGTCATGTTAATTAATTTACATCATATAGTCATCTCATACATAATCAAATTATTATGAGCACTGCTATACCACATCAAATGCACATGCAAACCCTCCTGCAAAACCAAGTTAGACGCCTCTAATCGGTTCATGCAAAAAATTGTTTTATGTGGCTTCTAAGGTTTCGAAACAAACCGAAGCTACCAACGTCCATCATCAAGTATGATAATTCAAGTCGCTAGATTAACTTTCCAGGGTGTATGAAAACCGAGATAATAAAATCTCGAGCCCCATACTAAACTTCGTCATACGCATGACCCCCGTGCAGATCATATCTGCATTGCCCTTTCGTCTGCAAAATTTCATCTTTCTTTTTAACTAAGGTGGAATTCAATGAACTGTTAGCACTTCGTTGATCAATCAGGATCGCGGATTGCCAGAACTTTGAAACTCCACCATACTGTTATCAAGATCAGAAATATGCAAATTCCAGGGAAGCAACAAGAACATCGGGTAACAGATTTCATCTGCTACCCGCACAAATAATTTTCAGTAATAGAACTCATCTACTACCTAATTATATTGTGCAACACCCATACATCTCTATGTATTCTAGATCGCAACCTGCATCTACGCATAGCACGGCTCATGATGCCACTGTAGGGTAACGCAGCAGAAAACAAAAATTTTCCGCCATACGCACCAGCCCAGGACCACTATGGAGACTGCATACAAGGTTTGATCATTTTCGTTACCGACTCGTAGCGCAGCGGAAGTAGAGTCGATGACGATCGGCGGTGCAGATCCCCGCAGCTAGGATTTACAACCTCCCAACCGCGAGGATGTATACCCTCGTCTTCCCTTCGGACAGCCCTCCGGGAGGCGGTCGAACAGTCCACCGGACGATGTCGCGGACAGCCCTTCGGGAGGACCTTCGAAACCCGAACGGTCACTCGGACAGCCCTTCGGGAGGACTCACAGAACTCGGACCGTCACTTGGACAGCCCTTCGGGAGGCACTCTCGAACAGCCCCTCGGGCACTAAGATCGAAACTACGACCTCTCTACAGAGTTGCACACATACGGTGTCACCTATCCGGCAGGGCTTCGCCGTCCAGAACTAGTTCCTGCCGGAACCCAGACAGCCTTTCGGCACTACGAAACTCTTTTCGTGGGAGGGAGAGAGAAGCCAGATAACATCTTGGCATGTGTATGAGAGCAAGGGATGGGGAGAATGGCAGCCCCTTCTCCTCCTTTTATAGGCCAAGGCAAGGGGTGGGGTGGGATGTTGAAATACCAAAATACCCAAGCTTTATGTCACACATGAAAGGGCATAATGGTAACACAAGGGGGGCACCAAGGGGACACCACCATGGCAGCCCTTGGGCCGGCCCACACCTTGTCTCCCCATGGGGGAGGGCCCCCCCAACAAGCCACCAACATGTCTCCATGAAACATGCATGCTCCCTAGACAAAAAGCCACCAAACATGCAACCCCCGATTCGTGGGATCTTGCCCCCTCGCGCTGAGACAAGATGTTTTCCGCGAAACTTTTTCTGAAAAATTCCAAAAAGTCCCAGAACATTTCCGGCACCCTCTAAAATTATTCTGGGCATGATCCGAAACATTTTCGATGCGGTGGTTTTCATCAGCGGAAAGCATTAACAGCGGTTACGGCAGTTTCGGAACATTTCCGGTTTTTCTCTCCGAAAATTCCCAGAAGTTCCCAGACCAATTCTGGCATCCTCTGAAAATTTCCAGGCGGTGCCGAAACCCTTTTTGACCAAATAATATATTCCGAAACAACTTTTCAGTTTTACCGAAACTCTTTCGGTGTTCTCTCTCTCGGAACTCTTCCGTTGTCTCCGAAACATTTTCGGTGACTTTCTCTCAGACTCCCTGTCTAGCGTTCAACAGATAGATGACCCTTAAGCGTGTGACCCTATAGGTTCGGTGAAGTACAGACATGACCGGAACACTTTCCGATCAATGATCAGCATCGGAGCCGTGGACACCCATATTGACCCCTATACCCACACGAATGAATATTCGAGTGAACCTCCAGTTGCCGTGTGCTATTCCTGTTGCTTCGCGATATGTTACAAATACCCAAGGTGAGACATGTTGGCATTCCCGTGGATCAACAACTTGTCCACTATGCTAGTTACCTCGTTACCGGTATTGTTCTCTTTTCTCGTTACCGTGTTCCGGCATCCCCGTGATCAAATCACAAAGTGTCTGGCCAGACGATGAAGGATACCGTAACACCGAGAGGGCCCAGAGATATCTCTCCATCGCCGGAGGAGCAAATCCCAATCTTGAGCTATCAAGTTACTTGACATACTTTTCCATGAACCCGTAAGCCGCCGTAATAGCCACCCATTTACGGATGACGTTTAACAAACCCCAAAGTTCATGAAGCAAGCATGAAGAAACTCGATACTCTCATGGTCTAAGGAATTATGCAAACATTAACCATCTCTGCGTTATTAACCATTAACTTGTGACGAATGTATCTCATAGCATAACATCAATCGGGTCGATTCAACACAAATGTTCTTCTAACATTTATGCCCTCAAAGTTGCTGGCATAGACATGCCTATGATTGGGAAAACATAATCATCATGCAACACTTGAGCTAGTCTTAGAGGCATGACTAGGAATACATTTTACCGTTTATTATTCCACACGTGCACATGGGTTTTCCCCAGAGCCTTTATGGATATACAGGCTCGGGAACCACAGCAGTTATAGCATGGAACATAAACCTAATTATGAACACGGAGATAAATAATAACATTTATTATTGCCTCTAGGGCATATCTCCTACAGACTCCCACTTGCACTAGAGTCAATAATCTAGTTAATGCTAATGCACTTCACACCTGTGGCACACCGGTGTAAATATGCTTCGCTTGTGGTATAGCCTGATGTCCAACGGATCTGACGACTTCAGCTCCGTGTGTATCTTTGCATATCCTCACGTTTTCACGCTTTCACAAAATTCATATTTTGTGTGGACTTGGCTTTGTATGTATGTGAATCACAGGTCGAACCTGGATTTCTCAGACTGAGTTATGGAGCAACTATCTGCAGTAGTGTCCCATTGACAAAAGCCATCTTGGAACCATACTAAGTTCATGAATGAACTATATGATTCAACATCTTCTTTGTCGCTTTTAAAAGCAGCAACATACTTCGCCTCTGTTATAGAATTCGCCACAGTAACTTGTTTGGAACAATTTCCAACTACCGTGCCACCATATTGTGTATTGCACAAAACCCTTAACTTAAATCGAAAATCGCTTGGAGCATGGATGAAGACTGTATCGATGTAACCTTTTACAACGAACTCTTCATGATCTCTGCTTGCGAGAATACATGTCATCAGTGCTACTATAGTACTCAATGACCCTTTTTCACTGTTGTCCCATGATCAGTACTTTTGATCACTTTGGTATCTATACTCGCAACAACTTTGGGAGTATTGGACATATCTGGTTGTTTTTACATACCATGGAATACATGATTAATCCAAACACAAGAGTGTGTGGAATCTCCATCATGTATTTTGCTCATCAGTGTTTTGGGACACCGAGTCTTGCAAAAACTCTTTCCATGTGACTTCGGCAAGAATCACACCTTGACGTTTTTAATGCTAAAAGGTTTTAGCATCTTGTCAATATGTATCTTTGCTTAGCCCTATTAGGTAAATCTATCTCCATAGATCATCATGCCTAATATAAAGGCTATTTAGCCCAAGCACTTCATTGAAAAACTATTTTCAAATGAAGTCCTAATTCGTGTCAAGAATTTTAATTCCAATTAACAATGTGTCAAGCACACAAGGTTTTTAGAAATGTTATTATGCTCCCACTTACTTTCTTGAATTACAAGTATCTTCGTTACCCATTGATGAAGTCAAAACCCTTTTTGACCATTTCATCAAAACACGAAGATTCCAACTCCTCTTTGCTCTCTTCTGTCCATCGCTGGAACTCTGAAGTTTGCACCCTTACTAGCATCCTCTGGATTGACAAAATACCTTGGACTGTAACACATGCAAGTCCTTGGTTTCATTTCCATCAGATGGAAATCCTTTTGTCATCCATTGTTTTATATCTCATGATATGAAATATGTATTAATTGCTAGTTCAACCCGAACCGACTTTAAGCATCGCTACGGTGAAGCAACCTCATCGTAGTCAACTCCTTGACCTTGTATATTGCAACAAGTCGAGCTTTATGGATAAAACATTTTTATTCGTATCAGTTATAGTTCCATAAATATTCGTCAGACTCTAAGTCTTCCGAAAGGTGTATCAAGGTTTTAATCTTGAATCACTTATATGGAAACTATCTCGGATTGTATTGGCATTTAGCCAATTCCGGAGTCAGGGCCCATCAACGCTTCCTTGTGTATCGTAGGTATACTGTTGTCTAACAACAATATCTCATTTGCGCACCTGAGAGGTTTGCACGAGCCTTGCCTACATGGTTCAGCTGCAAGTTCGACCGAAGTCCATACATTTTATTGTAGAGACTTCCGTATCAGTCGCAGTAGGAAACTCTGGAATTACTTCCAAGGTCTCTTTCCTTTGACCTGATGAAGGAGATACTGGTTATCTCGTCGAGTTGCATTATTCTCCCACTCACCTTTTTGAAAGAACCATTTTCTTCAAAAAGCATACCGTTCTTTGTGGCAAACCTATTTGCCTCGGTATAGTGAGGGAGGAATACCCAACATTTTGGGATAACCTACAAAGTAGCACTTGTCTGATTTGGAATAGGTTTGTAACCTTTTACACAAGCCCCATATTCCAAATGTTAAGAAAAGATATAACATGGTTGGGCGTACCATACCATGCTGTCATTTCAACAGACCCGATGGAGCTCTTTTCAGTGTAAAAGCCGCAGTCTCTAAAGCATCACCTTTTAAAAGGGATAATGGCAAATTTATTTATGTCATGTTTGATCTTACCATGTCATAAATGGTTCGATTACATCTTCACGGACTTTCCACTCACAGTGGTGTTCCGGGAGGTGTAAGTTATGAAACTCTTTTCACAACTCATCAGACATTCGCTAAACTTGTAACTCAAATATTTCTTTCTGCAATCGAATTGTAGAAACATAATTTTCTTGTTATAATAACTTCTACTTCATCTTTGAAAACCTTTCGAATGATTTCAAAAGATCCAGACTTACGTCTCATCAAGTAAATATCCATATATCTACTTGAGTCATTTCTGAAGATAGATAAATCCACTACTTGCAACAACATTTATTGAACTACACACATCAAAATGTATGATCACCAATAAGTTTGTTGCTCATTCCTTATGGCCTGTGAACGGTATTTCAGTCACTTCACTTTTCGGAGGAAATTTGCAAGTGTCAGATGATTCAAAATCAAACGACTTCAAAATCCATCATAATGGAGTTTTCCATGCGGGTTTCTCCAATGTGACCAAATGCAGTGCCACACTTGTGTGGTATTCTTTTAGTCTTGCGACATTTAGCGTCAGTGTTATAGATGTATCATATTACCATCAATATTCATAACATACGTCCAATTTTGGATGGAAGCATGGCCCTCCATGTTATTCATAATACTGAACAACAATTGTTGTTTTATGAACGACTCTTTTGCAACAAACATTGTGCAATGGGCTAGAGTGTATGAAACTCTAAAATGAATTATGAAAGTAAACCCAGAGGTAATATATTATTATCAATATTCATAACATACATCTCATTCATAATGAAAGTATGGCCCTTATGTTATTCATAACATCGAACATCAAAAGTTCTCTTATGAACAACCTTCTTGCAAGATACCTTATGCAATGGGCTAGAGTTCGTGAAACTCTAAATGAATTATGAAAATGAATACAGACGGTAATACACCGATGGAAGGTATAGTAACATTTACTATGTTCCCTGTGTATACCTAAACCTCATTCCTGGCTAGTCTTTCAGGCCATAGTAGTTCTTACATCGAGTTGCAACAGAATGCAATCGAGCGGGTATCTTTGTGATTAACTCACAATACCCAAGAATTAGTGATTAACATGTTTAACCATAATTCCCAAGAACTATATCTTTGACCAGCCTTCTATACATCAAAAACTTGCATGACATTCATACATGAGCTGGATATTCCAGTCTTCTATCTTATTGCCTTTATACTTCTAACAGTTTAACTTTCAGTATTTCTCCTACTCTCAGAAGAAGCACCCAACTTAAGAGTGGCGTTAGCCCCGGACTTCCTAGGCGTGTAAGTCACACTAACACCCTTCGGACACTTCCTTTCTCTTTAAGTTGTTGTTTTATTCACTTTTCATCATATGACAGGCGTTCTACTGGATCCCTCTCTTATCAGTCTAATGCATAGTAAACTCCTTTACTAATAGTTTGCAAACAAACATTGCTTTGGATATCTCATATCTTTTAGCCTTTGTCTGTCTCTGAAAATGATTTTCAGATTCCATGAATATCACATAACTATCCAAACTTTCGAAGTTCAGGTCTGATGGAAGCAAACATATTGCACTTGACTGAAACGGAATTCTAGCTTTTGGATCGAAGGACGAGAGTCACATGATCCATAGCATAAGCGAGAGAATACCGAAAGTATGCGATAGGACAGAGTCCTTCTCGGCACTCTGGAGAACAATCCTCACATTATGTTACCAACCGTAAAGATTTAACCAGATATTTAACAGCTATTCAATTTTAATAGGGAAGGTGGAAATGCGAGCCATTATTCTACAACTATTATGCAAATCACACTTAGACAGTGTTCAAATTTAATTGCACTGAGAATTAAACAAGTTAATTCAACAGTGCTCTCCCACTCAAATCAATATCTCTCATAATTGATTGTGAGCGATTCAAGATCCATATTACAATTCAACGCCAAGGATGTGTCCATCTCAAGTGACGAAAATTGCAATCGGTAGGCCAACTTGCCAATCACATCTCTATGTGACTCTTGTTCATCTTTCGATGGGCGTGTTCCGAGCTCAGGACGCTCCTCCAGAACGTCAAGACAACCAAGTGATCTTGCTGCGAGGTCTCAACTCACCCGCCTCACACTTCCCTAATCGTTCGCACCCATGTGTCCATGTGATGCCCCGAAAAGTTAGGTGCCGTGACGGTGCTACACTTGGGAGAACACTAACTACTTGATATTTTTGTGAGAGATCACCCTAATAAAAGCGACTACCGCGCAATCAAGAAGGGTGCAACATAAGGGATAAACATCTCAGGCAATTCATAATAGCATGATATGGTATAGCCCTTTCTGACGGAGATGTCTTGTATTTCTTCGTCTTCGGCATTCGCGTCGGTGTTCACCTTTGCAAAGATTGCCACCACCTTGTCGATGCACCAGATAATATTGCTATCTCTATAGCTAATAAAATAATGCATTACAACAAGGTTGACACGCAGGTCATTTAAAGTGCAATCATATGGCTCCAGCCATCATGCCGAATCATGACACACAGGTCAAATAAATTTACATTATATAGTCATCTCATACATAATCAAATTATTATGAGCACTGCTATACCACATCATATGCACATGCAAACCCTCCTGCAAAACCAAGTTAGACGCCTCTAATCGGTTCATGCAAAAACTTGTTTTACGTGGCTTCTAAGGTTTCGAAACAAAACGAAGCTACCAACGTCCATCATCAAGTATGATAATTCAAGTCGCTAGATTAACTTTCCAGGGTGTATGAAAACCGAGATAATAAAATCTCGAGCCCCATACTAAACTTCGTCATACGCATGACCCCCGTGCAGATCATATCTGCATTGCCCTTTTGTCTGCGAAATTTCATCTTTCCTTTTAACTACGGTGGAATTCAATGAACTGTTAGCACTTCGTTGATCAATCAGGATCGCGGATTGCCAGAACTTTGAAACTCCACCATACTGTTATCAAGATCAGAAATATGCAAATTCCAGGGAAGCAACAAGAACATCGGGTAACAGATTTCATCTGCTACCCGCACAAATAATTTTCAGTAATAGAACTCATCTACTACCTAATTATATTGTGCAACACCCATACATCTCTATGTATTCTAGATCGCAACCTGCATCTACGCATAGCACGGCTCATGATGCCACTGTAGGGTAACGCAGCAGAAAACAAAAATTTTCCGCCATACGCACCAGCCCAGGACCACTATGGAGACTGCATACAAGGTTTGATCATTTTCGTTACCGACTCGTAGCGCAGCGGAAGTAGAGTCGATGACGATCGGCGGTGCAGATCCCCGCAGCTAGGATTTACAACCTCCCAACCGCGAGGATGTATACCCTCGTCTTCCCTTCGGACAGCCCTCCGGGAGGCGGTCGAACAGTCCACCGGACGATGTCGCGGACAGCCCTTCGGGAGGACCTTCGAAACCCGAACGGTCACTCGGACAGCCCTTCGGGAGGACTCACAGAACTCGGACCGTCACTTGGACAGCCCTTCGGGAGGCACTCTCGAACAGCCCCTCGGGCACTAAGATCGAAACTACGACCTCTCTACAGAGTTGCACACATACGGTGTCACCTATCCGGCAGGGCTTCGCCGTCCAGAACTAGTTCCTGCCGGAACCCAGACAGCCTTTCGGCTCTACGAAACTCTTTTCATGGGAGGGAGAGAGAAGCCAGATAACATCTTGGCATGTGTATGAGAGCAAGGGCTGGGGAGAATGGCAGCCCCTTCTCCTCCTTTTATAGGCCAAGGCAAGGGGTGGGGTGGGATGTTGAAATACCAAAATACCAAAGCTTCATGTCACACATGAAAGGGCATAATGGTAACACAAGGGGGGCACCAAGGGGACACCACCATGGCAGCCCTTGGGCCGGCCCACACCTTGTCTCCCCATGGGGGGGGCCCCCCCAACAAGCCACCAACATGTCTCCATGAAACATGCATGCTCCCTAGACAAAAAGCCACCAAACATGCAACCCCCAATTCGTGGGATCTTGTCCCCTCGCGCTGAGACAAGATGTTTTCCGCGAAACTTTTTCTGAAAAATTCCAGAAGGTCCCAGAACATTTCCGGCACCCTCTAAAATTATTCTGGGCATGATCCGAAACATTTTCGGTGCGGTGGTTTTCATCAGCGGAAAGCATTAACAGCGGTTACGGCAGTTTCGGAACATTTCCGGTTTTTCTCTCCGAAAATTCCCAGAAGTTCCCAGACCAATTCTGGCATCCTCTGAAAATTTCCAGGCGGTGCCGAAACCCTTTTTGACCAAATAATATATTCCAAAACAACTTTTCGGTTTTACCGAAACTCTTTCGGTGTTCTCTCTCTCGGAACTCTTCCGTTGTCTCCGAAACATTTTCGGTGACTTTCTCTCAGACTCCCTGTCTAGCGTTCAACAGATAGATGACCCTTAAGCGTGTGACCCTATAGGTTCGGTGAAGTATAGACATGACCGGAACACTTTCCGATCAATGATCAGCATCGGAGCCGTGGACACCCATATTGACCCCTATACCCACACGAATGAATATTCGAGTGAACCTCCAGTTGCCGTGTGCTATTCCTGTTGCTTCGCGATATGTTACAAATACCCGAGGTGAGACATGTTGGCATTCCCGTAGATCAACAACTTGTCCATGTAGGAGATATGCCCTAGAGGCAATAATAAATGTTATTATTTATCTCCATGCTCATTATTATGTTTATGTTCCATGATATAACTGCTATGGTTCTCGAGTCTGCAATAACCACGAGGCTCGGAGGAAGACTCATATGCACGTGTGGAATAATAAACGGTAAAATGTATTCCTAGTCAAGCCTCTATGACTGGCTCAAGTGTTGCATGATGGTTCTGTTTTCCTGATCATGGGCATGTCTATGCCAGCAACTTTGAGGGCACAATGTTAGAAGAACATTTGTGTTGAATCGACCCGATTGATGTTATGCTATGAGATACATTCGTCACAAGTTAATGGTTTATAACATAGAGATGGTTAACGTTTGCATGATTCCTCAGACCATGAGAGTATCGAGTTTCTTCATGCTTGCTTCATGAACTTTGGGGTTTGTTAAACGTCATCCGTAAATGGGTGGCTATTACGGCGGCTTACGGGTTCATGGAAAAGTGTGTCAAGTAACTTGATAGCTCAAGATTGGGATTTGCTCCTCCGACGATGGAGAGATATCTCTGGGCCCTCTCGGTGTTACGGTATCCATCATCGTCTGGCCAGACACTTTGTGATTTGATCACGGGGATGCCGGAACACGGTAACGAGAAAAGAGAACAAATACCGATAACGGGGTAACTGGCATAGTGGACAAGTTGTTGATCCACGGGGATGCCAACATGTCTAACCTCGGGTATTTGGAACATATCGTGAAGCAACAGGAATAGCACACGGCAACTGGAGGTTCACTCGAATATTCATTCGTGTGGGTATAGGGGTCAATATGGGTGTCCACGGCTCCGATGTTGATCATTGATCGGAAGGGGTTCCGTGTCATGTCTATACTTCACCGAACCTATAGGGTCACACGCTTAAGGGTCATCTATCTGTTGAACGCTAGACAGGGAGTCTGAGAGAAAGTCACCGAAAATGTTTCGGAGACAACGGAAGAGTTCCGATAGAGAGAACACCGAAAGAGTTTCGGTAAAACCAAAAAGTTGTTTCGGAATATATTATTTGGTCAAAAAGGGTTTCGGCACCGCCTGGAAATTTTCAGAGGATGCCAGAATTGGTCTGGGAACTTCTGGGAATTTTCGGAGAGAAAAACCGGAAATGTTCCGAAACTGCCGTAACCGCTGTTAATGCTTTCCGCTGATGAAAACCACCGCACCGAAAATGTTTCGGATCATGCCCAGAATAATTTTAGAGGGTGCCGGAAATGTTCTGGGACCTTCTGGAATTTTTCAGAAAAAGTTTCGCGGAAAACATCTTGTCTCAGCGCGAGGGGACAAGATCCCACGAATCGGGGGTTGCATGTTTGGTGGCTTTTTGTCTAGGGAGCATGCATGTTTCATGGAGACATGTTGGTGGCTTGTTGGCCCCCCCCCCCATGGGGAGACAAGGTGTGGGCCGGCCCAAGGGCTGCCATGGTGGTGTCCCCTTGGTGCCCCCCTTGTGTTACCATTATGCCCTTTCATGTGTGACATGAAGCTTGGGTATTTTGGTATTTCAACATCCCACCCCACCCCTTGCCTTGGCCTATAAAAGGAGGAGAAGGGGCTGCCATTCTCCCCATCCCTTGCTCTCATACACATGCCAAGATGTTATCTGGCTTCTCTCTCCCTCCCACGAAAAGAGTTTCGTAGAGCCGAAAGGCTGTCTGGGTTCCGGCAGGAACTAGTTCTGGACGGCGAAGCCCTGCCGGATAGATGACACCGTATGTGTGCAACCCCGTAGAGAGGTCGTAGTTTCGATCTTAGTGCCCGAGGGGCTGTTCGAGAGTGCCTCCCGAAGGGCTGTCCAAGTGACGGTCCGAGTTCTGTGAGTGCCTCCCGAAGGGCTGTCCAAGTGACGGTCCGAGTTCTGTGAGTCCTCCCGAAGGGCTGTCCGAGTGACCGCTCGAGTTTCGAAGGTCCTCCCGAAGGGCTGTCCGCGACACCGTCCGGGGGACTGTTCGACCGCCTCCCGGAGGGCTGTCCGAAGGGAAGATGAGGGTATACATCCTCGCGGTTGGGAGGTTGTAAATCCTAGCTGCGGGGATCTGCACCAACGATCGGCATCGACTCTACTTCCGCTGCGCTACGAGTCGGTAACGAAAATGATCAAACCTTGTATGCAGTCTCCATAGTGGTCCTGGGCTGGTGCGTAGGTCGGAAAATTTTTGTTTTCTGCTGCGTTACCCTACAGTGGCATCATGAGCCGTGCTATGCGTAGATGCAGGTTGCGATCTAGAATACATGAGATGTATGGGTGTTGCACAATATAATTAGGTATTAGATGAGTTCTATTACTGAAAATTATTTGTGCGGGTAGCAGATGAAATCTGTTACCCGATGTTCTTGTTGCTTCCCTGGAATTTGCATATTTCTGATCTTGATAACAGCATGGTGGAGTTTCAATGTTCTGGCAATCCGCGATCCTGATTGATCAACGAAGTGCTAACAGTTCATTGAATTCCACCATAGTTAAAAAGAAAGATGAAATTTCGCAGATGAAAGGACAATGCAGATATGATCTGCACGGGGGTCATGCGTATGACGAAGTTTAGTATGGGGCTCGAGATTTTATTATCTCGGTTTTCATACACCCTGGAAAGTTAATCTAGCGACTTGAATTATCATACTTGATGATGGACGTTGGTAGCTTCGGTTTGTTTCGAAACCTTAGAAGCCACGTAAAACAAGTTTTTGCATGAACCGATTAGAGGCGTCTAACTTGGTTTTGCAGGAGGGTTTGCATGTGCATATGATGTGGTATAGCAGTGCTCATAATAATTTGATTATGTATGAGATGTCTATATGATGTAAATTGATTAACATGACCTGCGTGTCATGATTCGGCATGATGGCTGGAGCCATATGATTGCACTTTAAATGACCTATGTGTCAACCTTGTTGTAATGCATTATTTTATTAGCTATAGAGATAGCAATATTATCTGGTGCATCGACAAGGTGGTGGCAATCTTCGCGAAGGTGAACACCGACGCGAATGCCGAAGACGAAGAAATACAAGACTTCTCCGTCAGAAAGGGCTATACCATATCATGCTATTATGAATTGCCTGAGATGTTTATCCCTTATGATGCACCCTTCTTGATTGCGCGGTAGTCGCTTTTATTAGGGTGATCTCTCACAAAAATATCAAGTAGTTAGTGTTCTCCCAAGTGTAGCACCGTCTACAACACGTATCTTTTCGGGGTGCGCCATGTACACATGAGCACGAACGATTAGAGAGGTGTAAGGCGGGTGAAGGTCAGACCTCACTGTGTGATCACTTGGTTGTCTTGACGTTCAGGCAGGACAGTCCTGAGCTCGGAACACACGCATCGAAAGATGGACAAGAGTCACATAGAGATGTGATTGGCAAGTTGGCCTACCGATTGAAATTCACGTCATCAGTGATGAACCCGTCAATGGCGTTGAATTGATATGCGGATCTTGAATCACTCAGAATCAATTATGAGAGATATTGATTTGAGTGGGAGCGCACTGATGAATTAACTTGTTTAATTCTCAGTGCAATTAATTATGGACACTGTCTAAGTGTTATATGCATAAAAGTTGTAGAATAATGGCTCGCGTTTCCACCTTCCCTATTAAAATTGAATAGCTGTTAAATATCTGGTTAAAACTTTACGGTTGGTAACGTAATGTGAGGATTGTCCTCAAGAGTGCCGAGAAGGACTTTGTCCTATCGCATACTTTGGTATTCTCTCGCTTATTCTATGGATCATGTGACTCTCGTCCTTCGATCCAAAAGCTAGAATTCCGTTTCAGTCAAGTGCAATACATTTGCTTCCATGAGACCTGAACTTCGAAAGTTTGGATAGTTATGTGATATTCATGGAATCTGAAAATCATTTTCAGAGACAGACAAAGGCTAAAAGATATGAGATATCCAAAGCAATGTTTGTTTGCAAACTATTAGTAAAGGAGTTTACTATGCATTAGACTGATAAGAGAGGGATCCAGAAGAACGCCTGTCATATGATGAAAGGTGAATAAAACAACAACTTAAAGAGAAAGGAAGTGTCCGAAGGGTGTTAGTGAAACTTTCACGCCTAGGAAGTCCAGGGCTAACGCCACTCTTAAGTTGGGTGCTTCTTCTGAGAGTAGGAGAAATACTGAAAGTTAAACTGTTAGAAGTATAAAGGCAATAAGAAAGAAGACTGGAATATCCAGCTCATGTATGAATGTCATACAAGTTTTTGATGTATAGAAGGCTGGTCAAAGATATAGTTCTTGGGAATTATGATTAAATTGTTAATCATTGATTCTTGGGTATTGTGAGTTAATCACAAAGATACCCGCTCGATTGCTTTCTGTTGCAACTCGATGTAAGATCTACTATGGCCTAAAAGACTAGCCAGGAATGAGGTTTAGGTATACACAGGGAACATAGTAAATGTTACTGTACCTTCCATCGGGGTATTACCGTCTGTGTTTGTTTTCATAATTCAATTGGAGTTTTACACACTCTAGCCCATTGCATAAGTTATCTTGCAAGAAGGTTGTTCATAAGAGAACTTTTGATGTTCGGTGTTATGAATAACATAAGGGCCATACTTTCATTATGAATGAGATGTATGTTATGAATATTGATAATAATACATTACCTCAGTATTAACTTTGATAATTCATTTTAGAGTTTTACACACTCTAGCCCATTACACAATGTTTGTTGCAAAAGGGTTGTTCATAGAAGAACAATTGCTGTTCAGTATTATGAATAACATGAGGGCCATACTTCCATCATCGATGGGACGTATGTTATGAATATTGATGGTAATATGATACATCCATAACACTGACGCTAAATGTCGTAAGACTAAAAGAATACCACACAAGTGTGGCACTACATTTGGTCACATTGGAGAAGCCCGCATGGAAAATTCCATTATGATGGATTTTGAAGTCGTTTGATTTTGAATCATCTGACACTTGCAACTTTCCTCCGAAAGTGAAGTGACTGAAATACCGTTCACAGGCCATAAGGAACGAGCAACAAACTTATTGGTGATCATACATTTTGATGTGTGTAGTTCAATAAAGGTTGCAAGTAGTGGATTTATCTATCTTCAGAAATGACTCAAGTAGATATATGGATATTTACTTGATGAGACGTAAGTCTGGATCTTTTGAAATCATTCGAAAGGTTTTCAAATATGAAGTAGAAGTTATTGTAACAAGAAAATTATGTTTCTACAATTCGATTGCAGAAAGAAATATTTGAGTTACAAGTTTAGCGAATGTCTGATGAGTTGTGAAAAGAGTTTCATAACTTACACCTCCCGGAACACCACTGTGAGTGAAAGTCCGTGAAGATGTAATCGAACCATTTATGACATGGTAAGATCAAAGATGACATAAATAAATTTGCCATTATCCCTTTTAAAGTGATGCTTTAGAGACTGCAGCTTTTACACTGAAAAGAGCTCCATCAGGTCTATTGAAATGACACCATGGTATGGTACGCCCAACCATGTTATATCTTTTCTTAACATTTGGAATATGGGGCTTGTGTAAAAGCTTACAAACCTATTCCAAATCAGACAAGTGCTACTTTGTAGGTTATCCCAAGTCATTGGGTATTCCTCCCTCACTATACCGAGGCAAATAGGTTTGCCACAAAGAACAGTATGCTTTTTGAAGAAAATGGTTCTTTCAAAAAGGTGAGTGGGAGAATAATGCAACTCGACGAGATAACCAGTATCTCCGTCATCAGGTCAAAAGAAAGAGACATTGGAAGTAATTCCAGAGTTTCCTACTGCGACTGATACGGAAGTCTCTACAATAAAATGTATGGACTTCGGTCGAACTTGCAGCTGAACCACGTAGGCAAGGCTCGTGCAAACCTCTCAGGTGCGCAAACGAGATATTGTTGTTAGACAACAATATACCTACGATACACAAGGAAGCGTTGATGGGCCCTGACTCCGGAATTGGCTAAATGCCAATGCAACCTGATTTAGTTTCCACATAAGTGATTCAAGATTAAAACCTTGATACACCTTTCGGAAGACTTAGAGTCTAACGAATATTTATGGAACTTAAAACTGATACGGATAAAAATGTTTTATCCATAAAGCTCGACTTGTTGCAATAACAAGTTCAAAGAGTTGACTACGATGAGATTGTCTCACCG
The DNA here is from genome assembly GCA_011799875.1 of Thinopyrum elongatum. NCBI lineage: Eukaryota > Viridiplantae > Streptophyta > Magnoliopsida > Poales > Poaceae > Thinopyrum > Thinopyrum elongatum. The sequence goes on along the minus strand of CM022297.1, from coordinate 10,432,283 downwards.
TAGCGATGCTTAAAGTCGGTTCGGGTTGAACTAGCAATTAATACATATTTCAATCATAAGATATGAAACATGGATGACAAAAGGATTTCCATCTGATGGAAATAAAACCTAGGACTTGTATGTGATACAGTCCAAAGTAATTTGTCGATCCAGAGGATGCTAGTAGGTATGCAAACTTCAGAGTTCCAGCGATGGACAGAAGAGAGCAAAATGGAGTCGGAATCTTCGTGTTTTGATGAAATGGTCAAAGGGGTTTGACTTCATCAATGGGTAACAAAGATACTTGTAATTCAAGAAAGTAAGTGGGAGCATAATAATATTTCTAAAAACCTTGTCTGCTTGACACATTGGTAATTGGAAATAAATTTCTTGACACGAATTAGGACTTCGTTTGAAAATAGTTTTTCGATGAAGTGCTTGGGCTAAAAAGCCTTTATATTAGGCATGATAATCTATGGAGATAGATTTACCTAATGGGGCTTAGCAAAGATACATATTGACAAAATGCTAAAACCTTTTAGCATTAGAAACGTCAAGGAGTGATTCTTGCCGAAGTCACATGGAAAGTGTTTTTGCATGACTCGGTGTCCCAAAACACTGATGAACAAAATACATGATGGAGATTCCACACACTCTTGTGTTTGGATTAATCATGTATTCCATGGTATGTAAAACAACCAGATATGTCCAATACTCCCAAAGTTGTTGCGAGTATAGATACCAAAGTGATCAAAAGTACTGATCATGGGACAACAGTGAAAAAGGGTCATTGAGTACTATAGTAGCACCGATGGCATGTTTTCTCGCAAGCGGAGATCATGAAGAGTTCGTTGTAAAAGGTTACATCGATACAGTCTTCATCCATGCTCCAAGCGATTTTCGATTTAAATTGAGGGTTTTGTGTAACACACAATATGGTGGCACGGTAGTTGGAAATTGTTCCAAACAAGTTACTGTGGCAAATTCTATAACAGAGGCGAAGTATGTTGCCGCTTTTAAAAGCGACAAAGAAGATGTTGAATCATATAGTTCATTCATGAACTTAGTATGGTTCCAAGATGGCTTTTGTCAATGGGACACTACTGCAGGTAGTTGCTCCATGACTCAGTCTGAGGAATCCAGGTTCGACCTGTGATTCACATACATACAAAACCAAGTCCACAAAAAATATGAATTTTGTGAAAGCGTGAAAACGCGAGGATATGCAAAGATACACACGGAGCTGAAGTCGTCAGATCCGTTGGACATCAGGCTATACCACAAGCGAATCATATTTACACCAGTGTGCCACAGGTGTAAAGTGCATTAGCATTAACTAGATTATTGACTCTAGTGCAAGTGGGAGTCTGTAGGAGATATGCCCTAGAGGCAATAATAAATGTTATTATTTATCTCCATGCTCATTATTATGTTTATGTTCCATGATATAACTGCTATGGTTCTCGAGTCTGCAATAACCACGAGGCTCGGAGGAAGACTCATATGCACGTGTGGAATAATAAACGGTAAAATGTATTCCTAGTCAAGCCTCTATGACTGGCTCAAGTGTTGCATGATGGTTCTGTTTTCCTGATCATGGGCATGTCTATGCCAGCAACTTTGAGGGCACAATGTTAGAAGAACATTTGTGTTGAATCGACCCGATTGATGTTATGCTATGAGATACATTCGTCACAAGTTAATGGTTTATAACACAGAGATGGTTAACGTTTGCATGATTCCTCAGACCATGAGAGTATCGAGTTTCTTCATGCTTGCTTCATGAACTTTGGGGTTTGTTAAACGTCATCCGTAAATGGGTGGCTATTACGGCGGCTTACGGGTTCATGGAAAAGTGTGTCAAGTAACTTGATAGCTCAAGATTGGGATTTGCTCCTCCGACGATGGAGAGATATCTCTGGGCCCTCTCGGTGTTACGGTATCCATCATCGTCTGGCCAGACACTTTGTGATTTGATCACGGGGATGCCGGAACACGGTAACGAGAAAAGAGAACAAATATCGATAACGGGGTAACTGGCATAGTGGACAAGTTGTTGATCCACGGGGATGCCAACATGTCTAACCTCGGGTATTTGGAACATATCGTGAAGCAACAGGAATAGCACACGGCAACTGGAGGTTCACTCGAATATTCATTCGTGTGGGTATAGGGGTCAATATGGGTGTCCACGGCTCCGATGTTGATCATTGATCGGAAGGGGTTCCGTGTCATGTCTATACTTCACCGAACCTATAGGGTCACACGCTTAAGGGTCATCTATCTGTTGAACGCTAGACAGGGAGTCTGAGAGAAAGTCACCGAAAATGTTTCGGAGACAACGGAAGAGTTCCGAGAGAGAGAACACCGAAAGAGTTTCGGTAAAACCGAAAAGTTGTTTCGGAATATATTATTTGGTCAAAAAGGGTTTCGGCACCGCCTGGAAATTTTCAAAGGATGCCAGAATTGGTCTGGGAACTTCTGGGAATTTTCGGAGAGAAAAACCGGAAATGTTCCGAAACTGCCGTAACCGCTGTTAATGCTTTCCGCTGATGAAAACCACCGCACCGAAAATGTTTCGGATCATGCCCAGAATAATTTTAGAGGGTGCCGGAAATGTTCTGGGACCTTCTGGAATTTTTCAGAAAAAGTTTCGCGGAAAACATCTTGTCTCAGCGCGAGGGGACAAGATCCCACGAATCGGGGGTTGCATGTTTGGTGGCTTTTTGTCTAGGGAGCATGCATGTTTCATGGAGACATGTTGGTGGCTTGTTGGGGGCCCCCCCCCATGGGGGGGGGGCAAGGTTGTGGCCTGCCAAGTAGGGGCCCCCTTGGGTGTCCCCTTTGTGCTCCACTTGCATTACCATATTACCCCTCATGTGGGACATGTAGCTTGGGTATTTTGGTATTTTCTCCACCACCCCACCCCTTGCCTTGGCCTGTAAAAGGAGGAGAAGTGGCTGCCATTCTCCTCATCCCTTGCTCTCATACACATGCCAAGATGTTATCTGGCTTCTCTCTCCCTCCCACGAAAAGAGTTTCGTAGAGCCGAAAGGCTGTCTGGGTTCCGGCAGGAACTAGTTCTGGACGGCGAAGCCCTGCCGGATAGATGACACCGTATGTGTGCAACCCCGTAGAGAGGTCGTAGTTTCGATCTTAGTGCCCGAGGGGCTGTTCGAGAGTGCCTCCCGAAGGGCTGTCCAAGTGACGGTCCGAGTTCTGTGAGTGCCTCCCGAAGGGCTGTCCAAGTGACGGTCCGAGTTCTGTGAGTCCTCCCGAAGGGTTGTCCGAGTGACCGCTCGAGTTTCGAAGGTCCTCCCGAAGGGCTGTCCGCGACACCGTCCGGGGGACTGTTCGACCGCCTCCCGGAGGGCTGTCCGAAGGGAAGATGAGGGTATACATCCTCGCGGTTGGGAGGTTGTAAATCCTAGCTGCGGGGATCTGCACCAACGATCGTCATCGACTCTACTTCCGCTGCGCTACGAGTCGGTAACGAAAATGATCAAACCTTGTATGCAGTCTCCATAGTGGTCCTGGGCTGGTGCGTAGGTCGGAAATTTTTTGTTTTCTGCTGCGTTACCCTACAGTCCACTATGCTAGTTACCTCGTTACCGGTATTGTTCTCTTTTCTCGTTACCGTGTTCCGGCATCCCCGTGATCAAATCACAAAGTGTCTGGCCAGACGATGATGGATACCGTAACACCGAGAGAGCCCAGAGATATCTCTCCATCGTTGGAGGAGCAAATCCCAATCTTGAGCTATCAAGTTACTTGACATACTTTCCCATGAACCCGTAAGCCGCCGTAATAGCCATCCAGTTACGGATGACGTTTAACAAACCCCAAAGTTCATGAATCAAGCATGAAGAAACTCGATACTCTCATGGTCTGAGGAATTATGCAAACGTTAACCATCTCTGTGTTATTAACCATTAACTTGTGACGAATGAATCTCATAGCATAACATCAATCGGGTCGATTCAACACAAATGTTCTTCTAACATTGTGCCCTCAAAGTTGCTGGCATAGACATGCCCATGATTGGGAAAACATAATCATCATGCAACACTTGAGCTAGTCTTAGAGGCATGACTAGGAATACATTTTACCGTTTATTATTCCACACGTGCACATGGGTTTTCCTCAGAGCCTTTATGGATATACGGGCTCGGGAACCACAGCAGTTATAGCATGGAACATAAACATAATAATGAGCATGGAGATAAATAATAACATTTATTATTGCCTCTAGGGCATATCTCCTACAGTATGTGGTCTCACCCATCTCGTTCCAGAAGCACACATTTGTGGGCCCGCACACGGTCCTTGCACCTTTGACTGGAAGCGAAAGGGGGCCGGGGTTTGACCATGATGGAATCCTATAGGTTTAGTGTTACGGACTTACGGTAGGGACATATGTTAGACGTAGCTAATTGGGGGCATGCGTTCATAGCTAAGACTCCCCTCCTGCCGACACGAAGTGGGGGGGGGGGAGGCTAGCAATACAGTCAGGTGCCACATCAAAGTTGTGCATTGCGTATTTGAAAATCAAACCACCCTTTTCACACATAGTTTTGGTCCACCTGCAAGTGTGTTCGTGTTCTGACCATTTCCCGCGTTATTTTTGCCAAATTTATAAACATTAGACAAGTAAGATGACATAACAGACATGGTTCACTCAGACTACCAGTGTGCCACGCCCGTGTCCCTGTCAGCAACATCAGCACAGTACATTGGGCTCCATGAGGCTCCCCTCACAATCTCAAAAATATCTACCAGCCTGGAGGGTTTTTCTGTTTGGTAACACATCGTTATTATGTTTTGACCGTGTGTGATGTTTGTTGTTCCCGCTCCCGCCCGCATCCGTCGAAAATATCAATCCCTTCATCAAAATTTTCAATAGCCCCGGCATTTTACTCCCGCGTAGTAAAATTTTCAGTAGCCACGTCATTCCCTTAAACACCAGCTTGCCCCACCTACACACACATACCCCAAAAACTCCGCGCGCACACACACACAAACACACCACCACAACCCCTCCCTCGCTCGAAACCCTACCAAGATCGCCACCGTCACCGTCGCCACAAGGCCCTCCATTGTCAACATCTGTCGGTTTGCCCTTGCAGCTTACACACCGATCTCCATACCCTAGCCGCCATGTGTTTCTTAGATGACGCCGGCCAAACGCCCCCATTCCCATAGATCCCCATCCCCATCCCGATCCCCCACTCCATAGCGTCGCAGGCTATACCCATCTACGCTTCCCGTAGAGCTCGAGGAGCGAATGGCCCAAAACAGGTTTATCGGGGCCTCTTCGCTCGACATTGCCGAGGTGGCCGCCGGGGAAGCTGATGACCATTACTGGACGTAGGCTCTCAATCAGCAGGCTAGAGGATGCTGGTATGTCGCGGACGCCGGCTACGACATCGAGGTCGTCGACCGTGACGACCTGATGCAGACTATGTCACAGGTTAAGTGGCCCACCCCAAACCCCTCGGGTTCAACCGTCATCGATCTCATCTACGGCCCCGCCGCTGAACTCCTCTGGCCTCGCTATCAAGAATTTGCTATCCTACATGGCCATCGAGCCTTTTTTGTCATTTCTGAAGGACACGTTCTGCGACGTTGGCCTGGGATCCACAGCTGCCATGTCAGACCTCATGGAAGGCGACCATGAGGAGGGCACCCTATCCGGCACTTCCAAGGGAAAAGAGCCCATCTGCGACATCCGGGAGGGCACCCTACAGCCATGCTCTTCCAAGGGGAAGGAGCCCATCTGCGACCACATGGAGCGCACCCAGAGTCCGTGCTCTTCCCATGGGAATGAGCCCATCTGTGACATGTGAGGAAACCCATGATTTGTTTTGTCGTGCCTCTTCACAGGGGAAACCCATGATTTGTTTTGTCAAGCCCCTTTTGTAGTGTAGTGAGAATATGTCCATTTTTAATTGCTATATTTGGTTGTTTGCATTAGGCCTTGCTTATTTCAGTTGTTCACAATGTGATGCTCTATATGTGCAAGTATTTACTGTGCAGTACAATTTCATCAATATCAGTTTCAACAATACCAATAGGAGTGAATATATTTGCTTGCTATTAAGCCTGTTATAGTTAGCATATGCCTCTTTTAACGTTTTTTTGCTTGTTCAGTTGTTTGTAGTTAGCATATGTCCAGTTTTAATTGTTATCTTTGGTTGTTCGTAGTATGCCTTGTTTATTTCAGTTATTCACAAAGTGATGTTCTATATATGCAAGTATGAAGTGTGCAGTTCAATTTCATCAATACCAGTTTCAACAATACCAATATGAATTACTATATTTGGTTGTTGTTAAGCCTGTTGTAGCGAGCATATGCCTCTTTTAACGGTTTTTGGTTGTTTGGTTGTTTGTAGTTAGCATATGTCCAGGTTCAATTGCTATCTTTGTTTGATCGTAGTATGCATTGTTTATTTCAGTTATTCATAATGTGATCTTTTATATGTGCAAGTATGAACTGTGCAGTTCAATTTCATCAATACCAGTTTCGACAATACCATCATGAATGAGTACATTTGATTTCTGTTAAGCACGTTGTAGTTAACACTCCTTTTCATTTTTATTTAACAATAACTAGAGTACTAAGACAGGCACAATACCAGTTTGAATGACTATATTTGCTTGTTGTTAAATGATAGGCCCGTTGCAGTTAACACACCTTTCCATGTCTTATTTTGCTTAACTAGTGTGCTTAAACCTTGACACTGAATCTATCATTTGAAGATTATGTTGTCTATTCTGGATATATTTGGTTGATGTTTAGCCTGTTGTGCTTAACATGCCTTTCGATGTACTTAGACAGGACAATTTTTAGGAACGACTGCTGTTTTCCATCGAGGTTAGTTTCATCCCATGGCTTATATGTACTCACTGTTCAGGATATTGGTAGCTGTTACCATATAGGCCGGGTGCTGATAAGGGATTAATGGGTGAATCAGACATTTAACTGGATATATTTATAACTCATTTATCGGTAGTTTAACTAGGGTCATATCTAATATATCTGAGACTACATAGCAACATGCATTGTAGTGAATGTCTAAATATGCAATCCTAGGCTACATAGCAACGATGAAGAGTGTTACATTAATGTTCTGATGATGTCTAGATATACATAAAAGAGCAGCAGCAACAGCAACAACATAGCAGCAGTTAACTATAGTTAATCGGCCGATATTTGTAAAAATATAATAAAATCCCTCCGCCCCATAATATAAGATGTTAATTCATCCAATATGTGAGAATATTAAATGTTATAAGATCTTATATAATGGGATGAAGGGAGTGTTGTACTACATCATTGTGCAATTGTTATTTAGCTTCTAATATTAACTTGGTGCTTTTACGTACATACGTCATTGGTAAAAATCCGCGCTTCGACCCTTCTACGTATGGGGCAATGAGATATTCATGAACCAGCATTATGTGAGGAAACTGATAAAAATTGTTAGTAAAATGGGTCAAAAGATGGCAGCTAAACTATTTGTTTACACTTTATCCAAGACAACAGTGAACCGCAGGATGGTAAGTAAGAACTCCGCAACCTTCTTTTTACTGCCCATAATGAGTTGTGTTAGATGACAATGTCTAAATCTTTTTCTTTTGCAGTGGTTACCAAAGCAGTTTACTCAAGATTACCTATCAAAATACATGATTGGTGGGCATGCAAAGGTTAAAGTATTTCTACCAGAACATGTTGACTATCAAGATGTCCTCATAAAGACAATGAAGGATGGGCGGTCGGTCATCACAAGGGGTTGGACTAGAGTCGTGCGTGCCTTCTGCATGGAGGAGGGCACAATATGGGCATTCCGCTTCATGTTGTTCAGCAACCAGAATGTATTTCGCCTCTTTCTTTTACCGTCTTTAATAGTTCAAGTATACAATCGTGGTTCATCATTCTTTATTTGGTGCTTATGTAATTCTTAAACATATGTACCGATGAATCGAATAATGCATTGGTTGTTTGAACCTGATGGATATGAATAAAGCTATAGCCTGCTTTCAAATTCAAATTTGGTACAATTTTAAATAGCAGCAATTAAATTAGGGTGAAATTACGCTTTGAAGGTCATTACGGCGCACACGGTATGTAAAACGCAGCGTGTGTGATATACATCTTAATTCGACACGGTTCACAGAGGAGAAATATGTGTAACCATGCACACAGTTGCCGTTTGCGAAGTGTGTGTGATGTTAGACAATATTATAAACGGTGCGAGCAAACTAAATGTTTATGATAGTCGCCTTCTCATACGCGGTTTACAATCATGAACTGTTTCTGATATCGTACACATCGTAAACGTTGCACCACAGAATAGCGTGTGCGATAGTTATACTGACTGGTACGATGTTCCGATTTTTTGTAATCCCATCGAACACACGTACGATGATTAGCTAATCTTCTTAATTATCTATCGCATACGGTTCGGCAGAAGTGAATGTGTGTGATTGTCTGCTTATCGTACATGTTCTATAATCATGAACTATTTGTGATGGGGCTCGCATAGTAAACGTAGCGCAACAGAATACCAACTGCGATGGTAATATGAGCACAAACGAGTAGAAAGGATGGAGCGGTTTAGATATTGGAGATATCACAAACAGTTATCTGAAGACTCACGTTTGGGATAGATGCCGGCATCGCATACGCTTAGTTTTGCAAAATGTATGTATTGCTACTCCCTATCCCCGATGTTTTCTGGGTCGTGTGGGAAGGACCCACCTATCCCACACACTCGCCTGACGACGGTTTAAAATGTCGTCGTGGAAAGGGCTTAAAAATCGATTGTATAGCAGCTTGCTGTACCGGTGTATGATCTATCATGCATGGATTTGTTGCAGCTCTTAGTGCTTCAAGGTGGTATATATCTGTAGGTCTTAATTAGTCATTAATTGCTGGCATAAGCAAAGTACTCCACTTATACACTGCCCTATCCCTAATTCCCTATATATGAATGAACAAAATGCAGCACAACTATTCTTAAATTCATTAGTACGCGAAAACATTGGTCCAATTTCCAAGGAAAATAGGTCAGAGCTGTAACTCTGGGAGCATTTCAGATGAACCAGCCCCAAAGCCAAAGCCAAAGCCAATCCATGATGGCAGAGTGGAAGGAAGAAGGATCTATCATGGATGGATTTGTGCTAGCTATAAATGCTTAAAGGTGGTATACATATTTTGGTCTTAATTAGTAATATGATAATTAAGATGTTATTCTTGGATCGACACAATTCGACATGAAAGAAACTACTTACATGCAACTCCCATTGAGAAACTAGTTCAAAGTAATGATATTTGATCATTAGAAAATGAGCTAGCAATATATCGGTGGCTGCCATGAGAGTGCCATAAAGTATCCGTAAATTGCATGCTCAATTAGTTCCATATATATTGGTTTACTTTGCAGGCCCACGGTATTTTTTTTTCTTATTCTAAGCCAAAGGGTGTGAAACCTTCTACATGTAATTGACATGGCGATGCATGATCAACGAAAAAATTGCATTGATAATACCACTATAGCGTTCTGAGCAATGCCTTGCTAAAATCTCAGCGTACAGTGTCTTGCTAATAGCACGCTATAGTACGATATAGCACGCTAATAGCATATTTTAAGGGCCACAGTATTTTGTCATAGCACACTATTTTTTTCATTTTGCATGATACCTGATGTTTTAGAACAGAAGAAGATAAGTTGTGAAGAAATTAGATGCGAGCTCTACGAAGTCAGATGAGCCGCTGAGAGAAAGGCAAACACCTAGCATGAGGGAGCTGAACTTCGTGTTTTGTAATTGTGTTCTTGAGGTAAGGGTTTATCCCTATATAAGCACATTATGAGCACGTCAGACACATGATAGAAAGAAGCACGAAGCATATATACATGACTTGCATACATGCATGTATATTTACTGATGGTTGAAACAAAGGGGAACCATAAAACGAAGAGGAACAATAGAACGAAGGAACATTTGCCATATGCACAGAGCAATAGCATTTGTTCACTTATTTACATGGCTTAGCAACAATGAGGTACCAACACACACAGGCAGCTTACAGCCACTATAGGCTTTAGCAGAAGAGGGCGCATCCGCCATAGCATGTGCCACCGCACGTAAAGAATGTCGCCTTCTTGCATGACTGGCATGCAGGAGGTTTGGCAGTGCAGATGCCGCTGCACGTAGTGTTAGAGTAGTTGACACAAATGTCCACACAGTCGAACAGACAATCTTTGCATTCCGTGGCTGCCACAGGCTGGCTCATGTCTAGCACAAGCACGACGCAAACGGCCACGACGATGGCACCAGCCAACTTCAGAGATGAAGCCATTGATGAATTGGGTGGGCGGTTCTAATGGAGGATTGAGGGAAACAGATGCAATGGATGGAGATGAGCTAGCTAGCTGCTTAACTGGTGCATTCCCATATGATGGAGCTGGATGCTATTTATAGTCAGCCAAGGTGAGGTCAACCCATTACTAGCTAGCTAGCAAGTACTGCATCTCCACCTCGCAAGAAAGAGAGAACTAGCTAATTTACTTATCTGTATGCTTTATATCTTTTGAGTGAGATCCATACTATTTAGTTTAGCCGTTGCTGACTTCAGTATCATATATACCTTGTGCACCAATGATTGAATGCTTGCACTTTAACATGAGAAAGATAATATACAACAAAGGACCCATACGTTTGCGCGGTTTGTGTATTGTTAGTCTTTGCCATTTGCTAACCCTCGTAGTACATGATTTCAATTTAATATTGTTAAACAATGCATCATCTGTATGTACCGTTGTACCCATTGCACCAAACATGCTAGAACTACGTAATGCATCTTATGTACCCAAAGTAACTTCATTCTGAACTAATCAAACACCCCCTGAATTTCAGGATGGGCCTCATGTCCCCACTAATGACCAATTAGAAAGTGACAAATCATTACGTAACCCCCTCCCCATGTAAGCCCGCATAGGTGTAGCAAAGCTCGTGATGTACCATAGTCCTTAGAGGTTAGTTTCCAAGATCTCTCATACACCTGTGCATGCATTTCCGTACGTTGCAGTTAGTTAGGTCTCTCTCTCTATTCCTTCATTGATGTATTGTATATCGACACTTGTAAACCTTGATGCAAGCATTATATGATTCAGCTTTGTAATCAGAGCCTTCTGCTTGACATTGAGCAACATCCAGACCAATTCCAGCGTCCCTTTTCTTTCGCCGCAAACCTTGCACACCTCTCCTAGTTTCTCTTTCGGTGCCATGGTGCCCATCATCACCACTGCTTCAACTCTCTCTTCTTACCCTCCCAATTAATTTTTCACATTTCAGGCCCGCATTGCTGTGCATGGAGTGAAGTGCATCTTAGGTCCTCGAACTATTTCGAAGGTGTCATGTAGGTCCTCAAACTATGAAAAGTGTCATCTAGGTCCTCAAAAATCCAATAAGTGTGTATATATGTGACACCTCTGAAATAGTTCAAGGACCTATGTGACACCTTTGAAATAGTTTGAGGATCTGGATGACACACATATTGCACTTTGAGGACCTGGATGACGGTTTTCATAGTTCGAGGACCTACATGACACCTCTTAAATAGTTCGAGGACCTATGATGCACTTCACTCCTGTGCATAATACCAACATCCACTCTTACATCCCTTTCAAACTCAACTACACACCAACAACTATCATAAATATCAGATTTCTTGTTGTTGGTCCTCTCCAACTGCGTTGCGGCGTTGTACTCGACCACATTAACAAGACGTTTGAACTTCACGTCGATGATCCCGAGTTGCGACGTCCCGACATCAGGATCTTAGGGTGGATCTACACCACGATCGGCGGTGTCTTCTCGACCTTGCAATGTCCTCCGACGGCACTGCCATGTCAGCATGGACTCGCCTCCACCAGTACTTCCTCAACAACAATGCCACCCACACCATTCATCTTAACAGGAAGTACCGCATGCTCATGTAGGGCACTATGTCGGCCACTGAGTACGCATGACAGTCCAAGTTCGTCACCAACTTCCTTGCTGAAGTTGATGAGGCCACGACTGATCGGAATCTCTCCCTCCAGTTCCCTCCATGACACGGACCAGATTATGGGCGCTCATGTATCACCTTGTTGAATCGAAGATTGCTCAGTCATCAACTCATTAGCAGGTAGTCCGGGTTTGACAATAGAGCATTCTGATCCGACTGAGTACCGTTACTCACCGGTAAAAAGGGATATACACATTTCGTATAACGGCAGGAAGATCATATTGTGTACTTCAAGAGTAAGTTCTCCCGAAAACTTTGTTGTCCAATTATCTTATAGTCTACGTCTACATACTTAGAAAATATAACCCCACAGGTGTTCTTACTGCATGTGGGATCAATTTAAGTATTCTTAAATAACCCTCCATCCCAAAATAAGTGTATCAAGGTTAGTACAACTTTGTACTGAAGTTAGTATAAAGTTGAAACATTTATTTTGGGACGGAGGGAGTATGTTCGAATTGAATGATTTTTTTTTCTTAAAAACATTTAAAGTTCAGCTTTTAGTAGAACTGACTATTTCTTAGCACTCCTTGCTGATGACTTCCTCATACAAAACTAGGTAAATAAAAAAAATATTTTTAAAAACAATATATTTAATAATAGCAAAATATACTTTCAAAATATAAAATTGTCAACAGAAGTATAGCCACGGAAATGAGCGGATAACAACACTAGTTTTCATGATAGCAAGTATCCTTAGAAATGTAATAAAAATTATTCATGTGGAAAACCAAAATATTCAATTATATTCAAGTTCTAGGAAAAAATAGGCAAGGCTCTAGCTCTTAATGCTAATTAAGATGTTATCCTCTGCTGGACGCAACTTCTTACCAACGTCACCTATTAGACAACAGCGCAACTAGTACCGAGCTTATTGAAAGGATTAATTCCTTTGCGTTAGTAAACCAGCTAGTGGCAATATTTTGATGGTTGTCACGGAGATTGCCCACTAAGTATTGTTAAATTGCTTCTTAACCACATCACGGTATGTTTTCCGGAATGTTGGAAGTATTTTAATATAAAGACGGAGCTTTCGCAGAAAAGAGAAAGATAACTCGGTTGCTTTAAAACACGGTGAACTGGTGATGAGCACGCATCAATATAACTGGATTGGAGTATAGTGTGACTAGCGGCACAGTTGACTATGAAACAGTAGGCCTTGTCTTGTGATCTTATTGATGAAATAGTGTTCCCCCGCTTTGTATTACAAAGCAATCATCACCGATACAACCAACGATAGGTGCTGAGGCGGAAGCAGCACATGCACGCCCAAAAGAAACAAAGAGAAAAACAAAAGAAACAAATGCCGACACCAGCGGATCAACGAAAAGGAAGAAGCTTCGACCCTGCCGCGCCCACCTGGAAACCTCCACCAAGCTCCTATACTCCGAAGCGCCGATACCAATCAACACCTCCACGAAGGGATGTCATTGGTTAGAGATTGCTCACCAAGTACTTAAAACGGGTTAGTCATCGAATAAATAAATAAATATATCAAAATGGTCGGGCCTGCCACAACCGGTATGAAAATGCCGAGGCCAGGGTCTGACCCCACCTCCCTTGTGCACAAAATATTTTTATTTGTATTTAAAAATAATAAATGAAATATTTTGTTATTAATTGATGCAGTATCATACATAATTATCATATTAATCCCAAAAACAAGGTCTCATGTGATTTTGGGGGCCTTTTTGCTGAAAGGCACAAGCCCAGCCTTGACATCGGCCAATCAGGCGAAGCTTCCCATGCCCAGATTTAGAGCACGTACAACCAGAGCGCTCAGATCGCCCCAAACGTCTGTGCGGATAGTCCGGTGGCTTTCGAGACCGCAAATTTCCACCCAGCCGGATCACATAATTAGCCCAAATAGCCGGACTGACCAGCAGCCCCAAATCCAACCCATATTTTGGGCGGTTATGGGCGGACCGGAAGCAGCCACCACGTCAAATCGGCACACCCTGGACCACCCCATCCCCACCCGGACGCAAAGATAGCTCACTCTTGACCTCTCTGCTCCCCTTCCACTCTGCTCATGTTCGCTCCCATCGCTGTCGCTTCCCCTTTCCGAGCAACCATGGCTGGTCTTCGCACCGATTTCGGCGTCGGATCTGGCAACGAGGCGGATCCCATCGCCTGAGACGCCTTGCCGCAGTCGGATTGGGACAGCGAGGACCACACCCTTCGCGGATGGACAGGGGCAGGAGCTCGAGCTCTGCAATGTCCCCAGTAGCTCGACGAGGCAATGCAGCCGACCGTGCCGGCTCATCGCGGGCCTCGCAGAACTAGATCTGTCACCCTCAATGGCCCTGCCGTACCACTTCGGGCCTAGCTCCTTCCGACCATTGTTGGGTGTTCGTTCTCGCACCACCAAGCCTGCGGAGGAGGATGTACGAATCGGAGGTGCAAGCCGCTCGCCATGCGAGGTAGTGGATCCACTAGATAGCCGGTTCCTCGCGCATCGGCCGTGGGTCCTGCAGGTCCACCCCGGCCGACCCAGAGGAGTTCTTCGTGACGTCATCCTCCTGTCAATGACCTCGGCAGAGACGGATGCCCAGCACCACCGCTACAAGAGGGTGGCCATCGTGGCAAAAGCCACTCGACTTGTGGAGGAGCAGGTCCGTTCCACCCGGCATCTGGTCGGGATCATCTCTTTCTCGTTATTGTACGGCAGTAGCATGGGAAGCAATGACGACGACCGCCCTCCGGCCGTCGATGCCTTCACCGAAGAATTTATCTATCGTTTAGGCTTACCGTATCTAGGTGATGATGGGCATTTTATGTCTGATTGTATGAAACTTGCGATCCCCTAGTGTTTGCTAGTGCTATGGTCAAGTTGTTTCTTTTTTTTGAACCCGTCCATATATTAAAACTTAAAACAATTGAATACAAGCATTCTTTACTGCATTCGTCACGCAGGGCGGAAAACTATTACACCTATTATCAAAACTAAACTTGGCTATTTGGTATGCCACCACATTGGCTTGTCTATCAATCTTCACCAGTTTAAAATTTGGTAGAAGCTTGGTGATGGCTACCGCTTCCTTTGTCAGATCCACAAGATGTTTCTACGTAAAATATTGATCACATTGCGTGGGTAGCACGAATTTGAGGGGCCGGATTTGAGGGGGACGGCATGAATTTGAGGGGGGCGGCTACGGACGCGGAGAAACAAGGGGTGACCGGTCACTGTCCGCGGACACATCCACATATGTATAGGGAGTCGAGTCCCGCTTCGGTACAACCTCCCTCACAAAGCGTATAAAGGGCAATATGGACCTTTCACCGTCCAGAAACTACGACGTACATTTGCCTCTATATCCCATACCCCATACCATATTGCCCTTTATACGCTTTGTGAAGGAGGTTGTACCGAAGCGGGACTTGACTCCCTATATATTTGTGGACGTGTCCGCGGACAGCAACCGGTCACCCCATGTTTCTCCGCGTCCGTAGCCGCCCCCCTCAAATCCGACCCCTCAAATTCATGTCGTCCCTCTCAAATTCATGCTACCCACGCAATGTGATCAATATTTTAACGTAGAAACATCTTGTGGATCTGAGAAAGGAAATGGTAGCCATCACCAAGCTTCAACCAAATTTTAAACTGGTGAAGGTTGATAGACAAGCCAATGTGGTGGCTTACCAAATAGCGAAGTTTAGTTTTGATAATAGGTGTAATAGTTTTCCGCCTTGCGTGACGAATGCTGTAAAGAATGATTGTATTCAACTATTTTAAGTTTTAATATATGAACCGGTTAAAAAAAAACAACTTAGACCATAGCACTAGCAAACAGTAGGGGATAGCAAGTTTCATACAATCAGACATAAAATGCCCATCATCACCTAGATACGGTAAGCCTAAACGATACATAAATTCTTCGGTGAAGGCATCGACGGCCCGAGGGGAGTCGTCGTCATTGCTCGCCATGCTACTGTCGTACAAGAATGAGAAAGAGATGATCCCGACCAGATGCCGGGCGGCACGGACCTGCTCCTCTACGAGTCGAGTGGCTTTTGCCCCGGCGGCCACCCTCTTGCAACAGTGGCGATGGGCATCCATCTTTGCTGAGGTCATTGAACGAAGGATGATATCGCAGAGAACTCCTCTGCGTCGGCCGGGATGGA